>NC_069483.1:1829909-2019663 GCF_026875155.1 Cherax quadricarinatus
TAAAGTACTAGGGTTAGGGGACTCCCAAGCTTCAGAACCTTGCATTTATCTACATTGAACTGCATCTGCCTCTTTTCTGACCAAGAATAGAGTTTGTTTAAATCCTCCTGAAGTTCTATAACATCTACGTTTGAATCAATTATCCTACCTATCTTTGTGTCGTCAGCGAATTTGCTCATATCACTAGTAATTCCCTCATCAAGATCATTGATATATATTATAAACAACAACGGGCCCAAGACTGATCCCTGTGGAACGCCACTTGTTACAGATCCCCACTCGGATTTAACCTCATTTATGGACACTCTCTGCTTCCTGTCAGTGAGCCATGACTCGATCCACGAGAGCACTTTTCCCCCAATGCCATGAGCTGCCACTTTCTTTAACAGTCTATGGTGCAGAACTCAATCAAAAGCCTTACTAATATCTAAGTAAATAATATCAAATTCTTTATTGTGGTCAACAGCCTCAAAAGCTTTACTGAAGAAAGTTAATAAATTAGCTAGACAAGACCGGCCTCTTGTGAATCCATGCTGAGTATCATTAATCAAGCTATGCTTGTCGAGATGGCTTCTTATAATCTCAGATATAATTGACTCAAGTAATTTGCCTACAATTGAGGTCAGGCTTATTGGGCGGTAATTTGACGGTAACGACTTGTCCACTTCATGTGCTTCATGTGCCTGTGTATGTGTGCTGGTCGTCCTTCATGCTTCACATACCTGTGTATGTGTGCTGATCGTCCTTCATGCTTCAGATGCCTGAGTATCTGTGCAGGTTGGCCTACGTGTTTCAGATGTCTGTGTATGTGTGCAAGTCGTCCTTCATGCTTCAGATGCTTATCCATGTGTGCACGTCGTCCTTCATGCTTCAGATGCCTGTGTATGTGTGCAGGTCGTCCGTCATGCTTCAAATGCTTGTATATGTGTGCAGGTCGTCCTTCGTGCTTCAAATACCTGGGAATGTGTGCTGGTCGTACTTCATGCTTCAGATGCCTGAGTATGTGTGCTCGTCGTACTTCATGCTTCAGATGCCTGTGTATGTGTGCAGGTTGTCCTTCATGTTTCAGATGCCTGTGTATGTGTCCAGATCGTCCCTCAAGCTTCAGATACCTGTGTATATGTACTGGTCTTCCTTAATATTTCAGAAGCCTGTGTAAGAGTGCAGGTTGTCTTTCGTGCTTCAGATGCCTGTGTATGTTTGCAGGTCGTCCTTCATGCTTCAGATGCCTGTGTGTGTATGCTTGTCGTCCTTCATGCTTCAGATGCCTGAGTATCCGTGAAGTTCGTTCTTCATGTTTCATATGCCTCTATATGTGTGCAGGTCGTCCTTCATGTTTCAGATGCATGTGCGTGTGTTCTGGTCGTCCTTCTCGCTTCAGATGCCTGTGTATGTGTGCAGGTCGTCCTTCATGCTTCAGATGACTATGTATGAGTGCAGGTCGTCCTTCATGCTTCAAATTCCTGTGTATGTGTCCAGGTTGTATTTAATGCTTCAGGTACCTCTGTATGTGTGCTGGTCGTCTTTCAGCCTTCAGATGCCTCTTTATATGTGCTGGTCGTCCTTCATGCTTCAAATGCCTATGTATGTGTACAGGTCGTCCATCATGTTTCAGATGAATGTGTATCTGTGCTATTCGTCCTTCATGCTTCAGATGCCTGAGTATGTTTGCTGGTCGTACTTCATGCTTCAGATGCCTGTGTATCTGTGCAGGTTGGCCTTCGTGTTTCAGATGTCTATGTATGTGTGCAAGTCATCCTTCATGCTTCAGATGCCTGTGTATATGTGCAGGTCGTCCTTACTAGGCAGGTCCTTTACAATTCATCCCACTAACAAAACATTTGCCCAACCCAATGTTCAATGCTACCCAAGAAATAAGCTCTGATGTGAAAGTCCCACTCAAATCCAACCCCTCCCACTCATGTACTTATCCAACCTAGATTTGAAACTACCCAAAGTCGCAGCCTCAATAACCCAACTAGGTAGACTGTTCCACTCATCAACTTCCCTATTTCCAAACCAATACTTTCCTATGTCCTTTCTGAATCTAAACTTATCTAATTTAAATCCATTACTGCGGGTTCTCTCTTGGAGAGACATCCTCAAGAAATTATTAATATCCCCTTTATTAATACCTATCTTCCACTTATACACTTTGATCAGGTCTCCCCTCATTCTTCGTCTAACAAGTGAATGTTACTTAAGAGTCTTCAATCTTTCTTCATAAGGAAGATTTCTAATGCTATGTATTAATTTAGTCATCCTACGCTGAATGCTTTCTAAGGAATTTATGTCCATTTTGTAATACGGAGACCAGAACTGAACTGCATAATCAAGGTGAGGCCTTACTAATGATGTATAAAGCTGCAGTATGACCTCTAGACTTCTGTTGCTTACACTTCTTGATATAAATCCCAGTAATCTATTTGCCTTATTATGTACGCTTAGGCATTGCTGTCTTGGTTTAAGGTTGTGCTCACCATAACCCCAATGTCCTTTCACCTATCTGTATGGCTAGTTTACATCATTTACTTATAAGTACTAGGGTTTTATGGGGCACTCCAAGATTCGAACCTTTGCATTTATCTACTTTGAACTGCATCTGGCCACTTTTGATCAAGAATTAGAGTTTGTTTAAATCCTCCTGAGTTCCATAATTACGTTTGAATCAATTATCCTACCTAATCTAGTGTCCATCGGACGATTTTTTTTTTTTTACTCATATCACTAGTAATTCCCACATCAAGATCATTGATATATATTATAAACAACAACGGGCCCAAGACTGATCCCTGTGGAACGCCACTTGTTACAGATCCCCACTCGGATTTAACCCCATTTATGGACACTCTCTGCTTCCTGTCAGTGAGCCATTACTCTATCCACGAGAGCACTTTTCCCCCAATGCCATGAGCTGCCACTTTCTTTAACAGTCTATGGTGCGGAACTCTATCAAAAGCCTTACTAAAATCTAAGTAAAGAATATCAAATTCTTTATTGTTGTCAAAAGCCTCAAAAGCTTTACTGAAGAAAGTTAATAAATTAGTTAGACAAGACCGGCCTCTTGTGAATCCATGCTGAGTACCATTAATCAAGCTATGCTTATCGAGATGGCTTCTTATAATCTCAGATATAATTGACTCTAGTAATTTGCCTACAATTAAGGTCAGGCTTATTGGGCGGTAATTTGACGGTAACGAGTTGTCCCCTTCATGTGCTTCATGTGCCTGTGTATGTGTGCTGGTCGTCCTTCATGCTTCACATACCTGTGTATGTGTGCTGATCGTCCTTCATGCTTAAGATGTCTGTGTGAATGTACAGGTCGTCCTTCATGCTTCACATACCTGTGTATGTGTACAGGTTGTCCTTCATGCTTAAGATGCCTGTGTGAATGTACAGGTCGTCCTTCATGCTTCACATACCTGTGTATGTGTACAGGTCGTCCTTCATGCTTAAGATGTCTGTGTGAGTGTACTTGTCGTCCTTCATGCATCAGATGCCTATGCATGTGTGCTGGTCGTCGTTCATGCTTCATATGCCGCTGAATGTGTGCTGGTCGTCCTTTATGTTTCAGATGTCGGTGTATGTGTGCTGGTCGTCCTTCACGCTTCAGATGCCTGTGAATGTGTGCAGGTCGTCATTCATGCTTCAGATCACTGTGTAAGAGTGCTGGTCATGTTTCTTGCGTAAGATGTCTGTGTATGTGTGCAGGTTGTCCTTCATGCTTCAGATGCCTGTGTATATGTGCTGGTCGTCTTTTATGTTTCAGATGTCTGTGTATGTGTGCAGGTCGTCCTTCATGTTTCAGTTACCTGAGTATGTGTGCTGGTCGTCCTTCATATTTCAGATACCTGTGTATGTGTGGAGGTCGTCCTTCATGCTTCACATGCCTATGTGTGTGTGCTTGTCGCCCTTCATGCTTTAGATGCCTGTGTATACGTGCAGGTCGTCCTTCATGCTTCAGATGTCCCTGTATGCGTGCAGGTTGTCCTTCATGTTTCAGATGCATCAGCATGTGTGCTGGTCGTCCTTCATGCTTCAGATGCCTGTGTATGTGTGCTGGTCGTCCTTCATGCTTCAGATGCCTGTGTATGTGTGCTGGTAGTCCTTCGTGCTTCAGACACCTGTGTATGTGTGCTGGTCGTCCTTCATATTTCAGATGCCTGTGTATGAGTGCAGGTTGTCTTTCGTGCTTCAGATGCCTGTGTATATTTGCAGGTCGTCCTTCATGCTTCAGATGCCTGTGTGTGTATGCTTGTCGTTCTTTATGCTTCAGATGCTTGTGTAAGCGGGCAGGTCCCCCTTCATGCTTCAGATGCCTGTGAATGTTTGCAAGTCGTCCTTCATGCTTCATATGCCTGTGTATGTGTGCTGGTCGTCCTTAATGCTACCCATGCCTGTGTATGTGTGCAGGTTGTCCTTCATGCTTCAGATGCCTGTTTATGTGTGCTGGTCGTCGTTCATGCTTCAGATGCATCTGTATGTGTGCCGGTCGTCCTTCATGTGTCAGATGTTTGTGTATGTGTGCTGGTCGTCCTTCACACTTAAGATGCCTGTGCATGTGTGCATGTCGTCCTTCATCCTTCAGTTGCCTGTGTAAGGTCGTCCTTAATGCTTGAGATCACTGTGTATGAGTGCTGGTCGTACTTCATGCGTAAGATGTCTGCGTATGTGTCCAGGTTGTCCTTCATGCTTCAGATGCCTGTGTATGTGTGCTGGTCGTTGTTCATGTTTCAGATGCCTGTGTATCTGTGCAGGGCGTCCTGCATGCTTCAGATGCCTGTGTATGAGTGCAGATCGTCCTTCATGTTTCAGATACCTGGGTATGTGTGTTGGTAGTTCGTCGTGCTTCATATGCCTCTGTATGTGTACAGGTCGTCCTTCATGCTTCAGATGCCTATGTATGTGTGCAGGTCGTCCGTCATGCTTCAGATGCCTGTGTATATGTCCAGATCGTTCTTCATGCTTCAGATGCCTGTGTATTTGTGCAGGTCGTCCTTCATGATTCAGATGCCTGTGTATGTGTGCATGTCGTCCTTCATGCTTCAGATGCCTATGTATGTGTGCAGGTCGTCCGTCATGCTTCAGATGCCTGTGTATATGTCCAGATCGTTCTTCATGCTTCAGATGCCTGTGTATTTGTGCAGGTCGTCCTTCATGCTTCAGATGCCTATGTATGTGTGCAGGTCGTCCGTCATGCTTCAGATGCCTGTGTATGTGTGCTGGTCGTACTTCATGCGTAAGATGTCTGCGTATGTGTCCAGGTTGTCCTTCATGCTTCAGATGCCTGTGTATGTGTGCTGGTCGTTGTTCATGTTTCAGATGCCTGTGTATCTGTGCAGGGCGTCCTGCATGCTTCAGATGCCTGTGTATGAGTGCAGATCGTCCTTCATGTTTCAGATACCTGGGTATGTGTGTTGGTAGTTCGTCGTGCTTCATATGCCTCTGTATGTGTACAGGTCGTCCTTCATGCTTCAGATGCCTATGTATGTGTGCAGGTCGTCCGTCATGCTTCAGATGCCTGTGTATATGTCCAGATCGTTCTTCATGCTTCAGATGCCTGTGTATTTGTGCAGGTCGTCCTTCATGATTCAGATGCCTGTGTTGTGTGCATGTCGTCCTTCATTGCTTCAGATGCCTATGTATGTGTGCAGGTCGTCCGTCATGCTTCAGATGCCTGTGTATATGTCCAGATCGTTCTTCATGCTTCAGATGCCTGTGTATTTGTGCAGCGGTCGTCTTCTGCTTCAGTGCCTTATGTGATGTGTGCATGGTCGTCGTCAATTGCTTCAGATGCTGTGTATGTGTGCTGGTTCGTCTTCATGCGTAAGATGTCTGCGTATGTGTCCGGTTGTCCTTCATGCTTCAGATGCCTGTGTATGTGTGCTGGTCGTGTTCATGTTTCAGATGCCTGTGTATCATGTGCAGGGCGTCCTGCATGCTTCAGATGCCTGTGTATGAGTGCAGGATCGTCCTTCATGTTTCAGATACCTGGGTATGTGTGTGGTAGTTCGTCGTGCTTCATATGCTCTGTATGTGTACAGGTCGTCCTTCATGTTCAGATGCCTAGTGTATGTGTGCAGGTCGCGTCATGCTTCAGATGCCTGTGTATATGTCCAGATCGTTCTTCATGCTTCAGATGCCTGTGTATTTGTGCAGGTCGTCCTTCATGATTCAGATGCCTGTGTATGTGTGCATGTCGTCCTTCATGCTTCAGATGCCTATGTATGTGTGCAGGTCGTCCGTCATGCTTCAGATGCCTGTGTATATGTCCAGATCGTTCTTCATGCTTCAGATGCCTGTGTATTTGTGCAGGTCGTCCTTCATGCTTCAGATGCCTATGTATGTGTGCAGGTCGTCCGTCATGCTTCAGATGCCTGTGTATATGTCCAGATCGTTCTTCATGCTTCAGATGCCTGTGTATTTGTGCAGGTCGTCCTTCATGCTTCAGATGCCTGTGTATAAGTGCTGGTCGTCCTTCATGCTTCACATGCCTGTGTATGTGTGCTGGTCGTCCTTCATGCTTCAGATGCCTGTATATGTGTGAAGGTTGCCCTTCATGCTTCAGATGCCTATGAATGTGTGCAGGTCGTCCTTCATGCTTTAGATGCCGGTGTATGTGTGCAGGTCGTCCTTCATGCTTCTGATGCCTGTGTATCTGTGCAGATAGTGCTTCATGTTTCAGATACCTGTGTATGTGTGCTGGTAGTCCACCGTGCTTCAGATGCCTGAGTATGTGTCCTGGCCTTCCTTGATATTTCAGATGCCTGTGTATGAGTGCAGGTTGTCTTTCATGCTTCAGATTCCTGTGTATGTGAGCAGGTCGTCCTTCATGCTTCTGATGCCTATATATGTGATCTGATCGTCCTTCGTGCTTCAGATGCCCGTGTATGTGTGCAGGTCGTCCTTCATGCTTCACATGCCTATGTATGTGTGCAGGTCGACCTTCATGCTTCAGATGCCTGTGTATGTGTGTTATTCGTCCTTCATGCTTCAGATGCCTCTGCATGTGTGCAGTTCGGCCCTCATGCTTCATATGCCTGAGTGTGTGCAGGTCGTCCTTCATGCATCAGATGCCTGTGTATGTGTGCTGGTCATACTTTATGCTTCAGATGCATGTGTATGTGTGCTGGTTGTCCTTCATGCTTCAGATGCCTGCGTATGTGTGCTGGTCGTCCTTCATGCTTCAGATGCCTGTGTATGGGTGATGATCGTTCTTCAGGCTTTTGATGCCTGTGTATGTGTGCAGGTCGTCATTCATGCTTCAGATGCCTGTGTGCGTGTGCAGGTCGTCCTTCATGCTTCATATGCATGTGTATATGTGCAGGACGTCTTTCATGCTTCAGATGCTTGAGTATGTGTGCAGGTCGCCCTTCATGCTTCAGATGCCTGTGTATGTCTGCTGGTCGTCCTTAATGCTTCAGATGCCTGTGTATGTGTGCTGGTCGTCCTTCATGCTTCAGATGCCTGTGTATGTGTACAGGTTGCCCTTCATGTTACAGATGCCTGTGTATGAGTGCAGGTCGTCCTTCATGCTTCAGATGCCTATGTATGTGTGCAGGTCGTCCTTCATGCTTCAGATGCCTGTGTATGAGTGCTGATATCCTTTCATGCTTTTGATGCCTGTGTACGTGTGCAGGTCGTCCTTTATGCTTCAGATGCTTGTGTATGTGTGTAGGTCCCCCTTCATGCTTCAGATGCCTGCGTATGTGTGCTAGTCGTCCTTAATGCTTCCCATGCCTGTGTATTTGTACAGGTCGTCCTTCATGCTTCAGATGCCTGTGAATGTTCGCAGGTCGTCCTTCATGCTTCAGATGCCTATGCATGTATGCAGGTTGTCCTTCATGCTTCAGATGCCTGTGTGTGTGTACTTGTCGTCCTTGATGCTTCAGATGCCTGTGTATGTGTGCTGGTCGTCGTTCATGCTTCAGATGCCTCTGTATGTGTGCCGGTCGTCCTTCATGTGTCAGATGTTTGTGTATGTGTGCTGGTCGTCCTTCATCCTTCAGTTGCCTGTGTAAGTGTGCAGGTCGTCCTTCATGCTTGAGATCACTGTGTATGAGTGCTGGTCGTACTTCATGCATAAGATGTCTGCGTATGTGACCAGCTTGTCCTTCATGCTTCAGATGCCTGTGCATGTGTGCTGGTCGTCGTTCATGTTTCAGATGCCTGTGTATCTGTGCAGGTCGTCCTTCATGCTTCAGATGCCTGTGTATGAGTGCAGATCGTCCTTCATGTTTCAGATACGTGTGTATGTATGTTGGTAGTCCTTCGTGCTTCATATGCCTGTGTATGTGTACAGGTCGTCCTTCATGTTTCAGATGCCTATGTATGTGTGCAGGTCGTCCTTCATGCTTCAGATGCCTGTGTATTTGTGCAGGTCGTCCTTCATGCTTCAGATGCCTGTGTATGTGTGTTATTCGTCTTCATGCTTCAGATGCCTGTGTAAGTGTGTTATTCGTCCTTCATGCTTCAGATGCCTGTGTGTGTGCAGGTCGTCCTTCATGCACCAGATGCCTGTGTATGTGTGCTGGTCGTACTTCATGCTTCAGATGCCTGTGTATGTGTGCTGGTCGTCCTTCATGCTTCAGATACCTGTGTATGTGTGCTGGTTGTCCTTCATGCTTCAGATGCCTGCTTATGTGTGCAGGCCGTCCTTCATGCTTCAGATGCCTGTGTATTTGTGCAGGTCGTACTTCATGCTTCAGATGACTGTGTATGTGTGCTATTCGTCCTTCATGCTTTAGATGCCTGTTTATGAGTGCTGGTCATCCTTCATGCTTCACATGCCTGTGTATTTCTACAGGTCGTCCTTCATGCTTCAGATGAGGGTATATATGTGCAGGTTGTCTTTCATGCTTCAGATGCCTGTGTGCCTACTTGTCGTCATTCACGCTTCAGAAGCCTGTGTATGTGTGATGGTCGTCGTTCATACTTCAGATGCCTCTGTGTGTGTGCTGGTCGTCCTTCATGTTTCAGATGCCTGTGTATGTGTGCTGGTCGTCCTTCATCCTTCAGATGCCTGTGTATGTGTGCAGGTCGTCCTTCATGCTTCAGATCACTGTTTATAAATGCTATTCGTGCTTCTTGCGTAAGATGTCTGCGTATGTGTGCAGGTTGTCCTTCATGCTTCAGATGCCTCTGTATGTGTGCTGGTCGTCCTACATGTTTCAGATGTCTGTGTATGTGTGCAGGTCGTCCTTCGTGCTTCAGATGCCTGAGTATGTGTGCTGGTCGTCCTTCATACTTCAGATGCCTGTGTATGTGTGCAGGTTGCCCTTCATGCTTCAGATGCCTGTGCATGTGTGCAGGTCGTCCTTTATGCTTCAGATGCCTGTGTATGAGTGATGATCGTTCTTCATGCTTTTGATGCCTGTGTATGTGTGCAGGTCGTCATTCATGCTTCAGATGCCTATGTACTTGTGCAGGTCGTCCTTCATGCTTCAGATGCATGTGTATGTGTGCAGGTCGTCCTTCATGCTACAGATGCCTGTGAATGTCTGCAGTCGTCCTTCATGCTTCAGATCACTGTGTACGAGTGCTTGTCGTACTTCATGTGTAAGATGTCTGCGTATGTGTGCAGGTCGTCCTTCATGCTTCAGATGCCTGTCAATGTGTGCATGTCGTCGTTCATCCTTCAGATGCCTCTGTATGTGTGCAGGTCGTCCATCATGTTTCAGATGTTTGTGTATGTGCTCTGGTCTTTCATCACGCTTCAGATGCCTGTGCATATGTGCATGTCTTCCTTCATCCTTCAGATGCCTGTGTATGTGTGCAGTCGTGCTTCATGCTCCACAACACTGTGTATGAGTGTTGGTCGTACATAATGCGTAAGATGTCTCCGTATATGTGCAAATTGTCCTTCATGCTTCAGATGCCTGTGTATTTGAGCAGGTCGTCCTTCTTGCTTCAGATGCCTGTGTATTTGAGCAGGTCGTCCTTCATGCTTCAGATGCCTGTGCATATGTGCAAGTCTTCCTTCATGCTACAGATGCCTGTGTATTTGCGCGGGTCGTCCTTCATGCTTCAGATGCCTGTGTATGTATGCAGGTCGTCCTTCACGCTTCAGATGCCTGTGTGTGTCCTGGTCGTCCTTCGTGCTTCAGATGTCTATGTATGTGTGCAGGTCGTCCTTCATGCTTCTGATGCCTGTGTACGTGTGCAGGTCGTCCTTCATGCTTCAGATGCCTGTGTACGTGTGCAGGTTGCCCTTTATGCTTCAGATGCCTGTGCATGTGTGCAGGTCGTTCTTCATGCTTCAGTTACCTATGTATATGTGTGGGTCGTCCTTCATGCTTCAGATGCCTGTGTATGGGTGATGATCGTTCTTCATGCTTTTGATGCCTGTGTTTGTGTGCAGGTCGTCATTCATGCTTCAGATGCCTGTGTACATGTGCAGGTCGTCCTTCATGCTTCAGATGCATGTGTATGTGTGCAGGTCGTCTTTCATGCTTCAGATGCTTGAGTATCTGTGCAGGTCGCCCTTCATGCTTCAGATGCCTGTGTATATGTGCTCGTCATGCTTAATGCTTCACATGCCTGAGTATTTGTACAGGTCGTCCTTCATGCTTCAGATGCCTGTGAATGTTTGCAGGTCGTCCTTCATGCTACAGATGCCTGTGAATGTGTGCTGGTCGTCGTTCATTCTTTAGATGCCTCTGTATGTGTGCAGGTCGTCCATCATGTTTCAGATGTTTGTGTATGTGCTCTGGTCTTTCATCAGATGCCTGTGCATATATGCATGTCTTCCTTCATCCTTCAGATGCCTGTGTATGTGTGCAGTCGTCCTTCATGCTCCAGAACACTGTGTATGAGTGTTGGTCGTAGTTAATGCGTAAGATGTCTCCGTATATGTGCAGATTGTCCTTTATGCTTCAGATGCCTGTGTATGTGTGCTGGTCGTCCTTCGTGCTTAAGATGCCTGTGTATGTGTACATGTCGTCATTCATGCTTCAGATTCCTATGTGTGTTTGCAGGTCGTCCTTCATGCTTTAGATGCCTCTGTATATGACCAGGTCGTTGTTCATGCTTCATGTGCCTGTGTATGTGTGCTGGTCGTCCTTCATGCTTCAGATGCCTGTGTGTGTGTGCTGGTCGTTCTTCATGCTTTAGATGCCTGTTTATGTGTGCTGGTCGTCTTCCATGCTTCATATGCCTGCGTATGTGTGAAGCTTGCCCTTCATGCATAAGATGCCTGTGTATAGGTGCTGGTCGTCCTTCATACTTTAGATGCCTGTGTATTTGTGCAGATAGTCCATCATGTTTCATATTCCTGTGTATGTGTGCTGGTAGTCCATCGTGCTTCAGATGCCTGTGTATATGTGCTGGTCGTCCGTCATATTTCAGATGCCTCTGTATGAGTGCAGGCTGTCTTTCATGCTTCAGATGCCTGTGTATGTGTGCAGGTCGTCCTTCATGCTTCAGATGCCTGTGTATGAGTGCTGGTCGTCCTTCATGCTTTAGGTGCCTGAGTATGTATACAGGTCGTAATTCATGTTTCAGATGCAAATGCATGTGTGCTGGTGGGCCTTCGTGCTTCAGATGCCTGTGTATGTGTGCAGGTCGTCCTTCATGCTTCAGATGTCTGTGTATGCGTGCAGGTCGTCCTTCATGCTTCGGATGCCTCTGTAAGTGTCCAGATTTTCCGTCATCCTTCATGCTTCAGATGCCTGAGTATGTATGCAGGTCGTCCTTCGTGCTTCAGATGCCTGTGTATGTGTTCTCGTCGTCCTTAATGCTTCACATGCCTGTGTATTTGTACAGGTCGTCCTTCATGCATCAGATGCCTATGAATGTTTGCAGGTCGTCCTTCATCCTTCAGATGCCTGTGTATGTGTGCAGGTCGTACTTCATGCCTCAGATCACTGTGTATGAGTGATTGTCGTACTTCATGCGTAAGATGTCTGCGTGTGTGTGCAGATTGTCCTTTATGCTTCAGATGACTGTGTATGTGTGCTGGTCGTCCTTCATGTTTAAGATGCCTGTGTATCTGTGCAGGTCGTCCTTCGTGCTTCAGATGCCTCTGTATATAACCAGGTCGTTGTTCATGCTTCATGTGCCTGTGTATGTGTGAAGGTTGCCCTTCATGCTTCAGATGCCTGTGAATGTGTGCTGGTAGTCTATCGTGCTTCAGATGCCTGTGTATGTGTGCTGGTCGTCCTTCATGCTTTAGATGCCTGTGAATGTGTGCTGGTAGTCTATCGTGCTTCAGATGCCTGTGTATATGTGCTGGTCGTCCGTCATATTTCAGATGCCTGTGTATGAGTGCTGGTCGTCCTTCATGCTTTAGATGCCTGAGTATGTGCACAGGTCGTAATTCATGTTTCAGATGCATGTGCATGTGTGCTGGTGGGCCTTCATGCTTCAGATGCCTGTGTAAATGAGCAGGTCGTCCTTCATTCTTCAGATGCCTGTGTATGTGTGCAGGTCGTCCTTCATGCTTCAGATGCCTCTGTAAGTGTCCATGTTTTCCTTAATGCTTCAGGTGCCTGTGTATGTGTGCTGGTCGTCCTTTATGCTTCAAATGCCTGTGTATATGTGCTGGTCGTCCTTCATGCTTCAGATGCCTCTGTATTTGTGCAGTTCGCCCTTCGTGCTTCTTATGCCTGTGTGTGTGCAGGTCATCCATCATGCATCAGATGCCTGTGTATGTGTGCTGGTCGTACTTCATGCTTCAGATGCCTGTTTAAGTGTGCTGGTCGTCCTTCATGCTTCAGATGCCTCTGTATGTGCCCTGGTCGTTCTTCATGCTTCAGATACCTGTGTATGTGTGCTGGTAGTCCTTCATGCTTCAGATGCCTGTGTATGTGTGCAGGTCGTCCTACATGCTTTAGGTGTCTGTGTCTGTATACTGGTCGTCCTTCATGCTTCAGATGACTGTGTAAGTGTGCAGGTCGTCCTTCACGCTCCTGATGCCTATGTATGTGTGCAGGTCGTCCTTCATGTTTCAGATGAATGTGTATGTGTCCTAGTCGTCCTTCATGCTTTAGATGCCTGTGTATGAGTGCTGCTCCTCTTTCATGCTTCAAATGCCTGTGTATATGTCCAGGTCGTCCTTCATGCTTCATGTGCCTGTGTAGGTGTGCTGGTCGTCCTTCATGCTTCAGATACCTGTGAATCTGTGCTGGTCGTCCTTAATGCTTCAGATGCCTGTGTATGTGTGTAGGTTGGCCTTCGTGTTTCAGATGCCTGTGTATGTGTGCAAGTCATCCTTCAGGCTTCAGATGCCTGTGTGTGTGCAGGTCGTACTTCATGCTTCAGATGCTTGGTATGGGTGCTGATCGTCCTTCATGCTTTTGATGTCTGTGTATGTGTGCTGGTCGTCATTCATGCTTCAGATGCCTGTGTACGTGTGCAGGTCGTCCTTCATGCTTCATGTGCCTGTGTAGGTGTGCTGGTCGTCCTTCAATCTTCAGATACCTGTGTATGTGTGCTGGTCGTCCTTCATGCTTCAGATGCCTGTGTATGTGTGCAAGTTGGCCATCGTGTTTCAGATGCCTGTGTATCTGTGCAAGTCATCCTTCATGCTTCAGATGCCTGTATATGTGTGCGGGTCGTACTTCATGCTTCAGAAGCCTGTGTATGGATGCTGATCATCCTTCATGCTTCAGATGCCTGTGTATGTGTGCTGGTCGTACTTCATGCTTCAGAAGCCTGTGTATGGATGCTGATCATCATTCATGCTTTTGATGTCTGTGTATGTGTGCTGGTCGTCATTCATGCTTCAGGTGCCTGTGTACGTGTGCAGGTTGTCCTTCATGCTTCAGATGCATCTGTATGTGTGCAGGTCGTCCTTCATGCTTCAGATGCCTGTGTATGTGTGCAGGTCGCCCTTCATGCTTCAGATGCTTGTATATGTGTGCAGGTCGTCCTTCGTGCTTCAGATGAATGTGTATATGTGCTGGTCGTACTTCATGCTTCAGATGCCTGTGTATGTGTGGTGGTCGACCTTCATGCTTCACATGAATGTGTATTTGTACAGGTCGTTCTTCATGCTTCTGATGCCGGTGAATGTGTACTAGTCGTCCTTCATGCTTGAGATGCCTGTGTAAGTGTGCTTGTCGTCCTTCACGCTTCATATGCCTATGTATGTGTGCACATCGTCCTTCATCCTTCACTTGCCTGTGTATGTGTGCAGGTCGTCCTTCATGCTTCAGATCACTGTGTATGAGTGCTGGTCGTGCTTCATGCATAAGATGTATGCGTATGTGTGAAGGTTGTCCTCCATGCTTCAGATGCCTGTGAATGTGTGCTGGTCGTCCTTCATGTTTCAGATGACTGTGTATGTGTGCAGGTCGTCCTTCTTGTTTCAGATACCTATGTATGAGTGCTGGTCGTCCTTAATATTTCAGATGCCTGTGTATGAGTGCAGGTTGTCTTTCATGCTTCACATGCCTATGTAAGTGTGCAGGTCGTACTTCATGCTTCAGATGCCTGTGTATGTGTGCTTGTCGTCCTTCATGCTTCAGATGCCTGTGTATCCGTGCTGGTCGTCCTTCATGCTTCAGATGCCTCTGTATGAGTTCAGGTAGTCCTTCATGTTTCAGATGCTTGCGCATGTGTGCTGGTCGTCCTTCGTGCTTCAGATGCCTCTGCATGAGTGCAGGTTGTCTTTAATGCTTCAGATGCCTGTGCATGTTTGCAGGTCGTCCTTCATGCTTTAGACGCCTGAGTATATGTGCAGGTCGTCCTTCATGCTTTAGATGCTCTGTATGTGTCCAGCTTGTCCTTAGTGCTTCAGGTGACTGTGTATGTGTGCAGGCCGTCCTTCATGCATCAGATGCCTCTGTATGTGTGATGGTCGTACTTCATGCATCAGATACCTGTGTATGCATGCTGGTCGTCCTTCATTCTTCAGATGCCTGTGTATATGTGCAGGTCGTCCCTCATGTTTCAGATGCCTGTGTATGTGTGCTGGTCGTCCTTCATGCTACAGATGCCTGTGTATTTGTGCAGGTCGTCCATAATGCTTCAGATAACTATGTTATTGTGCAGGTCATCCTTCATGCTTCAGATGCCTATGTATGTATGCTGATCGTCCTTCATGTTTCAGATGCATATGCATCTGTGCTCGTCGTACTTAGTGCTTCAGATGCCTGTGTATGTATGCAGGTTGTCCTTAATGCTTCAGGTGCCTGTGTATATGTGCTGGTCGTCGTTCATGCTTCAGATGCCTGTGTGTGTGTGCTGGACGTCATTCATGCTTCAGATCCCTCTGTGTATGTGCTGGTCGTCCTTCATGCTTCAGATGCTTGTGTATATGTCCAGGTTGTCCTTAATGCTTCAGGTGCCTCTGTATATGTGCTGGTCGTCGTTCATGCTTCAGATGCCTGTGTGTGTGTGCTGGACGTCATTCATGCTTCAGATGCCTCTGTGTATGTGCTGGTCGTCCTTCATGCTTCAGATGCTTGTGTATGTGTGCAGGTCGCCCTTCATGCTTCAGATGCCTGTGTATGTGTGCTGGTCGTCCATCATGCTTCACATGCCTGTGTATTTCTACAGGTCGTCCTTCATGCTTCAGATGCCTGTGTATGTATGCAGGTTGTCTTTCACGCTTCAGATGCCTGAGTATCCCTGCAGGTCGTCCTTCATGTTTCAGATGCCTATGTATTTGTGCTGGTCGTCGTTCATGCCTCAGATGCCTCTGTGTGTGTACTGGTCTTCCTTTATGTTTCAGATGTCAATGTCTGTGTGCTGGTCGTCCTTCATCCTTCAGATGCTTGTGTATGTGTGCAGGTTGTCCTTCATGCTTCAGATGCCTGTGTATGTGTGCTGGTCGTCCATCATGTTTCAGATGTCTGTGTATGTGTGCAGGTCGTCCTTCCTGCTTCAGTTTGGCCTGTGTATGTGTGCTGGGTCGTCATCATGTTTCAGATGTCTGTGTATGTGTCTGGTGTCCTTCATTGTTTCAGATACCCGTGTATTTGTGCTGGTAGTCCTTCATGCTTCAAATGCCTGTGTATGTGTGCTGGTCGTCCATCATGTTTCAGATGTCTGTGTATGTGTGCAGGTCGTCCTTCCTGCTTCAGATGCCTGTGTATGTGTGCTGGTCGTCCATCATGTTTCAGATGTCTGTGTATGTGTGCAGGTTGTCCTTCATGCTTCAGATGCCTGTGTATGTGTGCTGGTCGTCGTTCATGCTTCAGATGCCTCTCTGTGTGTGCTGGTCGTCCTTCATGTCTCACATGTCTATGTGTGGTGTGTGGTCGTTCCTTTCACGCTTACTTGCTGTGTATGTGTGCATATCGTCCTTCTTCCTTCAGATGCTTGTGTATGTGTGCTGGTTGTGCCCAATGCATAACATGTCTGCGCATGTGTGCAGGTTGTCCTTCATGCTTCAGATGCCTGCGTATGTGTGCAGATCGTCCTTCATGTTTCAGATTACCGTGTATGTGTGCTGGTATCCCTTCGTGCTTCAGATATGCTGTGCATGTGTTGATGGTCGTCTTCATAGTTTTGTGCCTGTTGTACTGAGTAAGGTTGGCTTTCATGCTTCAGTTGCTGTTGTATGTGTGCAGGTCGTCCTTCATGCTTGAGAGCCTGTGTATGTGTGCCTGTGTCGTCCCTTCCATACTTTAGTTGCCTGTAGTATCTGTTTGTAGGTCGTCCTTCATTGCTTCAGATGCCTCGGATTGTGTGCTGGTCCTCCTTCATGCTTCGGATGCCTGTGTATCCGTGCAGGTCGGTCCTTCATGTTCACATGTCTGTGGATGTGTTACAGGTTGTCTTTCATGCTTCAGATGCCTGTGTATATGTGCTGGTCGTCCTTCATGCTTCAGATGGCCTGTGCATGTTGTGCTGGTCAGTCCTTCATATTTCAGATTGCCTGTGTATGGAGTAAGGTTGTTTTTCATGCTTCAGAATGCCTGTGTGTATGTTGCAAGGTCGTACCTTCATGCTTGAGATGCCTGTGTATGTGTGTGGTCGTCCTTTCATACTTTAGAGCGGAGTATCTGTGTAGGTCGTCCTTCATGCTTCAGTTGCCTCGGAAGGTGTGTGGTCGTTCCTTTATGCTTCGGATGCATGTGTGTATCCGTGCAGGTCGTCCTTAATGCTTCACATGTATGTGTATGTGGACAGGTGGTCTTTCATTGATTAAGATTGCTGTGTGTATATGTGCTGGTCGTCCTTATGCTTCAGTTGCCATGTGGGCATGTGTGTGGTCGACTTCATATTTTCAGATGCCTGTGTATGTAGTACTGGTTGTTTTCGTGCTTCAGATGCCTGTGTATGTGTGCAGGTCGTCTTCATGCTTGAGATGCCTGTGTTATGTGTGCTGGTCGTCTTCATACTTTAGATGCCTGAGTATCTGTGTAGGGTCGTCCTTCATGCTTCAGATGCATCGTCGGATTGTGTGCTGGTCGTCCTTCCATGCTTCGGATGCCTGTGTATCCGTGCAGGTGTCCTCATGTTTCACCATGTCTGCTGTATGGGTACAGGTTGGCTTTCATGCTTCAGATGCCAGTCAAAGTATATGTTGCTGGTCGTCTTAATGCTTCAGATTGCCTGTGTATGTGTGCCAGGTTCGCCCTTCATGCTCAGATGCATGTGGATATGTGCTGGTCGTCCATCATGCTTCACATGACTGTGTATTCTATGGTCGAATTCATGCTTTCAGATGCCTGTGAATGTTTGCAGGTTGTCCTTCAGCATCAAGATGCCTGTGTGGGTTGTTTACTTGTCGTTCTTCATGCTTCAGATGCCTATGTATGTGTGCTGGTCGTCGTTCAAGCTTCAGATTGCCTCTGTGTGTGTGTGGTCGTCCTTCAAGTTTCAGATGGTCTGTCTATGTGTGCGGTCGGGGTCCTTTCATGTTCAGATGCCTGTGTTATGTGTGTGGATTGGTGCTTCTTGCTTTAGATGCCTTGAGTATCCGTGCAGTCGTGTTCAGCTTCAGTATTCCTCTGTATGTGTACTGGTCGTCGTTCATGCTTCAGATGCATCTCTGTGTATGCTGGTCGTCCTTTCTTGTTTCAAGATGAATGTGTATGTGTGCAGGTCGTCTTCATGCTTCAGATGCCGTGTATGTGTGTGGTCGTCCTTCATATTTTCAGATTGCCTATGTTTGTTGTTCAGTTCGTCTTTCGTGCTTCAGATGCTGTGCTATGTGTGCAGACGTCTTCATTACTTTAGATGCACTTTAGTAATTCCATGCTGGTCGTCCTTTCATGCTTCAGATGGCCTGTGTATGTGTGAAGGTCGTCCTTATGTTTCAGATGCATGTGCATGTTTTAAAGGTTTTATTCATTGCATCAGATGCCTCTGTATGTGTGCTGGTTGTCCTTCATGCTTAGAGTCGTGTGGATGTGTGCATGTCGTCCTTTCATGATCTCTGATGCCTCCTGTATATGTACTGGTCGTCCTTGATCGCTTCAGATCCTGTGTATGTGTGCAGTTCGTTATTCATGCTTCATATGCCTCGTGTGTGTGCAGGTCGTCCTTCATTGCATCTGGATGCCTGTGTAATTTGTGCTGGTCGTAATTCAGCCAGGATTCCGGTGTATGTGTGCTCGGTTCGTCCTTCAAGGTCAGATGACTGCTGTATGTGTGCAAAGTCGGACCTTCATAGCTTTAGAATTGCCTCTTGTGTGTGATGATCGTCCTCATGGCTTCAGATACCACTGTCGTGTCGTGCTGGTAGTACCTCAAGCTTCAGATTGCCTGTGTATGTGTGCAGGTCGTCCTTATGCTTCAGATTGCCTATGTATGTTGTGCTGGTCGTCCTTCATGCTTCTGATGATGTGTTATATGTGCAAGTCGTCCTTCATGATGTCTGATGACTGATGTTTGTGTGCAGGTCGTCCTTGACGCTTCAGTTGCCTATGTAGTGTGCTGGTCGTCTTCATGCTTCAGATGCCTGTGTATTTGTGCAGTCGTCCTTCATGATTCAGATGACTGTGTATTTGCGGCCGTCCTTATTCTCAGATGCCTATTACGTGTGCTGGTTCGTACTTCATGTTTCAGATGCCTTGTCATGTGGGTGGTCGTCCTTCACATGCTTCGGATGCCTCTGTGTTTGTGCTGGTCGTCCTTCATGCTTCAGATACCTGTGTATGTGTGCTGGTTATCCTTCATGCTTAGATGCCTGTGTATGTGTGCTGGTCGTTTTCATGCTTCAGATGCCTTGTATGTTTGCTGGTCGTCTTCATGCTTCAGTGCCTCTGTATGTGTGCTGGTCGTCTTCATGCTTTAGATGCCTGTGTATTTGCTGGACGTCCTCCATGTTCAAATGCTCTGTGTATGCGCTGGTCGTCTCTTCAAGCTTCAGTGCTGTGTATTGTCAGTTCGTCCTTTATACTTCATATGCCTGTGTGGTGCAGGTCCGCCTTCATGCATCAGATGCCTGTGTAGTGTGCTAGTACTACTTCATGCTTCAGATGCCTGTTTATGTGTGCTGGTCGTCCTTCATGCTTCAGATGCCTCTGTATGTGTGCTGGTCGTCCTTCAAACTTCAGATACCTGTGTATGTGTCCTGGTCGTCCTTCAAGATTCAGATGATTCTGTATGTGTGCAGGTCGTCCTTCATGCTTCATATGCCCGCGTATGTGTGCTGGTCGTCCTTCATGCTTTAAATGCCTGTATTTGAGCAGGTCGTCCATCATGCTTCAGATGACCGTGTAAGTGTGCAGGTAGTCCTTCACGCTTCAGATGCCTATGTATGTGTGAGGGTCGTCCTTCATGTTTCAGATGAATGTGTATATGTGCTGGTCGTCCTTTATGCTTTAGATACCTGTGTATGAGTGCTGCTCGTCCTTCATGCTTCTGATGCCTGTGTTCGTGTCCAGGTCGTCCTTCATGCTTCAGATGCCTCTGTATGTGTGCTGGTTGTCATTCATGCTTCAGATGCCTCTGTATGTGTGCTGGTTGTCATTCATGCTTCAGATGCCTCTGCATGTGTACAGGTCGTCCTTCATGATTTAGATGCCTATGTATATGTCCAGGTCGTCCTTCATGCTTTTGATGCCTGTGTATGTGTCCTAGTCGTCCTTCATGCTTCAATTGCCTTCTGTAGGTGTTCTGTCCGGGCGTAATGCTTCAGATGCCTGTGTATGTGTGCAGGTCGCCCTTCATGCTTGAGATGCCTGTGTATGTGTGCTGGTCGTCCTTCATACTTTAGATGCCTGAGTATCTGTGTAGGTCGTCCTTCATGCTTCAGATGCCTCGGAATGTGTGCTGGTCGTCCTTCATGCTTCGGATGCCTGTGTATCCGTGCAGGTCGTCCTTCATGCTTCACATGTCTGTGTATGTGTACAGGTTGTCTTTCATGCTTCAGATGCCTGTGTATATGTGCTGGTCGTCCTTCATGCTTCAGATGCCTGTGTATGTGTGCAGGTCGCCCTTCATGCTTCAGATGCCTGTGGATATGTGCTGGTCGTCCATCATGCTTCACATGCCTGTGTATTTCTACTGGTCGTAATTCATGCTTCAGATGCCTGTGAATGTTTGCAGGTTGTCCTTCATGCATCAGATGCCTGTGTGTGTGTACTTGTCGTTCTTCATGCTTCAGATGCCTATGTATGTGGCTGGTCGTCTTCAGCTTCAGATGCCTTTGTGTGTGTGGTCGTCCTTCAAGTTTCGATGTCTGTCTAGTGGCTGTTCGTCCTTCATGCTTCAGATGCCTGTGTAAGGTGCTGGTGGTGCTTCTGCTTTAGATGCTGTGTATCGTGCAGGTGTCTTCATGTTCAGATTCCTCTGTATGTGTACTGGTCGTCGTTCAAGCTTCAGATGCCTCTGTGTGTGTGCTGGTCGTCCTTCAAGTTTCAGATGTCTGTCTATGTGTGCAGGTCGTCCTTCATGCTTCAGATGCCTGTGTATGTGTGCTGGTGGTGCTTCATGCTTCAGATGCCTATGTATGAGTTTAGTTCGTCTTTCTGCTCAGATGCCTGTGTATGTGTGCTGGTCGTCTTCATACTTTAGATGCTGGTATCCATGCTGGTCGTCCTTCATGCTTCAGATGCCTGTGTATGTGTGCGTCGTCCTTTGTTTCTGATGCTTGCATGTGTAAAGTTTTCATTCATGCATCAGATCCTCTATGTGTGCTGGTGTCCTTCATGTTCAATTCGTGTGGATGTGTGCGGTCGTCCTTCATGCTTCAGATGCCTCTGTATATGTACTGGTCGTCCTTGATGCTTCAGATGCCTGTGTATGTGTGCGTTCGTATTCATGCTTCATATGCCTGTGTGTGTGCAGGTCGTCCTTCATGCATCTGATGCCTGTGTATGTGTGGACGTACTTCATGCTTCAGATTCCTGTGTATGTGTGCTGGTCGTCCTTCAAGCTTCAGATGACTGTGTATGTGTGCAAGTCGACCTTCATGGCTTTACTGCCTCTGTGTTGTGTGATGTCGTCCTCATGCTCAGATCCTGTGTAGTGCTGGTCGTACCTCAAGCTTCAGATGCCTGAGTATGTGTGCAGGTCGTCCTTATGCTTCAGATGCTATGTATGTGTGCTGGTCGTCCTTCATGCTCAGATGCCTGGTATTTGTGCAAGGTCGTCCTTCATGATTCATGCTGTGTATGTGTGCAGGTCGTCCTTGACGCTTCAGTTGCCTTGTATGTGTGCTGGTCGTCCTTCTGCTTCAGATGCCTGTGTATTTGTGCAAGTCGTCCTCTGATTCAGATGCTGTGTATGTTTGCAGGCCGTCCTTCATTCATCGTCGCTATTAGTGTGCTGTCGTACTTCATGTTTCAGATCCGTGTACTGTGTTGGTCGTCCTCACATGTTCGATGCCTTGTGTGTTTGTGCTGGTCGTCCTTCATGCTTCAGATACCTGTGTAGTGTGTGCTGGTTTACTTCATGCTTCAGATGCCTGTGTATTGTGCGGTTTTCATGTTCAGATGCCTGTGTATTTTGTGGTCTCTTCATGCTTCGATCCTCTGTATGTGTGCTGGTCGCTTTCATGCTTGATGCTGTGTTGGGCTGGAGTCCTCCATGCTTCAATGCCTGTGTATGCGCTGGTCGTCCTTCAGCTTCAGATGCCTGGTTGTGTACATTGTCCTTTACTATATGCCTGTGTGTGCAGGTCGTCTTTGCTGATGCTGTGTATGTGTGTGTACTCTTCTCTCAGAGCCTTTATTGCTGGTGTCCTTATGCTTCAGATGCCTTGATTGTGTGGTCGTCCTTCAAACTTAGATACTGTGTATGTGTCTGGTCGTCCTTCAAGTTAGATTTGTATGTGTGAGCGTCCTTCATGCTTCATTGCCGCATGTGTGTGGTCGTGTCATGTTTAAATGTGTATTGAGCAGGTCGTCCATCATGCTTCAGTGCCGTGTAAGTGTGCAGGTAGTCCTTCACGCTTCAGATGCTGTATGTGGAGGGTCGTCCTTCAGTTTCAGAGAATGTGTTATGTGCTGGTCGTCCTTATGCTTTATACCTTTGGGATGATGCTTCGTCCTATGTTTGAGCCTGTGTTCTGTCCAGGTTCCTTGCTTCGATGCTCTGTATGTGTGGTTGTCTTCATGCTTCAGATGCCTCTGATGTGTGCGTTGTCTCATGCTTCAGATCTCTATGTACGGTCGTCCTTGATTTATCCTTGTATATGTCGTCGTCCTTCATGCTTATCTGTGTGTGTCCAGTCGCTTCCTTCAATGCTTGTAGGTGTTCTTCGGCGTATGCTTCAGATCCTGTGTAGTGTGCAGGCGCCTTCATGTTGAGATGCCTGTGTATGTGTGTGGTCGTCTATACTTTGATGCCGATATCGTGTAGGTCGTCCTCATCTTCGATGCTGGAATGTGTGCTGGTCGTCCTTCCTCGGATGCCTGGTATTGAGGTCGTCCTTATGCCACATGTCTGTGTATGTGTACAGGTTGTCTTTCATGCTTCGATGCTGGTATTGTGCTGGCGTCCTTATGCTCAGATGCCGTGTATGTGTGAGTCGCCCTTCATGCTCAGATGGTGTTATGTGCGGTCTCTCATGCTTAATGCGTGTATTTTACTGGTCGTTATCCATTTTGTTGTGTTGCAGGTTGTCCTTCATGCATCAGATGCCTGTGTGTGTGTACTTGTCGTTCTTCATGCTTCAGATGCCTATGTATGTGTGCTGGTCGTCGTTCAAGCTTCAGATGCCTCTGTGTGTGTGCTGGTCGTCCTTCAAGTTTCAGATGTCTGTCTATGTGTGCAGGTCGTCCTTCATGCTTCAGATGCCTGTGTATGTGTGCTGGTGGTGCTTCATGCTTTAGATGCCTGAGTATCCGTGCAGGTCGTCGTTCATGCTTCAGATTCCTCTGTATGTGTACTGGTCGTCGTTCATGCTTCAGATGCCTCTCTGTGTATGCTGGTCGTCCTTCATGTTTCAGATGTCTGTGTATGTGTGCAGGTCGTCCTTCATGCTTCAGATGCCTGTGTATGTGTGCTGGTCGTCCTTCATATTTCAGATGCCTATGTATGAGTTCAGTTCGTCTTTCGTGCTTCAGATGCCTGTGTATGTGTGCTGGTCGTCCTTCATACTTTAGATGCCTGAGTATCCATGCTGGTCGTCCTTCATGCTTCAGATGCCTGTGTATGTGTGCAGGTCGTCCTTCATGTTTCAGATGCATATGCATGTGTAAAGGTTTTCATTCATGCATCAGATGCCTCTGTATGTGTGCTGGTTGTCCTTCATGCTTCAGATTCGTGTGGATGTGTGCAGGTCGTCCTTCATGCTTCAGATGCCTCTGTATATGTACTGGTCGTCCTTGATGCTTCAGATGCCTGTGTATGTGTGCAGTTCGTTATTCATGCTTCATATGCCTGTGTGTGTGCAGGTCGTCCTTCATGCATCTGATGCCTGTGTATATGTGCTGGTCGTACTTCATGCTTCAGATTCCTGTGTATGTGTGCTGGTCGTCCTTCAAGCTTCAGATGACTGTGTATGTGTGCAAGTCGACCTTCATGCTTTAGATGCCTCTGTGTGTGTGATGATCGTCACTCATGCTTCAGATACCTGTGTGAGTGCTGGTCGTACCTCAAGCTTCAGATGCCTGTGTATGTGTGCAGGTCGTCCTTCATGCTTCAGATGCCTATGTATGTGTGCTGGTCGTCCTTCATGCTTCAGATGCCTGTGTATTTGTGCAAGTCGTCCTTCATGATTCAGATGACTGTGTATGTGTGCAGGTCGTCCTTGACGCTTCAGTTGCCTATGTATGTGTGCTGGTCGTCCTTCATGCTTCAGATGCCTGTGTATTTGTGCAAGTCGTCCTTCATGATTCAGATGACTGTGTATGTTTGCAGGCCGTCCTTCATTCATCAGATGCCTATATACGTGTGCTGGTCGTACTTCATGTTTCAGATGCCTGTGTACGTGTGTGTGGTCGTCCTTCACATGCTTCGGATGCCTCTGTGTTTGTGCTGGTCGTCCTTCATGCTTCAGATACCTGTGTATGTGTGCTGGTTATCCTTCATGCTTCAGATGCCTGTGTATGTGTGCTGGTCGTCTTTCATGCTTCAGATGCCTGTGTATGTTTGCTGGTCGTCTTTCATGCTTCAGATGCCTCTGTATGTGTGCTGGTCGTCTTTCATGCTTTAGATGCCTGTGTATGTGTGCTGGACGTCCTCCATGCTTCAAATGCCTCTGTGTATGCGCTGGTCGTCCTTCAAGCTTCAGATGCCTGTGTATGTGTACAGTTCGTCCTTTATACTTCATATGCCTGTGTGAGTGCAGGTCGTCCTTCATGCATCAGATGCCTGTGTATGTGTGCTAGTACTACTTCATGCTTCAGATGCCTGTTTATGTGTGCTGGTCGTCCTTCATGCTTCAGATGCCTCTGTATGTGTGCTGGTCGTCCTTCAAACTTCAGATACCTGTGTATGTGTCCTGGTCGTCCTTCAAGATTCAGATGATTCTGTATGTGTGCAGGTCGTCCTTCATGCTTCATATGCCCGCGTATGTGTGCTGGTCGTCGTTCATGCTTTAAATGCCTGTATTTGAGCAGGTCGTCCATCATGCTTCAGATGACCGTGTAAGTGTGCAGGTAGTCCTTCACGCTTCAGATGCCTATGTATGTGTGAGGGTCGTCCTTCATGTTTCAGATGAATGTGTATATGTGCTGGTCGTCCTTTATGCTTTAGATACCTGTGTATGAGTGCTGCTCGTCCTTCATGCTTCTGATGCCTGTGTTCGTGTCCAGGTCGTCCTTCATGCTTCAGATGCCTCTGTATGTGTGCTGGTTGTCATTCATGCTTCAGATGCCTCTGTATGTGTGCTGGTTGTCATTCATGCTTCAGATGCCTCTGCATGTGTACAGGTCGTCCTTCATGATTTAGATGCCTATGTATATGTCCAGGTCGTCCTTCATGCTTTTGATGCCTGTGTATGTGTCCTAGTCGTCCTTCATGCTTCAATTGCCTTCTGTAGGTGTTCTGTCCGGGCGTAATGCTTCAGATGCCTGTGTATGTGTGCAGGTCGCCCTTCATGCTTGAGATGCCTGTGTATGTGTGCTGGTCGTCCTTCATGCTTCAGATACCTGTGTATTGGTGCTGATCGTCCTTCATGCTTTTGATGCGTCTGTACGTGTGTTGGTCGTCATTCATGCTTCAGATGATTTGTACGTGTGCAGGTCGTCCTTCATGCTTCAGATGCATGTGTATGTATGCAGGTCGTCCTTCATGCATCAGATGCTTGTGTATGTGTGCAGGTCGTCCTTAATGCTTCAGATGCAAGTGTATGTGTGCAGGTCGTCCTTCATGCATCAGATGATTGTGTATGTGTACCGGTCGTCCTTCATGTGTAAGATGCGTGTGTATGTGTGCAGATTGTCATTCATTCTTCAGATGCCTGTGAATTTTTGCAGGTCGTCATTCATGCTTCAGATGTCTGTGTGTGTGTGCTGGTCGTTGTTCATGCTTCAGATGCCTCTGTATGTGTGCTGGTCGTCATTCATGTTTCAGATGTCTGTGTATGTGTGCAGATTGTCATTCATTCTTCAGATGCCTGTGAATTTTTGCAGGTCGTCCTTCATGCTTCCGATGCCTGTGTATATGGGCTGGTCGTCGTTCATGCT
Organism: Cherax quadricarinatus; assembly: GCF_026875155.1. Taxonomy (NCBI): domain Eukaryota; kingdom Metazoa; phylum Arthropoda; class Malacostraca; order Decapoda; family Parastacidae; genus Cherax; species Cherax quadricarinatus. The sequence goes on from NC_069483.1 coordinate 1,855,886, forward strand.
TCAGATGCCTCTGTATATGTGTTGGTCGTCATTAATGTTTCAGATGTCTATGTATGAGTGCTGGTCGTCCTTCACGCTTCAGATGCCTGTGTATGTGTGCATGTCGAACTTTATCCTTCAGATGCTTGTGTATATGTGCAGGTCGTCCTTCATGCTTCAGATCACTGTGTATGAGTGCTGGTCATACTTTATACCTAAGATGTCTGTATGTTTGCAGGTTGTCCTTTATGCTTCAGATGCCTGTGGATGTGTGCTGGTCGTCCTTCATGTTTCAGATACCTGTGTATATGTGCTGGTAGTCCTTCGTGCTTCAGATGCCTGAGTATGTGTGCAGGTTGTCTTTCATGCTTCAGATGCCTGTGTATGTGTGCTGGTCGCCCTTCATATATCAGATGCCTGAGTATGAGTGCAGGTTGTCTTTCATGCTTCAGATGCCTGTGTATGTATGCTGGTCGTCCTTCATGTTTCAGATGCCTGTGTATCCGTGCACGTCGTCCTTCATGCTTCAGATGCCTGTGTATGTGTGCCCGTAATTCATGTTTCAGATGCATGTGCATGTGTGCTTGTCGTATTTGTGCTTCAGATGCCCCGTGTATGTTTGCAGGTCGTCCCCTTTAAGCTTCAGTGCTGTGTATGTGTCCGGTTTTCCTTAAAGCTTAGGGCTGTGTATATGTGCTGGTCGCGTTATTTCTTAGATGCCTTTGTTGTGTGTGGACGTATTCATGCTCAGAGCCTCTGTGTATATGTGGTGTCCCTTATGCTTAAAATGCCGTGTATTTGTGCGGTGTACCCTGTTTAGTTTTCCTTTTTTATGTGTGTGGCGTCCTTAATGCTTTTGTTTTCCTTTGTATGTTTGCTGGTCGTCCTTATGCTTCGATGCTTGTGTATGTGTGCAGGGCGCCCTCCCGTTCGATGCCCGTGTATGAGTGAGGTTGTCTTTCATGCTTCAGATGCCGTGTACCGTGCACGTCGTCCTTCAGCTTTAGATGCCTGTGTATGTGTGCACGTCGTCTTTTTCCCTTTTTAGATGCATGTGCATGTGTGCTGGCGTACTTAGGCTTTAGATGCCCGTGTTGTATGCAGTTCGTCCTTAAAGTTTAGTGCCTGTGTATGTGCCAGGTTTTCCTTAATGGTTTAGGTGCCTGTGTTATGTGCGGTCGTGTTCATGCTTCAGATGCCTGGTGTGTGTGTGGACGTCATTTATGATTAAGATGCCTGTGTTGTGTGTGGGCGTACCTCAGTTTCAGATGCCTGCTGTGTGCTGGTCGTCCTTAATGCTTCAGGCCTTTGTTGGTGAGGGTCCTTCAAGCTTAGATGCCTGTGGATGTGTGTGGTAGTCCTTCGTGCTTCAGATGCCCGTGCATGTGTGCTGGTGCCTTTTTATTTCAGATGCTGTGTAGATGCGGTTGTCTTTCATGCTTTAGATGCCTGTGTTGTGTGAGGGCGTCCTTCTGCTTGGATGCCCGTGTATGTGTGTGGTCGTCCTTCATCTTTAGATGCCTGGTATCTGTGTAGGTCGTCCTTCATGGGCTTCAGAGCCTCGGCAGTGTGCTGGGGTCTTCATGCTTCGGATCCCGTGTTCCGTGCGGTGTCTTCATCTTCACATGCCTGTGTATGTGTGAGGTTTTTCTTTCAGCTTCGGAGCCTGTGTATTGTGTGGTCGTCCTTCATGCTTCAGATTTTTTGTATGTGTTGCAGGCGCCCCTTATGCTTCAGATGCCTGGGCATTTGCTGGTCGTCCACTTACATCCTGTGTATTTTACGGTCGTAATTCTGCTTCAATCCGGGGAAAGTTTGCAGGTGTCCTTCTGCTTCAGTGCCGTGTTGTGTACTTGTCGTTTTTGATGCTTCTGTGCTGTGATGTGTGCTGGGGTGTTCATGTTCAGATGCCTTGTTGAGTCTGGTCGTCCCTTATATTTCAAATGTCTGTGTATGTGTGCTGGTCGTCCTTCAGCTTCAGACCTCTGTTGTGTGTGGTCCCTTAATCCCTTCCCAGGGGTGCTTGTGTATATGTGAGGTCGTCTTCATGTTCAGTTGCATTGTATTGTGCTGGTCGTAATTCATGTTTTGATGTCTGTGTATTTTTGCGGTCGTCCTTCATGCTTCAGATGCCTGTGTATGTGTGTGGTCTCGTCCATCAAGTTTCACATGCCTATGTATTTCTACAGGTCGTCCTTCATGCTTCAGATGCCTGTGAATGTTTGCAGGTCGTCCTTCATGCTTCAGATGCCTGTGAATGTTTGCAGGTCGTCCTTCATGCTTTAGATGCTTGTGTGAATTTTGCAGGTCGTCCTTCATGCTTTAGATGCCTGTGAATGTGTGCATATAGTCCTTCGTCCTTGAGATGCTTGTGTATGTGTTCAGGTCGTCCTTCATGCTTCAGATCACTGTGCATGAGTGCTGGTCGTCCTTCTTGTTTCAGATGTCTGTGTATGTGTGCAGGTCGTCCTTCATATTTCAGATGCCTGTGTATGAGTGAAGGTTCTCCTTCATGCTTAACATTCCTGTGTTTGTGCAGTCCGTCCTACATGCATCGGATGCCAGTGTATGTATGCTGATCGTGCTTTATGCTTTTGATGCCTGTGTATGTGTGACGTTCGTCATTCATGCTTCAGATGCCTGTGTACGTTAGCATTTCGTCCTTCATGCTTCAGATGCATGTTTATGTGTGCAGGTCGTCTTTCATGCTTCAGAGGCTTGTGTATGTGTGCAGGTCGCACTTCATTCTTCAGATGCCTGTCTATGTGTGCTTGTCGTCTTTCATGCTTCACATGCCAGTGTATTTTTACAGGTCGTCCTTCATGCTTCAGATGCCTGTGTATGTGTGCTGGTCGTCCTTCAGATTTAGATGCCTCTGTATGTGTGCTAGTCGTCCTTCATGCTTCAGATGCCTCTGTATGTGTGCAGGTCGTCCTTCATGCTTCAGATGCTTGTGTATGTGTGCTGGTCGTCCTTCATGCGTCAGAGGCTTTTGTATCCGTGCAGGTCGTCCTTCATGCTTCAGATGCATGTGCATGTGTGCAGGTCGACCTTCATGACTTCAGATGCCTGTGTATGTGTGCTGGTCGTCCTTCATGCCTTCAGTGCCTGTGAATGTGTGCAGGTCGTCCTTCATGCTTTAGATGCCTGTGTATGAGTGATGGTTTCGTTCCTTCATGCTCAGAGCCTGTGTATGTTGTGCAGGTCGTCCTCATGTTTAGGATGTCTTGTATGATGTGCTGAGTCGTCATTCATGCTTCAGATGCCTGTGTATGTGTGCAGTTTGTTCTTCATAGCTTCAGATGCTGGTGTAATGTGTGCTGGGTCGTCCTTCCATGACTTCATATGCCTGTGTATGATGTGCAGGTCACGTCCTTCATGCTTTAGATGCCTGTGTATGAGTGCTGGTCGTCATTCATGCTTCAGATGCCTGTGTATGTGTGCTGCTCGTCCTTTATGCTTCAGATGCTGTGTGTTTGTGCTGGTCGTCCTTCATTTCTTCGATGCTGTGTATGTGTGCTGGTCGTCTTTCATGCTCAGATGCCACCATGTGGATGTGAGTGGTCGTCCTTTCATGCTTCAGGATTGTCTGAATATTTGTACAGGTTGTCCTTCATGCTTCAGATGACTATGTATGTGTGCAGGTCGTCCTTAATGTTTCAGATGAATGTGTATGTGTGCCGGTCGTCCTTCATGCTTCAGATGCCTGTGTATGTGTGCTGGTCGTCATTCATGCTTCAGATGCCTGTGGATCGTGTGCTATGCTTAGGTCGTCCTTCATGCTTAGCTGACACTTGTTATGTGTGCAGGTCGTCCTTCATGCTTTTGATGCCTGTGTATGTTTGAAGGTCCGTCCTTCATGATTCTGATGCCCTGTGTATGTTTGCTGTCGTCTTTATGCTTAGTTGCCTCTGGTATATTTGCAGGTCGTCCTTCAGCTTCTGATGCTGTGTATGTTTGCAGGTCGTCCTCATGCTTCTTATGCTGTGTATGTTTGCTTGGTCGTCCTTTTTATGCTTAGATGCCTTGGATATTTAGCAGGTCGTCCTTCATGCTTCTGATGCCTGTGTATGTTTGCAGGTCGTCCTTCATGCTTCTGATGCCTGTGTATGTTTGCTGGTCGTCCTTTATGCTTTAGATGCCTCTGTATATTTGCAGGTCGTCCTTCATGCTTCAAATGCCTGTGTATGTGTGCTGGTCGTCCTTCATTCTTCATATGCCTGTTTGTAGGTGTGCTGGTCGTCACTTCATTCTTTCAAATGCCTGTGTAAAGGTGAGCTGGTTGTCCTTCATTCTTCAAATGCCTGTGTAGGTGTGCTGGTCGTCCTTCATTCTTCAATGCCTGTGTAGGTGTGCTGGTCGTCCTTCATTCTTCAAATGCCTGTGTAGGTGTGCTGGTCGTCCTTCATTCTTCAAATGCCTGTGTAGGTGTGCTGCGTCGTCCTTCATTCTTCAAATGCCTGTGTAGGTGGTGCTGCGTCTGTCCTTCATTCTTCTAAATGCCTGTGTAGGGTGCTGGTCGTCCTTCATTCTCAAATGCCTGTGTAGGTGTGCTGGTTCGTCTTCATTCTTCAAATGGCCTGTGGGGTTTTAAGGTGTTGCGGTCGTCCTTCATTCTTCAAAATGCCTGTGTAGGGTGTGGCCTGGTCGTCCTTCATTCTTCAAATGCTGTGTATGTGTGCAGGTCGTCCTTTCATTCTTCAAAAGCCTGTGTAGGTGTGCTGGTCTTCCTTCATTCTTCAAATGCCTGATGTATGTGTGCTGTCGTCCTTCATTCTTCAACTGCCTGAGTAGGTGTTGCTGGTCGTCCTTCATTCTTCAAATGCCTCGTGTAGGTGTTTCTGGTCGTCCTTCAATCTTCAAATGCCTGTGTTAGGTGTGCTGGTCGTCCTTCATTCCTTTCAAATGCCTGTGTTGTGTGTGGTCGCCTTCATTCTTCAAATGCCTGTGTAGGTGTGATGGTCGTCCTTCATCTTCAAATGCCTGTGTATGTGTGTGGTCGTCATTCATTCTTCATTCATGCCTGTGTATGTGTGATGGTCGGTCCTTCATTTCTTCAAATGCCTGTGTAGGTGTGTGGTCGTCCTTCTTCTCAAATGCCTGTGCTAGGTGTGTGGTCGTCCTTCATTCTTCAAATGCCGTGTAGGTTGTGTGGTTCGTCCTTCATTCTTCAAATGCCTTTGTAGTAGGTGTGCTGGTCGTCTTCATTCTTAAAAGTGCTGTGTATGTGTGCTGGTCGTCCTTCATTCTTCCAAATCTGCCTGTGTATTGTGTGATGGTTTCGACCTTACATTCTTCCAAAATGCCTGTGTAGGTGGTGCTGGTCGTCTTCATGCTTCATATGCCGTGTAGGTGTCGCTGGTCGTCCTTCATTCTTTCAACTGCCTGTGTAGGTGTGCTGGTGTCCTTCAATTCTTCAAATGCTGTGTATGGTGTGCTGGTCGTCCTTCATGCTTCAGATGCCTGTGTAGGTGTGTGGTCGTCCTTCTTCTTCAAATGCCTGTGTAGGTGTGCTGGTCGTCCTTCATTCTTCAAATGCCTGTGTAGGTTGGTGCTGGTCGTCCTTCATTCTTCAAATGCCTGTGTAGGTGTGGCTGGTCGTCCTTCATTCTTCAATGCCTGGTAGGTGTGCTGTGTCCTTCATTCTTCAAATGCCTGTGAGTGTGCTGGTCGTCCTTATTCTTCAAATGCCTGTTTATGTGGTGCCGGTCGTCTTCAATGCTTCAGATGCCTGTGTAGGGTTGCTGGTCGTCGTCATTCCTTCAAATGCTGTGTAGGTGTGCTGAGTTCGTCTTCATTCTTCAAATGCCTGTGTAGGTGTGCGGTTCGTCCTTCATTCTTCCAAATGCCTAGTGTATGGTTGCCGGTCGTCCTTCAGCTTCAGATTGCCTGGTATGTGGTGCCGGTCGTACCTTCATGCTTCCAGTGCCTGTGTAGGTGTGGTGGTAGTCCTTCATTTCTTCAAATGCCTGTGTAGGTGTTTGCTGGTCGTCTTCATTCTTCAAATGCCTGTGTAGGTGTGCTGGTCGTCCTTCATTCTTCAAATGCCTGTGTATGTGTGCCGGTCGTCCTTCATGCTTCAGATGCCTGTGTAGGTGTGCTGGTCGTCCTTCATTCTTCAAATGCCTGTGTAGGTGTGCTGGTCGTCCTTCATTTCTTTCAAAAATTGCATGTGTAGGTGTGCTGGTTCGTCCTTCATTCTTCAAATGCCTGTGTATGTGTGCCGGTCTCGTCCTTCATGCTTCAGATGCCTGTGTAGGTGATGGCTGGTCGTCCTTCATTCTTCAAATGCCTGTTGTAGGTGTGTGGGTCGTCCTTCATTCTTCAAAAAATGCCTGTGTATGTGTGCGGTCGTCTCCTTCATGCTTCAGATTTGGCCTGTGTAGGTGTGCTGGTCGTCTTCATTCTTCAAATGACTGTGTATGTGTGCCGGTCGTTCCTTCTGCTTCAGATGCCTGTGTATGTGTGCCGGTCGTCCTTCATGCTTCAGATGCTGTGTAGTGTGTGGTCGTCCTTCATGCTTCAGATGCCTGTGTAAGTTTGCTGGTCGTCTTCATGCTCAGGATTCTGTGTAGTGTGCTGGTCGTCCTTCATGCTTCAGATGCCTGTGTATGTGTGCTGGTCGTCCTTCATGCTTCAGATGCCTGTGTAGGTGTGCTGGTCGTCCTTCATGCTTCAGATGCCTGTGTATGTGTGCTGGTCGTCCTTCATGCTTCAGATGCCTGTGTAGGTGTGCTGGTCGTCCTTCATGCTTCAGATGCCTGTTGTATGTGTGCGGTCAGTCTCAAGCTTCAGATGCCTGTGTATGTGTGTGGGTCGTAATGCATGCTTCAGATGCCTGTGTATGTGTGCTGGTCGTCCTTCATGCTTCAGATGCCTGTGTAGGTGTGCTGGTCGTCCTTCATGCTTCAGATGCCTGTGTATGTGTGCTGGTCGTCATCATGCTTCAGGATGGCCTGTGTATGTGTGCGGTCGTCCTTCATGCTTCAGATGCCTGTGTATGTGTGCTGGTCGTCCTTCATGCTTCAGATGCCTGTGTAGGTGTGCTGGTCGTCATTCATGCTTCAGAATTTTAAAAAGACTTCGCTATTATTTTAGGAAAATTTGTTTTCCGATTCAAATAAACAGTTTATTAATGCAAATATTTTTATTCTTATTACACAAAGTATGAATGCATAAAATAACACTGGTGGTTAATACAGTAATGTATAAAATACACTGGTGGTTAATACAATAATGTATAAAATAACACTGGTGGTTAATACAATAATAAAACTGGTGGTTAATACAATAATACAATAATGCAATAATACATTCTGCTTGTGTAATTTTTGTCAACTTAAATTATTCACTTATAGTTAAGTATAACTGTAATATAGCACTATAATATCTCGGGTAATATATCCAGCTACTATTACCATAAATACAATTATAGATGAGCAGAAATTTCTAAGGATAATATCATTTGGTGAGGTACATAATAAACCTTGTATAGAACATTACTAGAACCCATGGGTTCTAAGGTCTACTACATGTAGATAAACTCTTATTGGCTGCCATTTTTGCAGCTTCAATTGTTTGTTCATGGACTTGGTTAGACTGTTATCTTCTGTTCCTCCTCCTCTGTTTGGACTGTCTTTTTTGCCTCCCCTTTGTATTATTTCTTTTTGGCATCTGAGGAGTTTTTAATAAAGTTCCTTCAAGTTCATCTTCGTTATGGCTGAATCGACGAACTGGTGTACACAGTTTGATGTACTTGGCTGGTGGTTTGTAGAGAGAACGTTTCAGGAGAGGCGCCTATTTCCTGTGATCCATGGAGGTGCTGCTCGATGGTAGTGTTTAGCCCACTGGACATTTTGATGGAGAGTTAATGTCATCCTGAATAGAGCTGCTGCTACTATTGGAAGCTGCTGCTGCTACTGTTGGAAGCTACTGCTGCTACTGCTGGAAGCTGCTGCTGCTACTGCTGTGAAGCTGCTGCTGCTACTGCTGGAAGCTGCTGCTGCTACTGCTGGAAGCTGACCTGCTCTGCTGCCACTGCTGGAAGCTGCTGCTGCTACTGCGGGAAGCTACTTGCGCTACTACTGGAAAGCTTGCTGCTGCATACTATGGAAGCTGCTGCTGCTACTGCTGGAAGCTGCTGCTGCTACTGCTGGAAGCTGCTGCTGCTACTGCTGGAAGCTGCTGCTGCTACTGCTGGAAGCTACTGCTGCTACTGCTGGAAGCTACTGCTGCTACTGCTGGAAGCTGCTGCTGCTACTACTGGAAGCTGCTGCTGCTACTGCTGGAAGCTACTGCTGCTACTGCTGGAAGCTGCTGCTGCTACTGCTGTAAGCTGCTGCTGCTACTACTGGAAGCTGCTGCTGCTACTACTGGAAGCTGCTGCTGCTACTGCTGGAAGCTGCTGCTGCCACTTCATCCTCAATAGAATTAACTAGAATGATCAAGTTGAGGACGTCCCGAAGTGTGAGAGTTACTTCATTAGGATTACTCTCCATTATAGTCTGTGACTCAGCTGTTTCGTCTAAATTACCAGCTTCTACATTCAAGATACCAGACAAGGTTTTCGAGAACTCATGCTCTTTTGGAGACTGGGCGATGAAGTTCCTAATAGACGGGACAGTCTCCGATCTGAGAATTACGTTGACGTGCAAGAGCTGGGATAAAGTGAAGGGGGGCATTAACTTATTCTGGGAATCATTCGTCCCTGCCAAAAAAAAAAAAAAGATAAATAACATACTGTCAAGATATTATTAGCGGCAATTTTATGTCCGTTGTATTTTTTTTAAATTTTCAGCATAATAATATTCCTAACATTAAAATATGGTAGTTTATGTATATTCTATTTCCACGAGGCTGTGTCCCGCAATTTGCACTATAGGTTGACCTCATCTATGTATATGTCGTGTCAAATAGGTGAAACTTACGATTTTGGCCTAAATAGCAATGCTCTTCTTGCCGAATAAGGCAAACGAGAAATTTGTGTATGCAATAATTTCTCAAAAATCATTCTGAACATAGGGAAAAATATATTGCATTGTGTTTGTTTATTATTAAATTACTGTAAAATTATCTAAAATATATTTAGTTGGATGAAGCTAAATTAAACTGAACTTGTTATAATAAGGTTAGGTAAGTTTTCTAAGATTCTTATGGTACAGATTTATTAATTTTTACAATAACATGTATTTCAACGCATAAGAGAAATTTTTTGAAAAGACTTAATTTTTAATGAGTTCTTGGTAATTGACCAGTTTTACCCATTCGGCAGATACATGTACTAGACATGTAATCTCTCACACCTCATGTAATGTATAGCCATATATATAAACTAGGGATCCCAGGAGCTAGTTTTCTGTTCTCAGCGCTCAGTGCAGCTGTTCAAAGGGGTAATGCCTGCTGTATTTTGGGCACATGCCCCAGCTCTGAGGAGCTGGATGAGATTTTCGCCTTATAAATCGGTGATACACACGTAACAACATGTACCGTATATGCCACCCACCTATTTATATCAACTATGTATCTCTTAAATCTCCTATATATAATATATATATATATATATATATATATTATATTATATATATATATATATATATATATATATATTATATATATATATATATATATATATTATAATATATATATGTGTGTGTGTGTGTGTGTGTTGTGAGTGTGTGTGTGTGTGTGTGTGTATGTGTACTCACCTAGTTGTACTCACCTAGTTGAGTTTGCAGGGGTCGAGTCCTAGCTCCTGGCCTCGCCTCTTCACTGGTCGCTACTAGGTCGCTCTCCCTGTACCGTGAGCTTTATCGTACCTCTGCTGTGTGTGTGTGTGTGTGTGTGTGTGTGTATGTATGTGTGTGTGTGTAATAAGATCAAAGTAACAGGTGATATCACAATATGAAAAGTAACCACTGTAACAAAAATAATGAAATTCCAAGCACTTTCATGATTTCTTACTAGTAGGCGAGGAGACGAAAAGTAGAGGTAGGAAGAGGTAAGGAGGTGGGGTTTTCAGAGGGTAAAACCTCAAAAGAATTAGAAAAGGGGGTGACCCTGGAAGGCACGGCTCCGGAAGAGCTGGTAGACGGGGGCCACTGCCAAGGTTGGAGGTCTCCTAGCTACTCAAGTATAAGGAACATGGAGATGATTCCCTGAAGGTGGAGCCGTGAGACAGCCATAGCAAGATTAAGGACTTCGCTATTCTAAAGACAATGGATTTCACGTTCATTAAGATTATTACAACCCAGGAGTCCAAATGGCCTGTTATCCTGGGTGTAAAGGGAGCAAAATAAACACAGCAGAAAATTTTTGACTTACATTATCCTTCACCAATTTAGAACAGCAGTATGTGCACTATATACACTATGTGCACTCCACGGTAAGCAAGGCAGAGTAGAAGCCACTAGAGAGCAGACCGTGCTTCAACCAGCTCTAGAATGGGAATGACAAGGGCAGACAGGAGAGTGGTACCCAGATAACCTCTGCGATTGCCAAAACCATCTTCTTATTGGCTGGAACCTAGGTACAAAAGACTTGGCAGACGATTGCAACATCCCTGCAATGAAAAGCAGGGGTTGTCACTAGCACGTTAGAGACCATACAATAAGTGTCAGGGGCCCGAGACTGTTCAACTGCCTCCCAGCATACATAAGGGGGATTACCAACAGACCCCTGGCAGTCTTCAAGATGGCACTGGACACAGCACTAAAGTTCGGTTTTCCTGACAGCGGGCTGAGGCTCGTACGTTTTGGGTTTGCCGTGCAGCCAGCAGCAACAGCCTGGTTGATCAGGCTCTTATCCACCAGGAGGCCTGGTCACAGACCGGGCCCGCGGGGGCGTTGACCCCCGGAACTCTTCCAGGGTCAAAACTCCAGGTACAGTTTGAACGAGGGGTCCATCGTCAACTCTCAGTCACCTGGATTCGCTGTTGGGGGAGATAGCCTGTGAATGAGGGTGTGTACTTGCGCCGAATAAAGGTTACGTACTCTTTGCATGCCACAAAGATAGATCTGACGACAGAGGGAAAAAGAAAGGTGTAGTTTCGTTGCAATTAAAACAAGTGGGGCGGAACAAAAAGACTGCTAATTGCTATAAAATATCATTACACAAGAAGAAAATCCTTATACAATGGGTTTTTTTTTAAAACGGGGTAAGACAACTGTACCAGTGCAATAACTGAAGTAGCGTGCTTTGAAAATGCGATAGTAAACATTCTCATTGGAAGATGGGAAAGACCATGAGCTTGGAGCTTTTGAACAGTAACGATGCATGCACCGCTCTGAGAGTTGTCGTTATGAAAGGATATATTTTGGCCAAAGTGTTGTTAAAGAACTTTTCCAGTACTGTGCTCTGAAAGATAATCAGTGAAATGTCGGCTGCAGGGAAAAGAACTTGGTCCTCTGTGTACTTGTAAATATGGTGTGTAAAGGAAGTGGGTGTCATGTATGTTGTTTCTGAGTGGAATGAGCAGAAATCGAAGGACCGTTTTCAGTAAATGGTCTGGAACGTTCAGGCGGAGGACCGCGGGCGGCCCGACCTAAGGCAGGTGGGTGATCCGAAAACCGTCACACTATATTTGGGGAAGCCGAAAGCAAGAGGCAGAGGCACTAAAAAAACGGACAGAGCCTTGGCACCTGGAGCAGGTGATGAAGCGTCACCAGTAGAATGTAAAGGAGTATCGGAGAAGTCTGGTAAGTAGTCCAGTAACAAAGCTGGGTCAGAACAGGATGCAATAACATAAAGGGCCTGGGTGGAGGAGAGGTCCTCATGGAACCAAGACTCCATGATGGTGGTACTTCTTTCTTATAATTAAGGAAAAAAAAGAAAGAAGGAAAGAAAGGAAAAGGAAGGGTAACAGCGGAGGGACAGTTACTAGAAGGCATGAAAGGGCCATAAGTTCCCCCCTCTCATCCGAGAGGACCTCGATACCACCAGCAGTGCAGAAGCAACATGGAACCCCTGCCATACCCTACCCTTCACGCAAGTAATGCAGTGTTCCATGAGAGCAACCTCATATCCACCGAGCCACCTCGGCTGCCACCTCCCAGAACCGACAGGCAGTCTTGGAGATATACCTGTCACCTGCAGGACACCCTGCCCCATCTCCTGGAAATCCGGGAAGGAAACAGGGCACCTACCGACAATCCAGATTTCACAGCAAACTTCACCATTCCCGAGGAACTCCACGGAGCGGGGTGGCCCCTGGCACACTTTCCCTTGCCTAGAAACCGTAATGCCAGAGGGGAAGACCCACAGAGTGGGAAAAAAGGGAGGGTTGGGAGGGGAGGAGTAAAGGGAAAAGGGGGGATGGAGAGGATGGGATAGGGAAGTGGGGATTAGGGGGTAATTAGGTTCGGTCTGAGAAAGGAGACCAGAAGGTCAGATTCCTCAGACAAAGAGCCTCTTCACCGCGCCAAGGAGCCCCTTGAAGAGGAGAGAGAGATTACAGTAAACAATCAGTATATATGTACTGAGAGATATATACCTCTCAGTATATATACTTTGTGTGAGGTATAGTACACAGAAGCAATATTTTTACCACCCCCCAAAAAAAAAAAACTTATAAATTAAGCAATCATCTAATATTAAAACCGCACTTTTATAAGACTAGGTATTGAAATATTTATCTGCCTTATGTATTTACATTTAACTTTGCACAAAAAACTACAATAGGTGCTAAGAGTGTGCAATGTAGTTGAGTGTTCAAATTAAGAGGTACGATAAGTGTACCTTCAAAGAGGTGCCATGATGCCAGTGAAGCGCTCTTGATGCAAGGAAGTGGAGCTACTCTCCCTTTCCTTGGATCAAACATCATTACCTAACCTTCTTAGATTTGCTGTGTGATCCCTACGGGTTTAGCTCTTTCCATGAATATACAACTAATAATTGAAAGGTTGTAACCTCCTCCAGTGTTGGGCACGAGGCTGGGCTTGCGAGACTTGGGACGTGAGGATCTCCTCTTGTCTAAACTATTAATCACCTCCACCATGAGTGCCGCCATACCAGTGTCAGTACCTGGTTCTGTTCTCTGGTTGTCCTGTCCACTCTCTCTCTGTTACCACCTGTTAATTAGTCACACAATTAATATATATATTTCATTTAAAATAATGTTACCTGAAATTCAATCTTTCCCCAGGTTTAACATTGTTAAGGAAATCTTTGATACGTCATTTATGTCAGCTCAGGTAAAGTTGTGTTGGATAGCTAGATTAATTGTGTTTGATGGCAGGTTAGTTGAGTTTGATGGCTACATTAGTTGTGTTTGATGGTAGGTTAGTTGAGTTTCATGGCTAGATTAGTTGTGTTTGATGGCTAGATTAATTTTGTTTGATAGCTAGATTAATCGTGTTTGATGGTAGGTTAGTTGAGCTTGATGGCTAGATTAGTTGTGTTTGATGGCTAGATTAGTTGTGTTTGATGGTAGCTTAGTTGAGTTGATGGCTAGATTAGTTGCGTTTGATGGCTAGATTAGTTGTGTTTGATGGTAGGTTAGTTGAGTTTGATGGCTAGATTAGTTGTGTTTGATGGCTAGATTAGTTGTGTTTGATGGTAGGTTAGTTGAGTTTGATGAAATCAGATAATGTGTTTGATGGTAGTTAGTGAGTTTGAGGCCTAGCATTGTTGTGTTTGATGGTAGATTTAGTGAGTTTGATGGCTAGATTAGTTGTGCTGATGGTTAGGTAGTTAGTTATGTTGAGTTTGATGGGCTAGATTTAGTTGTGTTGATGGCTAGATTAGTTGATGTTTGATGGTAGAGTTAGTTGAGTTTTGATGAGGATAGATTTAATTGTGTTTGATGGTAGGTTAGTTGAGTTTGATGGCTGATTAATTGTGTTTGATGGCTAGAGTGAGGTGAGTTTGATGGTAGCTTAGTTGAGTTTTGATGGCTAGGATTAGTTGTGTTTGATGGCTAGATTAGTTGTGTTTGATGGTAGGTTAGTTGAGTTTGATGGCTAGATTAGTTGCGTTTGATGGCTAGATTAGTTGTGTTTGATGGTAGGTTAGTTGAGTTTGATGGCTAGATTAGTTGTGTTTGATGGCTAGATTAGCTGGTGTTTGTAGGCTAGATTATTAGTTGTGTTGTGGAAGGTTAGTTCAGTTTGATGGCTAGATTAGTTGTGTTTGATGACTAGATTAGTTGAGTTTAATGGCTAGATTAGTTAAGTTTGATGGCTAGATTAGTTCAGTTTGATGGCTAGATTAGTTGAGTTTCATGGCTAGATTAGTTGTGTTTGATGGTAGGTTAGTTGAGTTTGATGGCTAGATTAGTTGTGTTTGATGGCTAGATTAGTTGTGTTTGATGGTAGGTTAGTTGAGTTTGATGGCTAGATTAGTTGTGTGTGATGGCTAGATTAGTTGAGTTTGATGGCTAGATTAGTTGTGTTTGATGGCTAGATTAGTTGTGTTTGATGTTAGATTAGGTGGTTTGTTGGTATATTAGTTGAGTTTGATAGCTAGATTAGATGAGTTTGATGGCTAGATTAGTTGTGTTTGATGGCTAGATTAGTTGAGTTTGATGGCTAGATTAGTTGTGTTTGATGGCTAGATTAGTTGTGTTTGGATGTCGTCCTTTCAGTTCACATGCCTGTGTGTGTGTGCAATATTCGTCCTTCATGCTTCAGATCACTGTGTATGAGTGCTGGTGGTGTTTCATGCAATAACATGTCAGCGATATGTGAGGTCGTCCTTCATGAGCCTTCAGATGCCTGTTATGTGGTGCTGGTCGTCTTTTATTTCAGATGCCTATGTTTTATGAGTGCAGTTCGTCTTTCATGCTTCAGATGCCTGTGTATGTGCAGGTCGTCCTTCATGCTTCACATGCCTGTGTATGTGTGCTGGTTGTCATGCATTACTTTTAAATCCTGAGTATCCAGTGGTCGTCCTTCATGCATCAGATGCCTCTGTATGCGTGCAGGTCGTCCTTCATGCTTCAATTGCCTTTGTATGTGTGCTGGTCGTCCTTCATGCTTCAGATGCCTCTGTATATGTGCTGGTCGTCCTTCATGCTTCAGATGCCTGTGTACGTGTGCTCGTCGTCCTTCATGCTTCCGATGCCTGTGTATATGGGCTGGTCGTCGTTCATGCTTCAGATGCCTCTGTATATGTGTTGGTCGTCATTAATGTTTCAGATGTCTATGTATGAGTGCTGGTCGTCCTTCACGCTTCAGATGCCTGTGTATGTGTGCATGTCGCCCTTTATCCTTCAGATGCTTGTGTATATGTGCAGGTCGCCCTTCATGCTTCAGATCACTGTGTATGAGTGCTGGTCGCTACTTTATGCCTTAGATGTCTCTGTATGTGTGCAGGTTGTACTTTATGTTTCAGATGCCTGTGCATGTGTCCTGCTCGTTCTTTATGTTTCAGATGCCTCTGCATGTGTGCAGGTCGTCCTTGATGCTTCAGAATGTGTGCTGGTCGCCCTTCATATATCAGATGCCTGTGTATGAGTGCAGGTTGTATTTCATGCTTCAGATGCCTGTGTATGTATGCTGGTCGTCATTCATGTTTCAGATGCCTGTGTATCCGTGCACGTCGTCCTTCATGCTTCAGATGCCTGTGTATGTGTGCACATCCTCATTCATGTTTCAGATGGATGTGCATGTGTGCTGGTCGTACTTAGTGCTTCAGATGCCTGTGTATGTATGCAGGTCGTCCTTCAAGCTTCAGATGCCTGTGTATGTGTCCAGGTTGTCCTTAATGCTTCAGGTGCCTGTGTATATGTGCTGGTCGTCGTTCATGCTTCAGATGCCTGTGTATGTGTGCTGGACGTCATTCATGCTTCAGATTCCACCGTGTATGTGCTGGTCGTCCGTCATGCTTAAGATGCCTGTGTATGTGTGCTGGTCGTACCTCATGTTTCAGATGCCTGCGTACGTGTGCTGGTCGTCCTTAATGCTTCAGATGCCTTTGTATGTGTGCTGGTCGTCCTTCATGCTTCAGATTCCTGTGTATGTTTGCTGGTCGTCCTTCATGCTTCAGATGCTTGTGTATATGTGCAGGACGCCCTTCATGCTTCAGATGCCTGTGTATGTGTGCTGGTCGTCCATCATGCTTCATAAGCCTGTGTATTTCTACAGGTCGTCCTTCATGCTTCAGATGCCTGTAAATGTTTCCAGGTCGTCCTTAATGCTTCAGATGCCTGTGTATGTATGCAGGTTGTCTTTCACGCTTCAGATGCCTGTGTATATGTGCAGGTCGTCCTTCATGCTTCATATGCCTGTGTGTGTGCAGGCCGTCCTTCATGCATCTGATGCCTGTGTATGTGTGCTGGTCGTACTTCATGCTTCAGATACCTGTGTGAGTGCTGGTCGTACCTCAAGCTTCGATGCCTGTGATGGGTGCTGGTCGGTCCTTCATATACAGATGCCTGGGTATGTGTTTGCAGGTCTCCTTCATGCTTCAGATGCCTGTGCATATGTGCAAGTCGTCCTTCATGCTTCAGATGCCTGTGTACGTGTGTGTGGTCGTCCTTCACATGCATCGGATGCCTCTGTGTTTGTGCAGGTTTTCCTTCATTCTTCAGATGCCTGTGTATGTGTGCTGGTCGTCCTTCATGTTTCAGATGCCTGTGTATGTGTGCTGGTCGTCCTTCATGTTTCAGATGCCTGTGTATGTGTGCTGGTCGTTCCTTCATGATTTCAGATGCCTGTGTATGTGTGCTGGTCGTCCTTCATGTTTCAGATGCCTACGTTTATGTGCTGGTCGTCCTTCACGCTTCAGATGCCAATGTATATGTGATGGTCGTCCTTCATGCTTCAGATGCATGTCTATGTGTGCTGGTCGTCCTTCATGCTTCAGATGCCTCTGTATATTTGCTGGTCGTCCTTCATGCATCAAATGCCTGCGTATGTGTGCTGGTCTTCCTTCATGCTTCAGATGTCTGTGTATTTGTATATGTCGTACTTCATGCTTCAGATGACTGTGAATGTGCGCAGGTTGTCCTTCACGCTTCAGATGCCTATGAATGTGTGCAGGTCGTCCTTCATGTTTCAGATGAATGTGTATATGTGCTGGTCGTCCTTCATGCTTTAAATGCCTGTGTATGTGTCCAGGTTGTCCTTAATGCTCCAGGTGCCTGTGTATGTGTGCAGGTCGTCCATCATGCTTCAGATGCCTGTGTATGTGTCCAGGTTGTCCTTAATGCTCCAGGTGCCTGTGTATGTGTGCAGGTCGTCCATCATGCTTCAGATACCTGTGTATGTGTCCAGGTTGTCCTTCATGCTTCAAATGCCTGTTTATGTGTGCTGGTCGTCCTTCATGCTTCAGATGCCTCTGTATGTGTGCTGGTCGTCCTTCAAACATCAGATACCTGTGTATGTGTCCTGGTCGTCCTTCAAGATTCAGATGATTCTGTATGTGTGCAGGTCGTCTCTCATGGCTCGATGCCCGTGTATGTGTGCTGGTCGTCGTTCAATGCATTAATGCACTGTATTTGAGCAGGTCGTCCATCATGCTTCAAGATGCGTTGTTAAGTGTGCAGGTAGTCCTCACGCTTCAGATGCCTATGTATTTGTGTAGGTCGTCATTCATGTTTCAGATGAATGTGTATATATGCTGGTCGTCCTTTATGCTTTAGATTCCTGTGTATGAGTGCTGCTCGTCCTTCATGCTTCAGATGCCTCTGCATGTGTACAGGTCGTCCTTCATGATTCAGATGCCTGTGTATATGTCCAGGTCGTCCTTCATGCTTCAGGTGCCTGTGTATGTGTGCTGGTCGTCCTTCATGCTTCAGATACCTGTGTATTGGTGCTGATCGTCCTTCATGCTTTTGATGCGTCTGTATGTGTGTTGGTCGTCATTCATGTTTCAGATGATCGTGTATGTGTGCAAGTCGTCCTTAATGCTTCAGATGCCTGTGTTTGTGTGTTGGTCGTCACTCCACATGCTTCAAAATCCGTGTGATTTTTGCAGGTCGTCCTTCATGCTTCAGATGCCTGTGTATGTGTGCAGGTCGTCCTTCATGCTTCAGATGTCTGTGTGTGTGTGCTGGTCGTCGTTCATGCTTCAAATTCCTGTGAATTTTTGCAGGTCGTCCTTCATGATTCGATGCCTGCCTGTGCATATGTGAAGGTCGTCCTTTATGTTTCTTCAAATGCATGTGCATGTCCTGCTGTCGAACTTAGTGCCTTCAGATGCCCTGTGTATGTGTGTGGTCATCTCATGTTTCAGATGCCTCTGTGTATGTGCTAGTCGTCCTGCATGCTTCAGACGACTGTGTATGTGTGCTGGTCGTACTTAATGCTTCAGATACCTGTGTATGTGTGCTGGTCGTCCTTCATGCTTCAGATGCTTGTGTATGTGTGCAGGTCGCCCTTCATGCTTCAGATGCTTGTGTATGTGTGCAGGTCGTCCTTCATGCTTCAGATGCCTGTGTATGTGTGTTGGTCGTCCATCAAGTTTCACATGCCTATGTATTTCTACAGGTCGTCCTTCATGCTTCAGATGCCTGTGAATGTTTGCAGGTCGTCCTTCATGCTTCAGATGCCTGTGAATGTTTGCAGGTCGTCCTTCATGCTTTAGATGCCTGTGAATGTTTGCAGGTCGTCCTTCATGCTTTAGATGCCTGTGAATGTGTGCATATAGTCCTTCGTCCTTGAGATGCTTGTGTATGTGTTCAGGTCGTCCTTCATGCTTCAGATCACTGTGCATGAGTGCTGGTCGTCCTTCTTGTTTCAGATGTCTGTGTATGTGTGCAGGTCGTCCTTCATATTTCAGATGCCTGTGTATGAGTGAAGGTTCTCCTTCATGCTTAACATTCCTGTGTTTGTGCAGTCCGTCCTACATGCATCGGATGCCAGTGTATGTATGCTGATCGTGCTTTATGCTTTTGATGCCTGTGTATGTGTGACGTTCGTCATTCATGCTTCAGATGCCTGTGTACGTTAGCATTTCGTCCTTCATGCTTCAGATGCATGTTTATGTGTGCAGGTCGTCTTTCATGCTTCAGAGGCTTGTGTATGTGTGCAGGTCGCACTTCATTCTTCAGATGCCTGTCTATGTGTGCTTGTCGTCTTTCATGCTTCACATGCCAGTGTATTTTTACAGGTCGTCCTTCATGCTTCAGATGCCTGTGTATGTGTGCTGGTCGTCCTTCAGATTTAGATGCCTCTGTATGTGTGCTAGTCGTCCTTCATGCTTCAGATGCCTCTGTATGTGTGCGGGTCGTCCTTCATGCTTCAGATGCTTGTGTATGTGTGCTGGTCGTCCTTCATGCGTCAGAGGCTTTTGTATCCGTGCAGGTCGTCCTTCATGCTTCAGATGCATGTGCATGTGTGCAGGTCGACCTTCATGCTTCAGATGCCTGTGTATGTGTGCTGGTCGTCCTTCATGCTTCAGATGCCTGTGTATGTGTGCAGGTCGTCCTTCATGCTTTAGATGCCTGTGTATGAGTGATGGTTTCGTTCCTTCATGCTCAGAGCCTGTGTATGTTGTGCAGGTCGTCCTCATGTTTAGGATGTCTTGTATGATGTGCTGAGTCGTCATTCATGCTTCAGATGCCTGTGTATGTGTGCAGTTTGTTCTTCATAGCTTCAGATGCTGGTGTAATGTGTGCTGGGTCGTCCTTCCATGACTTCATATGCCTGTGTATGATGTGCAGGTCACGTCCTTCATGCTTTAGATGCCTGTGTATGAGTGCTGGTCGTCATTCATGCTCAGATGCTGTGTATGGTGTGTGCTCGTCCTTTATGCTTTCAGATGCTGTGTGTTTGTGCTGGTCGTCCTTCATTTCTTCGATGCTGTGTATGTGTGCTGGTCGTCTTTCATGCTCAGATGCCACCATGTGGATGTGAGTGGTCGTCCTTTCATGCTTCAGGATTGTCTGAATATTTGTACAGGTTGTCATTCATGCTTCAGAGACTTGTATGGTGCAGGTCTCCTTAATGTTTCAGATGAATGTGTATGTGTCCGGTCGTCCTCATGCTTCAGATGGCCTGTGTATGTGTGCTGGTCGTCATTCATGCTTCAGATGCCTGTGGATCGTGTGCTATGCTTAGGTCGTCCTTCATGCTTAGCTGACACTTGTTATGTGTGCAGGTCGTCCTTCATGCTTTTGATGCCTGTGTATGTTTGAAGGTCCGTCCTTCATGATTCTGATGCCCTGTGTATGTTTGCTGTCGTCTTTATGCTTAGTTGCCTCTGGTATATTTGCAGGTCGTCCTTCAGCTTCTGATGCTGTGTATGTTTGCAGGTCGTCCTCATGCTTCTTATGCTGTGTATGTTTGCTTGGTCGTCCTTTTTATGCTTAGATGCCTTGGATATTTAGCAGGTCGTCCTTCATGCTTCTGATGCCTGTGTATGTTTGCAGGTCGTCCTTCATGCTCTGATGACTGGGTATGTTTGCTGGTCGTCCTTTATGCTTTAGATGCCTCTGTATATTTGCGGTCGTCCTTCATTGCTTCCAAATGCCTGTGTATGTGTGCTGGTCGTCCTTCATTCTTCATATGCCTGTTTGTAGGTGTGCTGGTCGTCACTTCATTCTTTCAAATGCCTGTGTAAAGGTGAGCTGGTTGTCCTTCATTCTTCAAATGCCTGTGTAAGGTGTGCTGGTCGTCCTTCATTCTTCAATGCCTGTGTAGGTGTGCTGGTCGTCCTTCATTCTTCAAATGCCTGTGTAGGGTGCTGGTCGTCTTCATTCTTCAAATGCCTGTGTAGGTGTGCTGCGTCGTCCTTCATTCTTCAAATGCCTGTGTAGGTGGTGCTGCGTCTGTCCTTCATTCTTCTAAATGCCTGTGTAGGGTGCTGGTCGTCCTTCATTCTCAAATGCCTGTGTAGGTGTGCTGGTTCGTCTTCATTCTTCAAATGGCCTGTGGGGTTTTAAGGTGTTGCGGTCGTCCTTCATTCTTCAAAATGCCTGTGTAGGGTGTGGCCTGGTCGTCCTTCATTCTTCAAATGCTGTGTATGTGTGCAGGTCGTCCTTTCATTCTTCAAAAGCCTGTGTAGGTGTGCTGGTCTTCCTTCATTCTTCAAATGCCTGATGTATGTGTGCTGTCGTCCTTCATTCTTCAACTGCCTGAGTAGGTGTTGCTGGTCGTCCTTCATTCTTCAAATGCCTCGTGTAGGTGTTTCTGGTCGTCCTTCAATCTTCAAATGCCTGTGTTAGGTGTGCTGGTCGTCCTTCATTCCTTTCAAATGCCTGTGTTGTGTGTGGTCGCCTTCATTCTTCAAATGCCTGTGTAGGTGTGATGGTCGTCCTTCATCTTCAAATGCCTGTGTATGTGTGTGGTCGTCATTCATTCTTCATTCATGCCTGTGTATGTGTGATGGTCGGTCCTTCATTTCTTCAAATGCCTGTGTAGGTGTGTGGTCGTCCTTCTTCTCAAATGCCTGTGCTAGGTGTGTGGTCGTCCTTCATTCTTCAAATGCCGTGTAGGTTGTGTGGTTCGTCCTTCATTCTTCAAATGCCTTTGTAGTAGGTGTGCTGGTCGTCTTCATTCTTAAAAGTGCTGTGTATGTGTGCTGGTCGTCCTTCATTCTTCCAAATCTGCCTGTGTATTGTGTGATGGTTTCGACCTTACATTCTTCCAAAATGCCTGTGTAGGTGGTGCTGGTCGTCTTCATGCTTCATATGCCGTGTAGGTGTCGCTGGTCGTCCTTCATTCTTTCAACTGCCTGTGTAGGTGTGCTGGTGTCCTTCAATTCTTCAAATGCTGTGTATGGTGTGCTGGTCGTCCTTCATGCTTCAGATGCCTGTGTAGGTGTGTGGTCGTCCTTCTTCTTCAAATGCCTGTGTAGGTGTGCTGGTCGTCCTTCATTCTTCAAATGCCTGTGTAGGTTGGTGCTGGTCGTCCTTCATTCTTCAAATGCCTGTGTAGGTGTGGCTGGTCGTCCTTCATTCTTCAATGCCTGGTAGGTGTGCTGTGTCCTTCATTCTTCAAATGCCTGTGAGTGTGCTGGTCGTCCTTATTCTTCAAATGCCTGTTTATGTGGTGCCGGTCGTCTTCAATGCTTCAGATGCCTGTGTAGGGTTGCTGGTCGTCGTCATTCCTTCAAATGCTGTGTAGGTGTGCTGAGTTCGTCTTCATTCTTCAAATGCCTGTGTAGGTGTGCGGTTCGTCCTTCATTCTTCCAAATGCCTAGTGTATGGTTGCCGGTCGTCCTTCAGCTTCAGATTGCCTGGTATGTGGTGCCGGTCGTACCTTCATGCTTCCAGTGCCTGTGTAGGTGTGGTGGTAGTCCTTCATTTCTTCAAATGCCTGTGTAGGTGTTTGCTGGTCGTCTTCATTCATCAAATGCCTGTGTAGGTGTGCTGGTCGTCCTTCATTCTTCAAATGCCTGTGTATGTGTGCCGGTCGTCCTTCATGCTTCAGATGCCTGTGTAGGTGTGGCTGTGGTCGTCCTTCATTCTTCATGCCTGTGTAGGTGTGCTGGTCGTCCTTCATTTCTTTCAAAAATTGCATGTGTAGGTGTGCTGGTTCGTCCTTCATTCTTCAAATGCCTGTGTATGTGTGCCGGTCTCGTCCTTCATGCTTCAGATGCCTGTGTAGGTGATGGCTGGTCGTCCTTCATTCTTCAAATGCCTGTTGTAGGTGTGTGGGTCGTCCTTCATTCTTCAAAAAATGCCTGTGTATGTGTGCGGTCGTCTCCTTCATGCTTCAGATTTGGCCTGTGTAGGTGTGCTGGTCGTCTTCATTCTTCAAATGACTGTGTATGTGTGCCGGTCGTTCCTTCTGCTTCAGATGCCTGTGTATGTGTGCCGGTCGTCCTTCATGCTTCAGATGCCTGTGTATGTGTGCTGGTCGTCCTTCATGCTTCAGATGCCTGTGTAAGTTTGCTGGTCGTCTTCATGCTCAGGATTCTGTGTAGTGTGCTGGTCGTCCTTCATGCTTCAGATGCCTGTGTATGTGTGCTGGTCGTCCTTCATGCTTCAGATGCCTGTGTAGGTGTGCTGGTCGTCCTTCATGCTTCAGATGCCTGTGTATGTGTGCTGGTCGTCCTTCATGCTTCAGATGCCTGTGTAGGTGTGCTGGTCGTCTTCATGCTTCAGATGCCTGTTGTATGTGTGCGGTCAGTCTCAAGCTTCAGATGCCTGTGTATGTGTGTGGGTCGTAATGCATGCTTCAGCTGCCTTTGTATGTGTTGCTGGTCGTCCTTCATGCTCAGATGCCTGTGTAGGTGTGCTGGTCGTCCTTCATGCTTCAGATGCCTGTGTATGTGTGCTGGTCGTCATCATGCTTCAGGATGCCTGTGTATGTGTGCCGGTCGTCCTTCATGCTTCAGATGCCTGTGTATGTGTGCTGGTCGTCCTTCATGCTTCAGATGCCTGTGTAGGTGTGCTGGTCGTCATTCATGCTTCAGAATTTTAAAAAGACTTCGCTATTATTTTAGGAAAATTTGTTTTCCGATTCAAATAAACAGTTTATTAATGCAAATATTTTTATTCTTATTACACAAAGTATGAATGCATAAAATAACACTGGTGGTTAATACAGTAATGTATAAAATACACTGGTGGTTAATACAATAATGTATAAAATAACACTGGTGGTTAATACAATAATAAAACTGGTGGTTAATACAATAATACAATAATGCAATAATACATTCTGCTTGCTGTAATTTTGTCAACTTAAATTATTCACTTATAGTTAAGTATAACTGTAATATAGCACTATAATATCTCGGGTAATATATCCAGCTACTATTAC
Organism: Cherax quadricarinatus; assembly: GCF_026875155.1. Classification (NCBI taxonomy): domain Eukaryota; kingdom Metazoa; phylum Arthropoda; class Malacostraca; order Decapoda; family Parastacidae; genus Cherax; species Cherax quadricarinatus. The sequence goes on from NC_069483.1 coordinate 1,879,513, forward strand.
CATAAATACAATTATAGATGAGCAGAAATTTCTAAGGATAATATCATTTGGTGAGGTACATAATAAACCTTGTATTGAACTTACTAGAACCCCAGGGTTCTAAGGCTATACATGTAGATAAACTCTTATTGGCTGCCATTTTTGCAGCTTCAATTGTTTGTTCATGGACTTGGTTAGACTGTTATCTTCTGTTCCTCCTCCTCTGTTTGGACTGTCTTTTTTGCCTCCCCTTTGTATTATTTCTTTTTGGCATCTGAGGATGTTTTTTACTTTTTAATAAAGTTCCTTCATGTTCATCTTACGTTATGCTGGAATCGACGAACTGGTGTACACAGTTTGATGTACTTGGCTGGTGGTTTGTAGAGAGAACGTTTCAGGAGAGGCGCCTATTTCCTGTGATCCATGGAGGTGCTGCTCGATGGTAGTGTTTAGCCCACTGGACATTTTGATGGAGAGTTAATGTCATCCTGAATAGAGCTGCTGCTACTATTGGAAGCTGCTGCTGCTACTGTTGGAAGCTACTGCTGCTACTGCTGGAAGCTGCTGCTGCTACTGCTGTGAAGCTGCTGCTGCTACTGCTGGAAGCTGCTGCTGCTACTGCTGGAAGCTGACCTGCTCTGCTGCCACTGCTGGAAGCTGCTGCTGCTACTGCGGGAAGCTACTTGCGCTACTACTGGAAAGCTTGCTGCTGCATACTATGGAAGCTGCTGCTGCTACTGCTGGAAGCTACTGCTGCTACTGCTGGAAGCTACTGCTGCTACTGCTGGAAGCTGCTGCTGCTACTGCTGGAAGCTACTGCTGCTACTGCTGGAAGCTACTGCTGCTACTGCTGGAAGCTGCTGCTGCTACTACTGGAAGCTGCTGCTGCTACTGCTGGAAGCTACTGCTGCTACTGCTGGAAGCTGCTGCTGCTACTGCTGTAAGCTGCTGCTGCTACTACTGGAGCTGCTGCTGCTACTACTGGAAGCGGCTGCTGCTACTGCTGGAAGCTGCTGCTGCCACTTCATCCTCAATAGAATTAACTAGAATGATCAAGTTGAGGACGTCCCGAAGTGTGAGAGTTACTTCATTAGGATTACTCTCCATTATAGTCTGTGACTCAGCTGTTTCGTCTAAATTACCAGCTTCTACATTCAAGATACCAGACAAGGTTTTCGAGAACTCATGCTCTTTTGGAGACTGGGCGATGAAGTTCCTAATAGACGGGACAGTCTCCGATCTGAGAATTACGTTGACGTGCAAGAGCTGGGATAAAGTGAAGGGGGGCATTAACTTATTCTGGGAATCATTCGTCCCTGCCAAAAAAAAAAAAAAGATAAATAACATACTGTCAAGATATTATTAGCGGCAATTTTATGTCCGTTGTATTTTTTTTAAATTTTCAGCATAATAATATTCCTAACATTAAAATATGGTAGTTTATGTATATTCTATTTCCACGAGGCTGTGTCCCGCAATTTGCACTATAGGTTGACCTCATCTATGTATATGTCGTGTCAAATAGGTGAAACTTACGATTTTGGCCTAAATAGCAATGCTCTTCTTGCCGAATAAGGCAAACGAGAAATTTGTGTATGCAATAATTTCTCAAAAATCATTCTGAACATAGGGAAAAATATATTGCATTGTGTTTGTTTATTATTAAATTACTGTAAAATTATCTAAAATATATTTAGTTGGATGAAGCTAAATTAAACTGAACTTGTTATAATAAGGTTAGGTAAGTTTTCTAAGATTCTTATGGTACAGATTTATTAATTTTTACAATAACATGTATTTCAACGCATAAGAGAAATTTTTTGAAAAGACTTAATTTTTAATGAGTTCTTGGTAATTGACCAGTTTTACCCATTCGGCAGATACATGTACTAGACATGTATCTCTCACACCTCATGTACTGTATATGCCATATATATAACTAGGGATCCCAGGGCAGCTAGTTTTCTGTTCCAGCCGCTCAGTGCAGCTGTTCAAAGGGGTAATGCCTGCTGTATTTTGGGCACATGCCCCAGCTCTGAGGAGCTGGATGAGATTTTCGCCTTATAATCGGTGATACACACGTAACAACATGTACCGTATATGCCACCTTTATATCAACTATGTATCTCTTAAATCTCCTATATATAATATATATATATATATATATATATATTATATTATATATATATATATATATATATATATATATTATATATATATATATATATATATATTATAATATATATATGTGTGTGTGTGTGTGTGTGTTGTGAGTGTGTGTGTGTGTGTGTGTGTATGTGTACTCACCTAGTTGTTACTCACCTAGTTGAGTTTGCAGGGGTCGAAGTCCTAGCCTCCTGGCTACGCCTCTTCACTGGGTCGACTACTAGGTCGTCTCCCTGTTACCGTGAGCTTTATCGTACCTCTGCTGTGTGTGTGTGTGTGTGTGTGTGTTGTGTTGTAATGTGTGTGTGTGTAATAAGATCAAAAACGTAACAGCTGATATCACAATATGAAAAGTAACCACTGTAACAAAAATAATGAAATTCCAAGCACTTTCATGATTTCTTACTAGTAGGCGAGGAGACGAAAAGTAGAGGTAGGAACGTGGTAAGGAGGTGGGTTTTGGTTTTTCAGAGGGTAAAACCTCAAAAGAATTAGAAAAGGGGGTGACCCTGGAAGGCACGGCTCCGGAAGAGCTGGTAGACGGGGGCCACTGCCAAGGTTGGAGGTTCTCCTAGCTTATCAAGTATAGGACATGGAGGATGATTCACTGAAGGTGGAGCCGTGAGACAGCCATAGCAAGATTAAGGACTTCGCTATTCTAAAGACAATGGATTTCACGTTCATTAAGATTATTACAACCCAGGAGTCCAAATGGCCTGTTATCCTGGGTGTAAAGGGAGCAAAATAAACACAGCAGAAAATTTTTGACTTACATTATCCTTCACCAATTTAGAACAGCAGTATGTGCACTATATACACTATGTGCACTCCACGGTAAGCAAGGCAGAGTAGAAGCCACTAGAGAGCAGACCGTGCTTCAACCAGCTCTAGAATGGGAATGACAAGGGCAGACAGGAGAGTGGTACCCAGATAACCTCTGCGATTGCCAAAACCATCTTCTTATTGGCTGGAACCTAGGTACAAAAGACTTGGCAGACGATGCAACATCCTGCCAATGAAAAGCAGGGGTGTCACTAGCACGTTAAGAGACCATACAATAAGTGTCAGGGGCCCGAGACTGTTCAACTGCCTCCCAGCATACATAAGGGGGATTACCAACAGACCCCTGGCAGTCTTCAAGATGGCACTGGACACAGCACTAAAGTTCGGTTTTCCTGACAGCGGGCTGAGGCTCGTACGTTTTGGGTTTGCCGTGCAGCCAGCAGCAACAGCCTGGTTGATCAGGCTCTTATCCACCAGGAGGCCTGGTCACAGACCGGGCCCGCGGGGGCGTTGACCCCCGGAACTCTTCCAGGGTCAAAACTCCAGGTACAGTTTGAACGAGGGGTCCATCGTCAACTCTCAGTCACCTGGTTCGCTGGTTGGGGGAGATAGCCTGTGAATGAGGGTGTGTACTTGCGCCGAATAAAGGTTACGTACTCTTTGCATGCCACAAAGATAGATCTGACGACAGAGGGAAAAAGAAAGGTGAGTTTCGTTGCAATTAAAACAAGTGGGGGGAAGACTGCTAATTGCTATAAAATATCATTACACAAGAAGAAAATCCTTATACAATGGGTTTTTTTTTAAAACGGGGTAAGACAACTGTACCAGTGCAATAACTGAAGTAGCGTGCTTTTGAAATGCGATAGTAACATTATCATTGGAAGATGGGAAAGACCATGAGCTTGGAGCTTTTGAACAGTAACGATGCATGCACCGCTCTGAGAGTTGTCGTTATGAAAGGATATATTTTGGCCAAAGTGTTGTTTAAAGAACTTTTCCAGTACTGTGCTCTGAAAGATAATCAGTGAAATGTCGGCTGCAGGGAAAAGAACTTGGTCCTCTGTGTACTTGTAAATAGGTGTGTAAGGAGTGGGTGTCATGTATGGGTTTTTCTGAAGTGGAATGAGCAGAAATCGAAGGGCCGTTTTCAGTAAATGGTCTGGAACGTTCAGGCGGAGGACCGCGGGCGGCCCGACCTAAGGCAGGTGGGTGATCCGATAAACGCAAGTCACACTATTATTTGGGGAAGCCGAAGCAAGAGGCAGAGGCACTAAAAAAACGGACAGAGCCTTGGCACCTGGAGCAGGTGATGAAGCGTCACCAGTAGAATGTAAAGGAGTATCGGAGAAGTCTGGTAAGTAGTCCAGTAACAAAGCTGGGTCAGAACAGGATGCAATAACATAAAGGGCCTGGGTGGAGGAGAGGTCCTCATGGAACCAAGACTCCATGATGGTGGTACTTCTTTCTTATAATTAAGGAAAAAAAAGAAAGAAGGAAAGAAAGGAAAAGGAAGGGTAACAGCGGAGGGACAGTTACTAGAAGGCATGAAAGGGCCATAAGTTCCCCCCTCTCATCCGAGAGGACCTCGATACCACCAGCAGTGCAGAAGCAACATGGAACCCCTGCCAATACCCTACCCTTCACGCAAGTAATGCAGTGTTCCATGACAGCAACCTAATATCCACGAGCACCAGGGACTCATGTAGTGTTGTTTCTGTTCCACGTGTAACTCGTTCACTCATCCAGTGTTGTTTCTGTACCGCATGTGACTAGTTCTCTCGTCCAGTGTTGCTTCTCTACCGCATGTGAATCGTTCAATCATCCAGTGTTGCTCCTGCACAGAATATGACTCGTTCTCTAATCCATTGTTGCTTCTCTACAGCATGTGACTCGATCACTCATCCAGTGTTGCTTCTGTACCGGATGTGACTCTTTCGCTCATCCAGTGTTGCTTCTGTACCGAATGTGACTCGTTCGCTCATCCAGTGTTGCTTCTCGCCCGCCTGTGAATCGTTCGCTAATCCAGTGTTGCTTCTGTAAAATATGTGACTTGCTCGCTCATCCAGAGTTGCTTCTGTACCGCATGTGACTCGTTCAGTCATCCTGTGTTGCTTCTGTTACACATATGACTCTTTCACTCATCGAGTGTTTCTTCTGTACCTCATTTGACTCGTTCACTTATCCAGAGTTGCTTCTGCACAGAATGTGACTCTTCACTCATCCAGCGTTGCTTCTGTAATGCATGTGACTCGTTCACTAATCCAGTGTTGCTTCTGTACCACATATGACTAGTTCGCTCATCCAGTGTTGCTTTTGTACCGCATGTGAATCGTTCAATCATCCACTATTGTTTCTGCACTGCGTGTGACTCCTTATCTCATCCAGTGTTGCTTCTGTACCGCATGTGACTCATTCACTCATCCAGTGTTGCTTCTCTACGGCATGTGTCTCGTTCACTCATCCATTGTTGCTTCTGTACCGCATGTGACTCGTTCACTCATCCAGTGTTGCTTCTGTACCGCGTTTGACTCATACACTCATCCATTGTTGCTTCTGTACGGCATGTGACTCGTTCACTCATCCAGTGTTGCTTCTGTACCGCATGTGACTCGTTCACTCATCCAGTGTTGCTTCTGTACAGCAAGTGACACGTTCACTCATCCAGTGTTGCTTCTGTACCGCGTTTGACTCATACACTCATCCATTGTTGCTTCTGTACCGCATGCGACTCTTTCACTCATCCAGTGCTGCTTCTGTACAGCGTGTCACTCGTTCACTCATCCAGTGTTGCTTCCATACTGCATGTGACTCGCTCAATCATCCAGTGTTGCTTCTGTTCTGCATGCGGCTCGTTCACTTATCCACTGTTGCTTCTGTACTGCATATGACTCGTTCACTCATCATGTGTTGCTTCTGTACCGCATTTCACTTGTTCACTCATCTAGTGTTGCTTCTGTTCTGCATATGAATCGTTGACTCGTCCAGTGTTGCTTCTGTTCCGCATGTGACTCGTTCACTCATCCAGTGTTGCTTCTATACCACATGTGACTCGTTCAACAATCCAGTGTTGCTTCTGTACCGCGTGTGACTCGTTCACTAATCCAGTGTTGCTTCTGTACCGCATGTGACTCGTTCGCTCATCCAGTGTTGCGTCTATACCGCATATGACTCGCTCCCTTATCCAGTGTTGCTTCCGTAATGCATATGACTCGTTCACTCATCCTGTGTTGCTTTTGTACCGCATGTGAATCGTTCACTCATCCAGTGTTGCTTCAATACCGCATGTGACTCGTTTGCTCAATCAATGTTGCTTCTGAACCGCATGTGACTTGTTCACTCATCCACTGTTGCTTCTGTTCCACATGTGACTCATTCACTCATCCAGTATTGCTTCTGTACCACATGTGACTCATTCGCTCATCCAGTGTTCCTTCTGTGCCGCATGTGACTCGTTCAATCATCAAGGGTTGCTTCTGTACACCATGTGACTCGTTCACTCATCCAGTGTTGCTTCTGTACCGCTTGTGACTCGCTCGCTCACCCAGTGCTGCTTCTGTACAGCATATGACTCGTTGAGTCATCCAGTGTTGCTTCTCTACCGCATGTGACTCGTTTGCTAATCCAGTGATGCTTATGTACCGCATGTGAATCGTTCACTCATCCAGTGTTGCTTCAATACTGCATGTGATTCGTTAGCTCAATCAATATTGCTTCTGTACCGCATGTGACTCGTTCGCTCATCCAGTGTTGCTTCTGTACCGCATGTGACTCGTTCGCTCATCCAGTGTTGCGTCTGTACCGCATATGACTCGCTCATCCATCCAGTGTTTCTTCCGTAATGCATGTGACTTGTTCACTCATTCAGTATTGCTTTTGTAACGCATGTGAATCGTTCACTCATCCAGTGTTGCTTCAACACCGCATGTTACTCGTTTGCTCAATCAGTGTTGCTTCTGTGCCGCATGTGACTCGTTCACTCACCCAATGTTGCTTCTGTACCACATGTGACTCGTTCACTCATCCACTGTTCCTTCTGTACCGCATATGACTCATTCACTCATCCAGTATTGCTTCTGTACCGCATGTGACTCGTTCGCTCATCCAGTGTTCCTTCTGTACCGCATGTGAATCGTTCAATAATCAAGGGTTGCTTCTGTACACCATGTGACTCGTTCACTCGTCCAGTATTGCTTCTGTACTGCATGTGGCTCGTTCGCTAATCGAGTGTTGCTTCTGTTCAGCTTGTGACTCGTTCGCTCATCCAGTGCTGCTTCTGTACCGCATGTGACTCGTTCGCTAATCCAGTGTTGCTTCTGTACGGCATGTGACTCGTTTGCTCATCCAGTGTTGCTTCTGTACCGCATGTGAATCGTTCAATCATCAAGGGTTGCTTCTGTACTGCATGTGACTCGTTCACTCATTCAGTGTTGCTGCTGTCCCGCATGTGACTTGTTCACTCATCCAGTGTTGTTTCTGTTCCGAAAGTGACTTGTTCGCTCATCCAGTCTTGCTTCTGTACCGTATGTAACTCGTTCGCTCATCCAGTGTTGCTTCTGTACCGCATGTGACTTGTTCGCTCATCCAGTGTTGCTTCTGCCCAGCGTGAGACTCGTTCTCTCATCCAATGTTGCTTCTGTACCGCATGTGACTCATTCACTCATAGAGTGTTGCTTCTCTACCGCATGTGACTCGTTCACTCTTCCAGTGTTGCTTTTGTACCGCGCTTGACTCGTTCACTCATTAATTGTTGCTTCTGTACCGCATGTGACTCGTTCACTCATCCAGTGTTGCTTCTCTCCCGCATCTGACTCGTTCACTCATTCAGTGTTGCTTCAGTACCACATGTGACTCATTCACTCATCCAGTGTTGCTTGTCTGCCGAATGTGACTCGTTCACTCATCCATTCTTGCTTCTGTTCCGCATGTGACTCGTTCACTCATCCAGTGTTGTTTCTGTACAGCATGTGACTCATTCTCTCATCCAGTGTTGCTTCTGTATTGCGTGTAACTCGTTCACTCATCCAGTGTTGTTTCTGTACCACATGTGACTAGTTCACTCGTCCAGTGTTGCTTCTCTACCGCATGTGAATCGTTCAATCATCCAGTGTTTCTCCTGCACAGCATATGACTCGTTCACTAATCCAGTGTTGTTTCTCTTCCGCATAGGACTCGTTCACTCATCCATTGTTGCTTCTGTACAGCATGTGACTCGTTTGCTCAATCAGTGTTGCTTCTGTACCACATGTGACTCGTTCGCTCATCCAGTCTTGATGTTGTAAAGCATGTGACTCGTTCACTCATCCAGTGTTGCTTCTGTACCGCATGTGACTCGTTCGCTCATCCAGTGTTCCTTCTATGCTGCATGTGACTCGTTCACTCATCCAGTGTTGCTTCTGTACCGCATGTGACTCGTTCACTCATCCAGTGTTGCTTCTGCATCGCTTGTTACTCGTTCGCTCATCCAGTTTTGCTTCTGTACCGCATGTGACTTGTCAACTCATCCAGTGTTCCTTCTGTACCGCATGTGACTCGTTCAATCATCAAGTGTTGCTTCTGCAGAGCATGTGACTCGTTCACTCATCCAGTGTTGCTTCTGTACCGCATGTGACTCGTTCGCTAATCCAGTGCTGCTTCTCTACCGCTTGTGACTAGTTCGCTCATCCAGTGCTGCTTCTGTAACGCATGTGTCTCGTTCAATCATCGAGTGCTGCTTCTGTACCGCATGAGACTCGTTTGCTTATCCAGTGTTGCTTCTGTACGGCATATGACTCGTTCACTCATCAAGTCATGCTTCTGTACCGCATGTGACTCGTTCACTCATCCAGTGTTGCTTCTGAACCGCGTGTGACTCGTTCACTCATCCAGTGTTGCTTCCGAACCGCATGTGACTCGTTCACTCATCCAGTGTTGCTTCTATACCGCATGTGACTCGTTCACTTATTCAGTGTTGCTTCTCTACCGCATATGACTCGTTCACTCATCCATTGTTGCTTCTCTACCGCATGTGACTCGTTCAATCATCCAGTGTTGCTTCTGCACCGCATGTGACTTGTTCACTCATCCAGTGTTGCTTCTGTACCGCGTGTCACTCGTTCACTCGTCCAGTGATGCTTCCATACCAAACGTGACTAGTTCACTCATCCAGTGTTGCTTCAGGTCTGCATGTGACTCGTTCACTCAACCAGTATTGCTTCTCAGCGGCGTGTCAGTCGTTCATTCATCCAGTGTTGCTTCCCTACCTCATATGACTCGTTCATTCACCCAGTGTTGCTTCTGTACCACATGTGACTCGCTCACTCATAGAGCATTTCTTTTGTACCGCGTGTGACTCGTTCACTCATCCAGCGTTGCTTCTGTACCGCATGTGACTCGTTCCGTTATCCAGTGTTGCTTCTGTACCGCATGTGACTCGTTTGCTCATCCATTGTTGCTTTTCTACCGCATGTGACTCGTTCAGTCATGCAGTGTTGCTTCTGTAACGCATGTGGCTCGTTTTATCATCCAGTATTGCCTCTGTACCGCATGTGACTCGTTCACTCATGCAGTGTTGCTTCTTTACCGCACGTAACTCGTTCGCTAATCCAATGTTACGCCTGTACCGCATGTGACTCGTTCACGCATCCAGTGTTGCTTCTATTCCTCATAAGACTCGCTCACTTATCAAGTGTTGCTTCTGTACCACATATGACTCGTTCACTCATCCAGTGTTGCTTCTGTACAGCATGAGACTCGTTAACTCATCCAGTGTGCATCTGTACTGCATGTGACTCGTTCACTCTTCCATTGCTGCTTGTGTACCTTATGTGACTCACTCACTCATCCAGTGGTGCTTCTGTACGTCATGTGACTCGTTCTCTCATCCAGTGATGCTTATGTACAGCATGTGACTCGTTCGCTCGTCCAGTGTTCCTTCTGAATCGCATGTGACTCGTTTCCTCATCCAGTGATGCTTCTGTACCACATATGACTCGATCGCTCATCCAGTGTTGCTTTTGTACCGCATGTGAATCGTTCAATCATCCACTATTGTTTCTGCACTGCGTGTGACTCCTTATCTCATCCAGTGTTTCTTCTGTACCTCATGTGACTCGCTCACTCATCCAGAGTTGCTTCTGTACAGAATGTGACTCTTCACTCATCCAGCGTAGCTTCTGTAATGCATGTGTCTCGTTCACTAATCCAGTGTTGCTTCTGTACCGCATGTGACACGTTCACTCATCCACTGTTGCTTCTGTACCGCATGTGACTCACTCACTCATCCAGTATTGCTTCTCTACCGCATGTGACTCGTTCGCTCATCCAGTGTTGCTTCTCTTCCGCATGTGACTTGTCAACTCATCCAGTGTTCCTTCTGTACCGCATGTGACTCGTTCAATCATCAAGGGATGCTTCTGTACAGCATGTGACTCGTTCTCTCTTCCAGTGTTGTTTCTGTACCGCATGTGACTTGTTCGCTAATCCAGTGTTGCTTCTGTACTGTTTGTGACTCGCTCGCTCATCCAGTGCTGCTTCTGTACAGCATATGACTCGTTGACTCATCCAGTGTTGCTTCTCTACCGGATGTGACTCGTTTGCTAATCCAGTGTTGCTTCTGTACCGCATGTGACTCGTTCGCTCATCCAGTGTTGCTTCTGTACTACATGTGACTCGTTCGCTCGTCCAGTGTTCCTTCTGTACCGCATGTTACTCGTTCGCTAATCCATTGTTGCTTCTGTTCGGCTTGTGACTCGCTCGCTCATCCAGTGCTGCTTCTGTACAGCATGTGACTCGTTGACTCATCCAGTGTTGCTTCTCTACCGCATGTGACTCGTTTGCTAATCCAGTGTTGCTTCTGTACCGCATGTGACTCGATCGCTCATCCAGTGTTGCTTCTGTACTGCATGTGACTCGCTCGCTCGTCCAGTGTTCCTTCTCTACCGCATGTGACTCGTTTCCTCATCCAGTGTTGCTTCTGTATAGTATGTGTCTCGTTCACTCATCAAGTGTTGCCTCTGAACCTCATCTGACTCGTTCACTCATCCAGTGTTGCTTCTGTCCCGCTTATGACTCGTTCACTCTTCCAGTGTTGCTTCTTTACTGCATATGACTCGCTCGCTCATCTAGTGTTGCTTCTGTACCGGGTGTGATTCGTTCACTCATGCAGTGTTGCTTCTGTCCCCCACGTGACTCGTTCAATCATCCAGTTTTGCTCCTGTACTGTATGTGACTCGTTCACTCATCCACTGTCGCTTCTAAACCGCATGTGACTCATTCACTCATCCAGTGTTGCTTCTGTACCGCATATGACTCGTTGACTCAACGAGTGTTTCCTCTGTACCTCATGTGACTCGTTAACTCATCCAGAGTTGCTTCTGCACAGCATGTGACTCTTCCCTCATCCAGTGTTGCTTTTGAAATGCATTTGACTCGTTCACTAATCCAGTGTTGCTTCTGTACCACATATGACTCGTTCGCTCATCCAGTGTTGCTTTTGTACCGCATGTGAATCGTTCAATCATCCAGTATTGCTTCTGCACCGCGTGTGACTCCTTCACTCATCCAGTGTTGCTTCTGCACAGCGTGTGACTCCTTCACTCATCCAGTGTTGCTTCTGTACCGCATGTGACTCGTTCACTCATCCACTGTTGCTTATTTACAGCAAGTGACTCGTTCACTCATCCTGTGTTGCTTCTGTACCGCGTGTCACTCGTTCACTCAATAAGTGTTGTTTCTGTACAGCATATGACTCGTTGACTCATCCAGTGTTTCATCTGTTCCGCATGTGACTCGTTCACTCATCCAGTGCTGCTTCTATACCACATGTGACTCGTTCACTCATCCAGCGTTTCTTCTGTACAGCGTGAGACTCGCTCACTCATCCAGTGTTGCATCCGTAATGCATGTGACTCGTTCACTCATCCAGAATTGCTTTTGTACTGCATGTGAATCGTTCACTCATCCAGTGTTGCTTCAATACCGCATGTGACTCGTTTGCTCAATCAGTGTTGCTTCTGTACCGCATGTAACTCGTTCAATCATCCAGTGTCGCTTCTGTACCGCGTGTGACTCGCTCGCTCATCCAGTGTTGCTTCTGTACCGCATGTGACTCGTTCGCTCATCCAGTGTTGCGTCTGCACTGCATATAAATCGCTCACTCGTCCAGTGTTGCTTCCGTAATGCATGTGACTCGTTCATTCATCCAGTATTGCTTTTGTACCGCATGTGAATCGTTCACTCATCCAGTGTTGCTTCAATACCGCATGTGACTCGTTTGCTCATTCAGTGTTGCTTCTGTACCGCATGTGACTCGTTCACTCATCCAGTGTTGCTTCCGTACCGCATGTGACTCATTCCCTCATCCATTGTTGCTTCTGTACTGCACGTGACTCGTTCACTCATCCAGTGTTGCTTCTGTACTGCATGTGACTCGTTCCCTCATCCAGTGCTACTTCTCTACCGCATGTGACTCATTCACTCATCCATTGTTGCTTCTGTACTGCATTTGGCTCTTTCACTTATCCAGTGTTGCTTCTGTACCGCATGTGACTCGTTCACTCAACCAGTGTTGCTTGTGTACCGCATGTGACTCGTTCACTCATTCAGTGTTGCTTCTGTACCGCATGTGACTCGTTCACTCATCCAGTGTTGCTTCTGTACCGCATGTGACTCGTTCACTCTTCCAGTGTTGCTTCTGTACCGCATGTGACTCGTTCACTCATCCAGTGTTGCTTCTGTACCGCATGTGACTCTATTCACTCATCCAGTGTTGCTTCTGTACCGCATGTGACTGGTTCACTCATCCAGTGTTGCTTCTGTACCGCGTGTGACTCGTTCACTCATCCAGTGTTGCTTCTGTACCGCATGTGACTCGTTCACTCTTCCAGTGTTGCTTCTGTACCGCATGTGACTCTATCACTCATCCAGTGTTGCTTCTGTACCGCATGTGACTGGTTCACTCATCCAGTGTTTCTTCTGTACCGCGTGTGACACGTTCGCTCATCCAGTGTTGCTTCTGTACCGCATGTGACTCGTTCACTCATCTAGTGTTGCACCTGTACTGCATGTGACTCGTTCACTCATCCAGTGTTGCTTCTGTACCGCATGTGGCTCGTTCACTCGTTCATTGTTGCTTCTGTACCGCATGTGATTCGTTCACTCATCCAGTGTTGCTTCTGTACCGCATGTGACTCGTTCACTCTTCCAGTGTTGCTTCTGTACCGCATGTGACTCGTTCACTCATCCAATTTTGCTTCTGTATCGCGTGTGACTCGTTCGCTCGTCCAGTGTTGCTTCTCTATCGCGTGTGACTCGTTCATTCATCCAGTGTTGCTTCTGTGCCGCATGTGACTCGTTTGCTCATCCAGTGTTGCTTCTGTGCCACATGTGACTTGTTCGCTCATCCGGTGTTGCTTCTGTACCGCATGTGACTCGTTCACTCTTCTAGCATTGCTTCTCTACCGCATATGACTCGATCACTCGTCCAATGTTGCTTCTGTACCACGTGTGACTCATTTGCTCATCTAGTGTTGTTTCTGTACCGCATCTGACTCGTTCACTCATCCAGTGTTTCTTCTGTACTGCATATTACTCGTTCATTCATCCAGTGTTGCTTCTGTACCTCATGTGACTCGTTTGTTTATCCAGTGTTGCTTCTGTACCGCATGTGACTCGTTCACTCTTCCAGCATTGCTTCTGTACCGCATATGACTCGTTCACTCATCCAGTGTTGCTTCTGTACTGCATATGACTCGTTCATTCATCCAGTGTTGCTTCTGCTCGGCATGTGTCTCGTTCACTCTTGCAGTGTTGCTTCTGTACCGCATATGACTCGTTCACTCATCCAGTGTTGCTTCTGTACTGCGTGTGACTCATTTGCTCATCCAGTGTTGCTTCTGTACCGCATGTGACTCGTTCACTCATCCAGTGTTGCTTCTGTACCGCATGTGACTCGTTCATTCATCCAGTGTTGCTTCTGTACCTCATGTGACTCGTTTGTTTATCCAGTGTTGCTTCTGTACCGTGTGTGACTCGTTCACTCATCCAGTGTTGCTTCTGTTCCGCATGTGACTCGTTCACTCATCCAGTGTTGCTTCTGTACCGCGTGTGACTCGTTCGCTCATCCAGTGTTGTTTCTGTACCGCGTGTGACTCGTTCGCTCATCCAGTGTTGCTTCTGTTCTGCATGTGACTGGTTCACTCATCCTGTGTTGCTTCTGTACCGCGTGTGACACGTTCGCTCATCCAGTGTTGCTTCTGTACCGCATGTGACTCGTTCATTCATCCTGTGTTGCTTCTGTACCGCATGTGACTCATTCACTCATCTAGTGTTGCACCTGTACTGCATGTGACTCGTTCACTCATCCAGTGTTGCTTCTGTACCGCATGTGGCTCGTTCACTCATTCAGTGTTGCTTCTGTACCGCATGTGACTCGTTCACTCATCCAGTGTTGCTTCTGTACCGCATGTGACTCGTTCACTCTTCCAGTGTTGCTTCTGTACCGCATGTGACTCGTTCACTCATCCAATGTTGCTTCTGTATCGCGTGTGACTCGCTCGCTCGTCCAGTGTTGCTTCTGTATCGCGTGTGACTCGTTCACTCATCCAGTGTTGCTTCTGTACCGCGTGTGACTCGTTCGCTCATCCAGTGTTGTTTCCGTACCGTGTGTGACTCGTTCACTCATTCAGTGTGTCTTCTGTACCGCATGTGACTCGTTCACTCATCCAGTGTTGTTTCCGTACCGCATGTGACTCGTTCGCTCATCCAGTGTTGTTTCCGTACCGTGTGTGACTCGTTCACTCATTCAGTGTGTCTTCTGTACCGCGTGTGACTCGTTCGCTCATTCAGTGTTGTTTCCGTACCGCATGTGACTCGTTCGCTCATTCAGTGTTGTTTCCGTACCGCATGTGACTCGTTCGCTCATCCAGTGTTGTTTCCGTACCGTGTGTGACTCGTTCACTCATTCAGTGTGTCTTCTGTACCGCATGTGACTCGTTCGCTCATCCAGTGTTGTTTCCGTACCGCATGTGACTCGTTCGCTCATCCAGTGTTGTTTCCGTACCGTGTGTGACTCGTTCACTCATTCAGTGTGTCTTCTGTACGCATGTGACTCGTTCGCTCATCCAGTGTTGTTTCCGTACCGCATGTGACTCGTTCGCTCATCCAGTGTTGTTTCCGTACCGTGTGTGACTCGTTCACTCATTCAGTGTGTCTTCTGTACCGCATGTGACTCGTTCGCTCATCCAGTGTTGTTTCCGTACCGCATGTGACTCGTTCGCTCATCCAGTGTTGTTTCCGTACCGTGTGTGACTCGTTCACTCATTCAGTGTGTCTTCTGTACCGCATGTGACTCGTTCGCTCATCCAGTGTTGTTTCCGTACCGCATGTGACTCGTTCGCTCATCCAGTGTTGTTTCCGTACCGCATGTGACTCGTTCGCTCATCCAGTGTTGTTTCCGTACCGTGTGTGACTCGTTCACTCATTCAGTGTGTCTTCTGTACCGCATGTGACTCATTCACTCATCCAGTGTTGCTCATTGAGATGATATACAGAGGAGTCAGCTTAACATTATCTCATGAGTTACAGTAAATAAGTTAAGGAGACGTACCGAGCCATGACTTAGTCACGTCTATGTGATAATAGTTACAGTTTAATACAGACAAAACAATAGAAAAGTTGAAAGATTAAAACAGTTGATATATAGATATACACATAGGATGGCACGATTTCCTTGCTGATTTAGTGTGTTAAAAGTGTCCGATGGCCTTAATCTCGTAAAACAACAATCAATATTTTCAATATAATTTCGTAAAAAAATATATCTCTCAAATTTTCACCATGCATTACATTTTGAAATATATTGTTTATTTAAAGCAACTTGCTGAGTCTCTTACCTTACCAAGCAGCTGCCTGAAGAATTCTGGTTGTCTCTTAATTTTCAAGGAGCGTCTGAGCGATTTCCTGATTATCTGAGGGACGTCGTTTCTGAAGACCTTCTGGAGAAAACTGTGAAGTAAGAACCAGTAGCCTAGTGCTAGCATGATCCACACCACAATAACCAACTTGTACAGATCTTGGTGTTGTATGTCCTCATTATAGCCTAATGGAGGAACGTGAGAAATAAAAAATTAAGTTTTATTGCTGTACATGCTAACTTACAAGTCATAGATATTGAGGGAATGAATAATCGCTGGTAAACAGTTTTATATCATTAGCAGAAAGAGATAATTATACATATAAATAATAATATTTTTATTTACTACAAGAACATGTACAAGGTATACAGACCATAGCTTATATCAATGACATACTATTATATAGAAAGTCTCTTGTTATGCAGGGCATTTCAGGCAAATTAGGTCAGTTTTATCCCAGGATGCGACCCACACCAGTCCACTAACACTAAGGTACCCATTTCACTGATGGATGAACACAGACAATCCGTGTAAACAAACACGTCCGATGTTTCCACCCCTTCACCGGGGATCGAACCCGGACCCTCACCGTGTGAAGTGAGAGCTTTTGCCAGCAGGCCTCGGGGTACCGTAAGTAATTATATCATCGCACAGATGCTCAAGACGATATACAATGACGGGAAGTATGAGTTTACCACCTCCTTATTAAAATAATATTTAGGATAAAGATAATTATTTTCTTTAATTTATGAAGGGAAGTGTCACCCAGACTTCCGGTATTAAAATTCGCTATACTAACTAAACAACGAATTACTAGTAATTAATGAAATCAGTCCTAAACTCTAGTAATCAAACCAATCCTATCATCCTAATATTTACGAGACGGGATACAACAAGCGTACTTGTTTCAAGCACCTCCCACTACTTGGACCTGTTGTAACAAGACTTTGTCGCCAATACAAAGAAAGACTAAGAGCACTTAGAGTTGTGGCTGGGTTTCACCCCAGGTATGGTGCTAATGTTAAAATTGTGAAAATGATGTATCTTGCTTATATTAAATCACTGGTTGATTATGCGGTGCCACTACTTGCTCTTGTGTATGACTGGAAGCTTGGAGGGCTGGAAAAACTGCAGATCCAAGCAATGAAGATCATTTTAGATTTCTCTCGTACTGCCAAAATTTTAAACATGCAAAAAGAACTTGATATTCCAAGCATCAGAGAACGTGTTACTGAAAGGAATATCCTAATTGGGGTTAATATGCTCAGGCAAGCTCATTCAAACCCCTGCACAGAAGCCCTCCAAACTTTCCTCAGCACTGGTGAACACTCCTCCAGATGGATCGAAAAAACTGGAACCGACCTCTGCATGAATCAGATACATGATCTATGTCAAGTAAGGTAACAGCGGCACTTCTCCGCTCCATGGGATATTACCCCATTCCAAACTACCATTCCTCAATTTCCCCCCAAACTACTTAAATCACAATCAAAACTTTGCCTTGAAGCCAAACATGATGCCTCAAGGTGTATTGATAACTTAAGTCACACAGCACACTCTCTCGCAAATTATTTACGTTGATGGTTCTTTACACCAGTCCACTGGTGCAGCTGGTAGTGCTGCTGTTGTCATACACTGGTGCAGCTGGTAGTGCTGCTGTTGTCGTACACTGGTGCAGCTGGTAGTGCTGCTGTTGTCGTACACTGGTGCAGCTGGTAGTGCTGCTGTTGTCATACACTGGTGCAGCTGGTAGTGCTGCTGTTGTCATACACTGGTGCAGCTGGTTGTGCTGCTGTTGTCGTACACTGGTGCAGCTGGTAGTGCTGCTGTTGTCATACACTGGTGCAGCTGGTAGTGCTGCTGTTGTCATACACTGGTGCAGCTGGTTGTGCTGCTGTTGTCGTACACTGGTGCAGCTGGTAGTGCTGCTGTTGTCGTACACTGGTGCAGCTGGTAGTGCTGCTGTTGTCGTACACTGGTGCAGCTGGTAGTGCTGCTGTTGTCGTACACTGGTGCAGCTGGTAGTGCTGCTGTTGTCGTACACTGGTGCAGCTGGTAGTGCTGCTGTTGTCATACACTGGTGCAGCTGGTAGTGCTGCTGTTGTCATACACTGGTGCAGCTGGTTGTGCTGCTGTTGTCGTTACACTGGTGCAGCTGGTAGTGCTGCTGTTGTCATACACTGGTGCAGCTGGTAGTGCTGCCTGTTGTCATACACTGGTGCAGCTGGTTGTGCTGCTGTTGTCGTACACTGGTGCAGCTGGTAGTGCTGCTGTTGTCGTACACTGGTGCAGCTGGTAGTGCTGCTGTTGTCATACACTGTGCAGCGGTAGTGCTGCTGTTGTCATACACTGGTGCAGCTGGTAGTGCTGCTGCTGTCATATACTGGTGCAGCTGGTAGTGCTGCTGTTGTCGTACACTGGTGCAGCTGGTACTGCTGCTGTTGTCGTACACTGGTGCAGTTGGTAGTGCTGCTGTTGTCATACACTGGTGCAGCTGGTAGTGCTGCTGTTGTCATACACTGGTGCAGCTGGTAGTGCTGCTGTTGTCGTACACTGGTGCAGCTGGTAGTGCTGCTGTTGTCATACAGAGTGATGGCTCTCATAAAGATATTGGAGCACTCATCAATAACTGGGCCTCTACCCTTCAGACAGAACTGTTTGCCATACTCCTTGCACTGAAATGCATCCATGTATCTAAGGTTGACACTTTAATTGTAACTGATTCTCTGTCATCCATAAATGTCCTCAACTAAATTGTGGCATGCTTGTGTCAGAAGCCAGACATAGGTATGGTAAGATTGTGGACAGTGGAGTCAGAGTGCACATGCTGTGGATTCCATCTCACATTGGTCTTCGGATGCATGATAGAACTGATAAATTGGATAAGCTGTATGCTCTCAGAGAGGGGGTGGATTACAATCTTGGGTTGTCAGTTAGCAGTTTGAGAACAATAATACGAAAAGAACTTCAACTGAATTTTATTGACTTAAGACTCAGGGAGATTGACACCAGTCAGTCCATCTATCATCATTCTATCATACAGGAGGAGCCACATGTCTATGGTGCATCCTATAAGATAAGCAGACTCTAGGATGTCACTACTGCCCGGCTCCGGCAGGTTAAATCACCACCACCAGATGTAGACCAAACGAAATGTAAACTTTGCCAGATGGACTATTGTCACACCTTGCGTCATTATGTACTGGAGTGCGTCACACCCTGCGTCATTATGTATTGAAGTGCGTCACACCCTGCATCATTATGTACTGGAGAGCGTCACACCCTACGTCACTATGTACTGGAGTGCGATCAAATTAATGAATTTAGAGACAACTCACTCAGAAGTGTTCAAGAAATGGCTAAGTATTTTATCCACAGTGGTATATTACAGACCATTCTGGAGAAATACCCTGACTTTGCTAGCTGTAAATAAAGCATTACCACATATGTGCATGTGTGTGTGTGTGTGTGTGTGTGTGTGTGTGTGTGTGTGTGTGTGTGTGTGTGTGTGTGTGTGTGTGTGTGTGTGTGTGTGTGTGTGTGTGGGTGTGTGTGTGTGTGTGTGTGTGTGTGTGTGTGTGTGTGTGTGTGTGTGTGTGTGTGTGTGTGTGTGTGTGTGTGTGTGTGTGTGTGTGTGTGGGTGTGTGTGTGTGTGTGTGTGTGTGGGTGTGTGTGTGTGTGTGTGTGTGTGTGTGTGTGTACTCACCCATTTGTACTCACCTATTTGTGGTTGCAGGGGTCGAGTCACAGCTCCTGGCCCCGCCTCTTCGCTGATTGCTACTAGGTCCTCTCTCTCCCTGCTCCATGAGCTCTATCATACCTCGCCTTAAAACTATGTATGGTTCCTGCCTCCACCACATCACTTTCTAGGCTATTCCATGGCCTGACTACTCTATGACTGAAGAAATACTTCCTAACATCCCTTTGATTCATCTGAGTCTTCAACTTCCAATTGTGACCTCTTGTGTCTGTGTCCCATCTCTGGAACATCCCGTCTTTGTCCACCTCGTCTATTCCGCGCAGTATTTTATATGTCGTTATCATGTCTCCCCTGACCCTCCTGGCCTCCAGTGTCGTGTGTGTGTGTGTGTGTGTGTGTGTGTTGTGTGTGTGTGTGTGTGTGTGTGTGTGTGACACAACAATCAATATTTGCACCAATAACTCATTACAGTTGTGACTAAGTGTGGAAGTGTGAATTGCTCACTACACTATAATTTGTTCATGATTGCTGCCATGTATAAACGTAAGTAACCATTCTTACAGGATTCATTACCTCTGTAACTTGTGAGTTCATTACCTTTGTAACTTGTGAGTTCATTACCTTTGTATTTAGTTCAGCTATCAAAACTTTGCAGGCCCAGTCCCTGGACCCATTAAATCCCCCCGGGAAAATGTAAATTTTTTGTAACTTGTCTTTGTTTGTGCCCGGGACCTCCCGGGATTTTCATTCCCTTTTGAAAATTGTGATTTTAACCTTCAAAACCCTTTGTTTTCAGCAATAAAAAATTTTGGGGGTTAAGTCCCGGACCCCTTTTGTCCCTTCTGAAATTTTTTTTATAAACCCCACTTGATGGGTTATGGGTTAAATTTACCCCCCACAGGAGGGTAGGGGTGACTCCCAAACCCCATGAAGGTAGGGGTTTGGACAAAACCCCCCACAGGATGGGTATGGGGTAAATACCCCCCCACTGATAGGTTTGGGGGAAACCCCCCACAGGAGGGGTTTAATGGGGTGATCCCAAACCCCCATATGGTTTAGGGGGGGACTACCCCCCAAACGGAGGGGTTTGGGGGTAAATTTTCCACCCCAAAAGGGGAAAGGGGTGATTTTACACCCCAAATTTGGGGGGTTTAGGGGTTTATAAAAACCCACGGGGGAGGGGTTGGGGGGTGATTCCCACCCCTGGGAATGGGAAGGGGGGGTGCCCTTTCCCCCCAAAAGGTTGGGTATGGGTCCCTACCCCCCAAACAGGTTTGGGTTTATGGGGTGATACCACCCACGGGGACAGGTACAGGGTGCCTACCACCCACAGAGGGGTACGGGGGTGACTACCCCCCAACAGGTTTGGGGTATGGGGTGAAAACCACCACGGGGAGGGTTTGGGGGTTTGACGGCCACCCCCCGGGAAATGGGTATGGGGGACTACCCCCAAAACAGGTTTTGGTCGGGGGAACCAAAACCACCCACGGGGATGGGAAAGGGGTGAAACCAAACCACGGAGGGGTTTTGGGGGTGACTCCCACCCAGAGGAGGGGCATGGGGTGACAACAGCCCCGGGATGGGGAAATGGGGGACTACACCCCAAGGATAGGTATGGGGTGCTACCACCCACGGGGAGGGTATGGGGGTAAAATACCACCCCCAGGACGGGTACGGGTGACTACCCCCCACGGGATGGGTATGGAGTGATACCCCCCCATAGGATGGGTTTTTGGGTTTAACCCAACCCAAGAGGGTTTAAAAGGTGACAAACCACCCCCCAAGGGAAGGGTTTTTGGTAAACAAACCACCCAAGGATGGGTAGGGGGTGACTCCCAAACCCACGGAAAGGGTAGGGGGGGAACCCCAAACCCACGGGAAAGGGTATGGGGGGGGAAACCCCCCAAAAGGGGGGAAAGGGGGTGACTACCACCCACAGGATGGGTAGGGGGTTGACTACCACCCCCCGGGAAAAGGTACAGGGGGGACCCCCCCAAAGGAAGGGTACGGGGTGACTACCCCCAAAACGGGATGGGAAATGGGGTGACTACCCCCCAAAGGAGGGGTATGGGGGATTTCCCCCCAACAGGATGGGTATGGGGTGACTCCCACCAACAGGTTTGGTTTAGGGGGTAAACTACCACCCACAGGTTTGGAGAGGGTGACTACCCCCCAAGGAGGGGGTTGGGGGTTTTACTACCCCCCAAAGGGGAGGGGAAATGGGGTAAATACACCCCCGGGTTTAGGAATGGGGTGACAACGGGCCCACAGGATGGGGAAGGGGTGACTACCCCCCACAAAAGGGGGTTTGGGGGGGATACCCCCCACGGGGAAGGGTACAGGGTGCCTCCCACCCACCGGGAGGGGTTTATGGGGGGAAATCCCAAACCATAGGATGGGAAAGGGGGGTGACTACCCCCACAGGACGGGTAAAAGGGTGACTACCACCCAAATGGGAAATTTGGGTGACTCCCCACCCACGGGTTGGGGAGGGGGTGACTACCACCCACGGGAGGGGTTGGGGGTTTGATACCACCCCACAGGGGGGAAATGGGGTGACTACCACCCCAAAAGGATGGGTAGGGGGGTGACTACCCCCACGGGAAGGGTACAGGTGACTACCCCCCACAGGTGGGTATTGGTAAACTACCACCCCGGGAAAGGGTACGGGGGTGATACCACCCCCACAGGAAAGGGGGTATGGGGTGACACCACCCCCCAAAAGTGTAGGGGGTTTACTGCCACCCCGGGAGGGGTTTAGGGGGTAAACAAACCCCCCACAGGATGGGAAAGGGTGACTCCCCCCCACAGGATGGGCGGGGTGACTACCACCCCCAGATGGGAAAAAGGGGTGACAAACCACCCACGGGGGGCAGGGGTGACTATTCCCCACAGGATAGGTATGGGTGATACCACCCAGGGGAAAGGGTTTTTGGGTGACTACCCCCCAAAGGAGGGGTTTACAGGTCATACCACCGACGGGATGGGTTTGGGGTGATTACCACCCACGGGGTTGGGTAGGGGGGTTTGACTACCCCCCACACCCTGGGTAGGGGTGACTCCCACCCACAGGAGGGTTTTGGGTGCTACCCCCCAAAAAGGACGGGTACAGCTTTAAACTACCCCCCGCAGGAGGGGAAAGGGGGGATTACCACCCACAGGTTGGGTTTTGGGGGACTACCCCCAAACAGGATGGGATGGGGGACTACCCCCCACAAAAGGGTTTTGGGGGGACTCCCAAACCCCACAGGAAAGGGAAATTTTAAAAAACCAACCAAGGATGGGAATGGGGGATTTCCAACCACGGGTTTGGGTACAGGGGACTACCCCCCCAGGAGGGGCAGGGGAGACTACCCCCCACGGGAGGGGTTGGGGTGATACCGCCCACAGGTTTGGTAGGGGGGTGACTCCCGCCCACAGGAGGGTTTATGGGGTGATACCACCCATAAAAAGGGAGAAGGGGTACAACCACCCACAGGAGGGGTTTTAGGGGGGTGACTACCACCCACAGGAGGGGTTAAGGGGGGAAATACCCCCCACAGGATGGGAAAGGGGTAAAAAAACCCCCCACAGGTAGGTTGGGGTGACTCCACCCACAGGATGGTTAGGGGGTGCTACCCCCCACAGGACGGGTACGGGGTTTGCTCCCAACCCCCCAGGTTGGGTAAGGTGAATCCCACCCATAGGATGGGTATGGGGTAAACTCCCCCCACAAGATGGGTTTATAGGGTGACACCCCCCAAAGGATGGGTAGGGGGGGTGACTACCACCCCCCGGAGGGAAATTGGGGGGGACTACCCCCCACGGGGAATGGGTATGGGGTGACTCCCACCCACGGGATGGTAGGGGGTAAACTCCCACCCACAGCAGGGGTTTATGGGGGAAATACCCCCCACGGGGGATGGGGTGATATTGCCCACGGGATGGGGGTATGGGGTAAATACCCCGAGGGGGGTTATTGGGTGACTCCCACCCACGGACGGGTCAGCGTGGACTACCCCCCCGACAGGTTTGCGTGTGGGGTGACTCCCACCCACAGGGGGGGTAGGGGTGGGACTACCACCCACAGGATGGAAAATGGGGTGACCCCAAACCCCAAAAAGGGGCATGGAGTGATACCCCCCACAGGAATGGGTTTTAGGTGGGATACAAACCCAACAGGATGGGTAGGGGGTTGATTTCCCCCCCCACGGGAAGGGGGGGGGTTTTAAACTACCCCCCTTAATGGGCAGGGGGTGACAACCCCCCACAGGATGGGCATGGGGGACAAACCCCCCCAAGGAATTAGGGGGGGTGATACCCCCCAAAGGGATGGGTTTTTGGGGTGCCTACCCCCCACGGGGTAGGTATGGGGTGACTACCCCCCCTAGGATGGGAAAGGGGGTGCTGCCACCCCGGGAAAGGGAAATTGGGTGTAAAAAACCAAACGGGAAAGGGGTATGGGTGACTACCACCCCACGGGATGGGGAAAGGAGTGACTACCCCCCCTTTAAAAGGGTTTAATGTTGGGGAGTCCCACCCATAGGAGGGGTATTTTGTGACTCCCCACCCTTGGAGGGGTTATGTTGTGCCTCCCAAACCCTTAGGGGGGGTTATTTTTGGGGAAAAAGCTTTGGAAATTGGGTATGTTTTTGGTACCACCCATAGGATGGGTATGTTTTTCCCTTCCAGATAGTTTGGGTAGGGTTGTGACTACCCCCGCATAGGATGGGTTTTTTTGTAAACACCCCCCCAGGATGGGAAAATTGGTTTGGCTAATAAAAATGCTAAATAACTTCTCAAACACCCATCTTGAAATTTGGTTACTGAGGGAGGGGGTTTACCCAAATCAGGTGGTTACTGTAGACAGGGATACTACCCTCTGAATTTTGAAACCCAAGGTACCTTTCAGAAAGGTTTACTTTTAACAGGGATACCTCTAAAGGAGGGTTTACTGTAACAAAATTTTCCCTCAGAAGGGTTAAATTGCACACGGGATACCCCCCAACCCGGGAAGGTTATTGTGGAAAAGGAATCCCCCTCTCAGGATGGTTACTGTACACGGGGGAACCACCCCACGGGAAGAAAAAATTGTAGGCAGGTATTTTCTCAGAATGGAACTTAAGAAGAGATACCTTAAAGCAGAAAGGTTACATTTAGACGGGGATACCTTTCATGAGGTTTTTAAAAACAGGGATACCCTCGGGATGTTTTGTTAAAAACCAGGGTTTCCCTTAAAGGGGGTTTTACTATGGAGAGGGATACCTCCACAGGATGGTTATTTGGGGGACAGGGATCCCCTCTCTCAAAAAGGTTTTGTTTGGGGAAAAAGGGAAAAACCTCTTTAGGACGGTTTATGGCCCGGGATATCTCTCTCGGGATGGTTACTGTTTTAAGGGATCCTCCCCTCATGATGGCCACTGTAGCAAGGTTACCTCGCATAGCTAAGAAGCCGAGGATACCCCCTCCCCAGGAGGGTTTAAACTTTTGACGGGGAAAAAAATTTCCCCTTTTTCGGGAAAGGTTACTGGGATAGGGTTCCCTTTCCCCCTTCTAAAATCGCTACTGTGGAGGGGGGCCCCCTCTCCAGGGGGTTTAATTTGTAAACGGGGATACCTCTCTTAAGTTGCTGCTGAAAACGGGGTATTCCTAAAGATATTACGTGGATGGGTTCATCTTCAGGGATGGTCACGAGGAAAGGTTCTCATTCTCCCCCTTGGAAAAGTGGGGGGTTTTACCTCTCTCTAAAATAGCTACTGTAAACGGGAATACTTCTCTGGGAAATGGCTATTTGGGGACGGGTTACTTTTCCCTCAGGATGGCTATTGGGAAACACAGACAATTCTCACAAAAAGTTTATGTGGACGGGGGATACCCCCTTTAAAAGTGCTTCGTAAAACCGGGATACCTCTTTCTGGTTTAGAAAGCTACTGTAGCAGGCATACCTCTCTCGGGAGGGGCAAACTGTGGGCGGGGGAAACATCTTTCGAAAAAGTTAAGGGACAGGGATTTTCCTTAGAATGGTTTCTGGGAAAACGGGGGAATACCTCGCTCGGATGGTTATGTGGCCCAGGGATACCCCCTCTCAATGGTTACTGTGGACGGGGGATCCCTCCCTCAGGTTGGTTATGTGGAAGGGATACCCTCACCGGGTTGGGTTTTCTGTGGACAGGGTTCCCACTCGGGTTTGGGTTACTGGGGGCGGGGAAACCCCCACTCAGGTTGGTTACTGTGGACGGGGAAAACCCACTCTTTTTGGGTTTTACTGTGGAAAAGGAAACCCCCAATCAGGTTGGTTACTTTTAAAAAAAAATTGCGATTCAAAAAGCTTAGAAAATCTCCAGTAAATTCTAAAAAGGACCCCCTTCTAGCATCCAGCTGTTACGGGGTTTTTTAAAAATTAGGTCATTTCCTTGTCCAATTACCCATTGAATTCAGAAAAAAATTCGTTAGTGTTGGGATTACAATGGTAGGCAAACTAATAGAAAAAATTAAAAATTTTAATAAATTTTTTTAAAGTTAGAGGTATATTATAAAATTTAAAATTTAAAATTTAAAAAAAAATCACAGTAATAAAAAATTAATTTAATCACATCTCTCGTTTACAGTATTTTGTTTTAAAAGCACATATCACTTTTTATAATATTTAAAGTACCATCGGTACATTAACATTTAATAAATAAAACAAATATGGGACAAGTGTGTATGTGTTTAATTCCTAAATAGTTCGCTATGTTTTACGACTCGCCCAAAACTTTAAAAAAGTGACTGGGCAAAGTCCTCTAAAAAACAAATTCTTGACAACTGGCAACCAAAAACAGTCTGCTTGAAAAAAACAAAAAGAAAGCTAACCCCCAAAAAGCAATACAACAAGCGACTGCGACACAGAATCAGGAAAAAAATGGAAAAATATAATGACACAAAATAGGGACCATCTGAATCCTCCCCCAAAAATCCAAAACCCCATTTCTACGAATCTAAAATTCGCATAAGAAAATCCCCCCCAAATTTGAAAAATACCGATACTAGTACAAGTTTAAATGAAAGTTTCAATTTAACCGGGGAAAAATCAAGTGTCTATGAGACACACAAAAACCCCAGTACCAAAGTCGAAAACCTAAAGGGCTTTACAAGGTTTTGTGGAAAAAAGTTCTTTCAAACTAAAAAAGAAAAAAATGAGGGCGGGCAATCGGGCCAAACCCCAAGGGGAGTCTAAGCAACCGAATACTTCAGGGGAAAGGGGAGGGGCACCCCCCCCCCCGTCACGTTAGCACAAGGAAAATGCAGCTCAAAGGGCCCCCCGTCTAACGGGGCTACAAGGGGATAATTACGTAGTTTGACAATCAAGACTTGAATTTAGGGACTTAAAGTTAAAACCTAAAAACAAAAGCAAATAACAATATAAAGCAATAAAATTTACTATTTAGCATTATCGCAAATAAAAACAATATAAAATTAAGAAAAAAGTAATATACATTTAAAAATATATACATAAAAATATTGCAACCCCTTCAGGGGTTGCAACGTTTTCGTGACAGGGATACATCATTTTGGTTGCTTACTGTGGACGGGAAACCTCACCAGGTTGGTTTCTGTGGACGGGAACCAAACCCCACCAAAGGGTTTGGTTTTTTTTGGACGGGATACCCCACCAAAATTGGTTACTGGGGGACGGGGTACCTCACACGGTTGGTTAAATGGGGAAAAGGGAAACCTCTCAGGTTGGTTTACTTTTGGGCAGGGATACCCACTCAGGTTGGTTAAATGTGGACAGGGAAAATCCCCTCAAATTGGTTACTGTTGGGCAGGGATACCTCACTAAGGGGGGTTTTCGTGGGCTTTTATAACCCTCTGGATGGTTTTCGGGAAGAGGGGTACCCTCTCAGGAGGTTTTTGTGGACAGGGATACCTCACCCGGTTTGGGTTTTGGGGACATTGGATTTCCCAATTTAGTTTGGTTTTGTGGGCAGGAAACCTTCCCCATGATGGCCCGAAAACAAGGTTACCTCAGCATCGCTAAATGAAGACGAAGGGAAAACCTCTCCCCCGGATGGCTACTGTGGACAAGGGGGTAAACCCCTTTTAAAGGGGGTTTTTTTGGATAGGGATACCTCTCTCATTTATTGGTTAAATGTGGGCATTGATCTCTCTCAGGATGGGGAAGTAAACAGGGTTTCCTCTAACAAGATGTGCGGGAAAAGGGATAAATTTTCTCCAAAATAAATTAATGGGACTTTGGGGAAAAATCTCTCAGGGTGGTTAAGTGGAAAGGACTCCTCTCACGTGGCTAAAAGTGGAGAGGGGTACCCCTTCAGGATGGCTACTGTGGACATTGATGGTCCCCCAGGTTTGGGGATTTTTTGGAAAAGGGGAAAACTCACAAGATTTTACTTGGGGGCAGGGAATTTCCTCTTAAGGGTGCTACTGTGAACCCGGGTACCTCTTTCAAGGGTAGAGCGCTGTAGACCGGGAAACCTCTCTCAGGATGGGGTACTGTGGACAGGGATAAACCCCCTCAGGATGGGTATGGGGGGCGGGGTTTTATCTCCCCAGAATGGTTGCTGTGGGCAGGGAATTTTCTCTTTTTCAAAGGTTAAAAGGACATGGATATCTCTTCAGGGAAATTATTTGGGGAACAGGGATACCTATCCAAGATGCAAATGTGAACCGGATACCTCTTTCAGGGGAAAAACTGTAGACAGGCCCTAAACCCCTCTCCGGATTGCTATAAGGACCGGGATACATCTACAGAATAGGAAAATGTGGAAGGGGTTCTTCCCTTGGGAAGGGTTTCTGGGAAAAGGGATACCTCGTCAGGATGGTTTATGTGGGCAGGGAACCTCACTCAGGTTGGTTTTCTGTGGACAGGGATACCTCACTCAGGTAGGCCCCGTGGACCGGGGGTACCCAATCAGGTTGGGGTTTCTTTTGGACAGGGATACCTCGCTCGGGGGTTACTGTGGCAGGGATACCCCACTCAGGGTTTGGTTTTCGTGGACCCGGGGGTACCTCACTCGGTGGTTCTGTGGACAGGATACCTCACTCAGGGTTTGGTTTCGTGGACAAGGGGTACCCCACTCAGGGTGGGGCACTGTGGACAGGGATTGTTTTTTTGTTTTTTCCCCGCTGTGTGGGTTTTTGTTTTTATTTTTTTTTTGTCCTGTTCTTGTTGTTTTTTATTTTTTTCTTTTCCTGTTTTTTTTTTTTTGATTTTTTCTGTCCCCGTTCTTGATGTTTTTGGGTTTTTTCTGTCCTGTCTTTATGTTTTGATTTTTTCTTTTTTCCTGTTCCTTTTTTTTTTGATTTTTTCTGGGCCTTTTCTTGTTTTTTTGATTTTTTTTTTGTCCCGGTTTTTTTTGTTATTTTTATTTTTTTTGTTTTTCTTTTTGTTTTTTTATTTTTTTTTGTCCCGTTCTTGTTTTTTTTGATTTTTTGCCTTTTTTCTTGTTGTTTTGATTTTTTTCCCCTTCTTGTACTTGTTTTTTGGAATGATTACTTTTTTGTATGAAAGTTTTAAAAGTTGAGTGTTAATGTTTATAGTTGAAAAAAATATTGTGCTTCCCAAAGGGCCCCATAACTTAAAAGATGTTTTTTTAAAAAACACCCAAAAAAATTCAAAGTTATAAAAACATCCAAAAATTTTTGAAAATTTTGTTTAGTCAAAAATGAAAAAAAAAAATTTCAACACCGGGTTTTCCCTTTAAATTTGGACGTTTACGTATTTTTCAAAAAAAGATATCCAGGGGGGTTTTCACAAGTCCCTTTTTCATCAGGGGGTACGGACTTTGGCGGGGGACGGACCTCAGAGGGACGGGGGAAAACATGGAAAGAGACCCCAGTGGAAAGAGACGTTTTAGTGGTACGAGAAAAATCAGGGTACCCAGATTTCATGGGACGAGACATCATTAAATTTCGAGAATCTTTTGGTTCGAGGGCATCGTTGGTACGAGATATCGAGGTACGAGAAACAGTAGTTTCGGAAAAAAATCCCGTGGTAAAGAACATCATGGTACCCCGGGCATCAAATGGTACGAGACACCCGTGGTACGGGGACATCAACATGATGGTGAGGGGGCACAAAACACTATTTGGAACTTTTATTCTGAAACAAAATTTATAAAAAAAAATAAAAGGCCAAAAATAAAGTGCCTGGAAATTTACACACAAAAAAACCTTTAAATGGGAGTTGTAACTTTTCTTTGGTCCAGGGGGGAGTTTTGGAACGGGCGCCACAAAGTTCCTCTCCCCAAATGTTTAAAACTTTGGTGCCTATGTGTATCCCCATAAACAAAGTTTTTTGTAAAAAATTAAAAATTTATTAAATTTTGCCCCACCAAAAATGTTTTATTAAAAATTTTTGGTAATCGTACGTATTTATTCTAATTTAAAAAAATTTCTGGGAAGTAATTTTTTATCTTACAAAACCTTTAAAAAGAGCCCCCACTTTCCCATAAAAACCCCTTTTTTAAAAATTTAATAAAATTCCACCCTTTCCATGCACTTTCAACATCTGCCAAAATTGCTTCCCCATCCGCTTATGGCCAAGAAAACGTGAGGGGCACATTGGGAAAAAAACCATACCCCGGGGTTTAATTCCCCCCCGGGGGAAAAGGCCCAAAAGCTCTATCTTAAACCCCAAAAAAAAATTAAAAGCAATGAAAATATCCCCACCCCCTTTTTTTTAAAAAAAATTTAATAATGATTTTAAAGTTAACACTTAAAAACCATCCAATTGGGGCCCCTTCTAAAGCCCAAAGTTAATCTGCCCA
Organism: Cherax quadricarinatus; assembly: GCF_026875155.1. Lineage (NCBI taxonomy): Eukaryota > Metazoa > Arthropoda > Malacostraca > Decapoda > Parastacidae > Cherax > Cherax quadricarinatus. The sequence continues at coordinate 1,909,782 of NC_069483.1, forward strand.
ATTTTGCCTTGTCTTAAAAATTTTTTTTTTAATTCTTTCAAAAAATAAAATTTTTACCTTGGGATACTCAATAAATTTTATTTCCCCTTTTAATTTTTTACAATCTCTTTTTCCCCCTTTATATAAAAGAACTGTAATTGTTCTCTGCCCGTCCCTAGGTACTTCCCCTTTTTCATAAATTTTTTTTTAAGAATAGTACCAACCCCTCCAAAAACCCTATATGGGATTTCCCCAAATTTAACCCAAATACTCCCTCCCAACTTTTTTTCTCACTTTAGCATTCAAGTCCCAACTTCTCCCTTTTCCCCGAAAGTGAAAAATTTACTTAAACCCCTTTTTTTTAAAACCCACCCTTATTTTAACCCACATAAACCTTGAATTTATTATTTATATTTCCCCCTTTTCCGCCATAACTGATCCTTTGAGGGGTCTTTACACTACAGTTAAAAAACTGCAAAATTTAAAAATCCCTCATTTAGAGTGTAGGAAAACTGTACTTTTCCCCTCCCAGGATCAAACCGGTCTGCCCGGGTTTCCCCGCTCCCCTTTTAAAAGACCCCGCTCATACTTCCCAAAACCCAAGGGCATTTTTTAAAAAAAATTTTTCCCATTCACTCATATCAAATATGCCTGCACCTTGCTGGAAGTTCCCCAAACCCCTCCCCAAAACAAAACCCCCTTTAAAACCCACCCCAAAAACCTTTCCCAGGGCCCCCATTTTCCCACCCCGCCCCTTTCCCAACTTCCGATTTATACCCCCCTGAAGTCATTTTGTTTTGTTTTATCTTTTCTCTACTGTCCGAAACCCCCCTCACCAACCCCTCCTCAGCCCCCGGAAAATGTTTTGGAAAAACCCCCACCTTCTCCAAAATTTTCCCCCCTAAAAGAATTCCTGCATTATTTTTCACACCCCACGTTTGGGCCCCAGTATGACTTTTCCACCCCTCCAGCCTTTTCCTCGTTTTAACATTCATCACCATGCCGAAAAACATGCTTCCCTATCTTTATCAATATTTAACAAAAACCCCAAAATATTCCCCCCATCTTCTCGATACCCCTAAACCCCCCCCATTTAATAACTCTCCTCTTCCCCAGTTTTAACAACAAATCCATTTGTTTCCCCAGGGTTCCCCAAAATTTATTAAAACTTCCCCTCCCAAAAATTTTTTTTTATTTTTAACAAAATTTTTTGATAAATCTATATTCTCCCATTTGCCCCTCTTTTTAAAACTGCTTCAACACTCTTTTAATTAAACGTCTTTTTTCCCCCCCTATACCTTCCCTCCTTGCCCATTTTTAAATTTTAAAAGCCCCCTCTATGATTAACTTTTTCTCCCTTCTACTTCTTTTCTCCATTTCCCCCTAACGCTTTCTTTCCCCCCCACCCCCCTTTCCGTAACCAAAAAATTTTGCTGAACACTCTTTTCACACTTTTTAAACCTAAACCCCTACATCTTCGCCCCTTGCCTATACTCCCACTAGCCCACCTATCCTCCAAAAGTTGTTTATATCTTGTTTTACCTTCTAAAATTTTTACTATTCCTTAAATTTGCTCTAAACCCTATTAGAAAAACTTGACTTTATTTTTGTATTTAAAAAGTTTTTTATTTTTTAAAGAAATATTGGGTTTTGTGTTTACAAATTGGAAAATTTATTTTTTAAATTTAAAAAATCCCGGGAAAGAAAATTAATTTATGATTGAACAGTCCCCCGGCCATTCCACCAGCACCAAACTGGGATTTTTAAAATTTGTTTCATACATTTATTGAAGAAAAATACCAAAAACTCCCAAAACCCTATATGGCATTTTTTCAATTTTCCCAAACCCCCTCCCCCCACAACAATTTTACTCACTTTAAACATTCAAGTCCCAAACCACAAGACTCTCACACTTGGTTCACAAACCTCCCACGCTTGACTCTTCCAAAATGTCTCTCTGTCTCCTCCCCTTCCTTTTCCTTTCTCCAAGGGCATTTTTAAATTACTATAACCCCTTTTTCAAATCCCCCCTTATTTTACTCAAAATAAACCCTTTAAATTTTTTATATTTTTATTCCTCTTTTCCTGCCAATTGATCCTTCAATTTTTTTATTAAAAACATCCGCCGATTCCCAAACCCAAAGGAAGGGTGGCCCGAAAAAAAAAAAAAAAAACCCTTTTATCACTTTTACTCCATCACTGCCCCTTTTGGGGGTGCTTTACCAAAAAATTATAAAAAAATGCAAAAATTAACACCCCTCATTTTGAGTGTATAAAATGTACTTTCCCTTCTAGGAAACCCCCAAGTCCCGGGCTGGGCCCTTTTTTACTCCCTTCATAAATGTTACGTTGGGTCACACTCCAACAACCCAAATATTAAAAACCCTTTTTTCTCCTTTTATCCTATCAAAAAACGTCATGCACCCCTTCTGGAAGTCCAAGCCCCCCCGTTAAAAACAAAACCCCCTTTTCCCCCTCCCCCCAATTCCCTTTTTAGGGGGCCCACCCATTTGCCTGCCTTCCAAGGGTACAGTTTTATTCACTTTTCGAAGCAAATTTTGTTTTGTTTTCCCTTCTCTCTACATGTTCAAAAAACCTCAAAACCCTTCCCATCCCCTGGTAACAGTTTTGGGGAAATTTTTGCACCCTTTCCTTTCCCAATTCCCCAAAATAAAGAATTTCTGCATTAAATTCACCTGCACATTGCCCCCAGGGATGACAATCCCCTGCAAAAAAGCCCCCCTCCTCGTTTAACATTCAACACCCATGCTTCACACCCCTACAAGAGTGTTGGGATAACTAAGCTCTCATACAATTTTCCCCCTTTTTTCCACGGAAAAAAATTCTTTGTCCCCACAGGGCCCTAAAAAGGGGACCAAATCACCCTTTTCCCCCCTTTTAATTCGTGATTCAGCTCATTTTCATAGACCCATCCCGGGCAAAGTTTTTACCCCCTAAATATCTGAAAACATTTACCCCCTCCATAATTCTCTCCTCCCCCTCTTTATATCCAATCTTTTTGTCACCTTTAAACTTTTTTTTCCTTTAAAAAACCAAAACCCTTTTCCCCCATTCACTTTTTAAATTTTTTTTTACTAAACCCCACCCCAAAACAAACCCCCCAGCTTTTGCAACCTTCTCTTCGAATCTCCCACAAGCACAGTGTTCAGCAAAGGGGCAAAAGTTACAACTCCAAATTTGTGTTTGTATGCCTAGGCTAAAAGAGCTCTCTTTGGGATTGCAATCCGTTTTAAAATTTAAAACAAAAACCAAAGTACTATTTGCAAAGACATAAATAAATAAATAAATAAATAAATAAATAAATAAATAAGTAAATAAACAAATAAATAAAAAACTCCACACCTTTTCCCAGGACCCTCGCATTCACTTCTCTTACAACCCCATCTATAAATATATTAAACAACCACGGTGACATCACACATCTTTGTCTAAGGCCTACTTTTACTGGGAAATAATCTCCCTCTCTCCTACATACTCAAACCTGAGCCTCACTATCCTCGTAAAAACTCATCACTGCTTTCAGTAACCTACCTCCTATACTGTACACCTGCAACATCTGCCACATTGCCCCCTATTCACCATCATATGCCTTTCCCAAATCCATAAATGCCACAAAAATCTCTTTACCTTTATCAAAATACTGTTCACCTATATGTTTCACTGTAAGCACTTGGTCTACACACCCCCTACCTTTCCTAAAACGTCCTTGTTCATCTACTATCCTACTCTCTGTCTTAATCTTAATTCTTTCAATAATAACTCTACCATACACTTTACCAGGTATACTCAACAGACTTATTTCCCTTTAATTTTTGCACTCTCTTTCATCCCCTTTGCCTTTATACAAAGAAACTATGCATGTTCTCTGCCAATCCCTAGGTACCTTACCCTCTTCCATACATTTATTAAATAATAGCACCAACCGCTCCAAAACTGTATCTCCACCTGCTTTTAACATTTCTATCTTTATCCCATCAATCCCGGCTGCCTTACCCCCTTTCATTTTACCTACTGCCTCACGAACTTCCCCCACACTCACAACTGGCTCTTCGTCGCTCCTACAAGATGTTATTCCTCCTTGCCCTATACACGAAATCACAGCTTCCCTATCTTCATCAACATTTAAAAAATTTCCCTCAAAATATTCCCTCCATCTTCCCCGATACCTCTAAGTCCCCATTTAATAACTCTCCTCTCCTATTTTTAACTGTCAAATCCATTTGTTCCCTAGGCTTCCTTAATTTATTAATCTCACTCCAAAACTTTTTCTTATTTTCAACAAAATTTGTTGATAACATCTCACCCACTCTCTCATTTGCTCTCTTTTTACATTCCTTCAACTCTCTTTTAAACTGTCTTTTTCTCTCCATGTACTCTTCCCTCCTTGCATCCTGGAGTTAACTTGGAGTTTACCTGGAGAGAGTTCCGTGGGTCAGCGCCCCATCGGCCCGGTCTGTGACCAGGCCTCCTACTTCTACTTTGTAAAAAACTCTCATATGCTAACTTTTTCTCCCTTACTACTCTCTTCACATCATTCCACCAATCGCTCTTCTTCCCTCCCTCACCCACTTTCCTGTAACCACAAACTTCTGCTGAACACTCTACCACCTCATTCTTAAACCTACCCCATGCATCTTCGATCCCATTGCCTATACTCTCACTAGCCCATCTATCCTCCAATAGTTGTTTATATCTTGTTGATCCTTCTACATTATTACTATTCCTTCATTAGCTCTAACCCTATTAGAAACACTTGACTTTATTTTTGTATTTAAAGTAGTTTTGATTTCAATGTAAATATTGATTTAGTGTTATACAAATTGGATTTATTTATAATTAATAAAGTTTGGGAAGAATTTAAGTTATGATTGACAAGTTCTCGACCATTCCACCAGCACCATACTGGGACGATTTTAATAACGTTTATGAAGTGATGTGATGAATGGTTTGAAAAACCGACAAGTTGAAGATTGAGACACTTATGCAACATATGGGATCTTGTTACAAAGAATTCTTCAACACTTGTCCAACCTTTGGATGAAGACCTCCTTAGACTAGTAGATGGTACCACTGTGACCCCACCTCCTGCTGCTCCGCCTAACCTGACTACAGTATATAAGCCACGTCTATGGCCCTATGCTGTACATTCTACAAGACTGATGGACTGAACACATCGACTCCAGGCTGAGGGACTGATTACCTCAAACTTCTCCTCTTCTTGCACCTTTCTGCTTTGTATTGGACTGATGAAGCCGCTGTGTTGCGAAACTATGTTGCATGAAGTGATATCTCAAATCCTTTTTATTTCTCCCCACTCAGACTTTCCTACCTCCTTCAGCTTTGTTTCACTTAGAACCAGGTTATCCAGCTTCTTTTCATTCATAACAACCACAATCATCTCTTTCTTTTTGTCCGCACAACATCCATGCACATTCAAACATCCCAGCTTAAAGCTTTCTTCTTTATATTGTTATTAAGCTTTATATTGTCATTAAGCTGTATGGGAAAAGGAGTTACTAATCCATTGCTCCGGCATTCTAGTTGACTTTCACAACACTCAAGACTTACGCAGGAAAAATTCTTATTCCTCATTTTCGTGGATATGAAAGGAAAGTAATAAGAACAATAACTTAAAAAAAAAAAGACAACTCAGGTGAGTGTATATACATAAATGTGGAAATATATGTGTAATGTGTGACCTAATTGTAAGTAAAAGTAACAAGATATATATGTTACCTTGTGTGTTTGACACAAAAGATAACAGGTATATCTTGTTACTTATACTTGCAGATACAAGTTTCTGTCTTACACTCATTTGGCGGGACAGTAGTGTTTCTCTGGGTGGTTACTGTCTACTAGCTTATTACCTGTTAACTATGTAAATATATATATTAGTACTAAAAGCAAGAATGCGTAATGTTTGGTGGAGGGAGGGTTCTGTAGCCGTTTAATTCATTATAAACGCTCATTATATATAGCGTGAGGACGGGATTAATTAAAAAAAGCAAGCAATTGCAGCTTTTAGAAACATTCTTGAAAAAGAGGGTTAATATCTAGTGTGAAAGTCACTGTCGAGAAGCTTGACTTACAACACCTCTAGGGAGGGTTTTAATACATGGGCTTTAAAGAAATCTGGTAATAGAATTAAATAATGCAGGGGTTCATAAACTGCCATTGTGACTGCCAGAGCCTGCTGCCGCACTCCTGCCTTTCCTTGATACAACAACCTCATTTTCTAATACCAACATGGTGATATGGCCTAGGCATGTACACTTAGCTTATCATGTACACACTTGTCTCCCAACCCTCAGGTAGAGAGGACGTCCGTGGAGCTGCACTTTTGACCCTTGATGGCAGGTGACAGTACCTTCATAATGGCGGAAGGTGGACGCAGGTGTGTCAACACTCTTTGTGTGGAACTGGTGAGGGGCACGCTCAGCACCCAGAATATCCATCTGTTGCTGATGGCGATACTGAGAAATATGTTTTGCATCGCTAACGAAGATGTTTATGGCATCTCGTTGAATGGTGTAACAAGAATCTTCGTCAAATTTCGGCAAGGTAGCACTTGTGAAAATATGGTAACCAGGTACCAGGATGCGAAATTGATGGTTAACCCTGGCGTTAGTGTTCGCCTTAATGATGTATCAAGGTTTTACACCTGGGTCAAGGTGCTCAATGTGCCCTTTGAAGAAGATGAAAGTGATTTAAGGGACGTCTTTGGACTTCATCGGACGATACACTGGGGCGACTTTGGGGCGTTGGCGTGATGGCCCGTATCCTGGAATCCCGGAAGCGACGGTTTCCCTCAAAATGTCCCTAAAGCACCCTATGCCATCATATGTAATGCTGGAGGAATTCCGTACTGAACTTTATGTCACGTTCGCGGGACAGAGACGTACGTGCCGCCTGTGTGGGGCATATGACCACATACCGGCACATTGCCCTACGCGACGAGGGAGATCGATGGTAGGAGCAAGGACTGATGATACACAGGAGCAGCAGACTTATGCTATGGCAACGCAACGTGAGCCTCCGTCACGAGAGGCTTGGAGTGAGGAGGTGGAGAGGGAAACAGCATTGTCTCATGAATGTGTGACCCTCCCTGGACTTGGGGAGGACGTAGGCTTGGTGTCAGCGACGGGCGAGGTAGAGCCTGTGATAGCTGAGGATGTGATGGATGCCTCCATGCATGAGGCTTTGCACGAATTGTTGGATGTATCGGCGCCTAGTCTGATTAACGCTGGCTTGAATAAAATACATGTGGAGGCAGAGGTGGGAGGCCTCATCGAGGAGATAGTGTGTGGTGAGGGGCTGGTTAAGGATGTAGTAGTGGAGGTCCACTGGGCCGACACCCAGAAGAAGACCATGTGTGAGAAACGTAGCTCTCGTAAGAGGGCGGCTATAATATCAGCTAGTGAGGATGTTTTGACTCCTGGACAAAGATCTGGGAAGAGAGCATGGCATGATGTGGCAAATAGAGATACAGGTGGCTCGAAGAGTATTGAGCATGTGCAAGGGGAAGGCAAAGGGGGGTGTGGGGGTCGGGGTGGGGGTTCTCGCCTGGGTTCTAAGAACGTTAAGGGGCCCAAAGGCAAAACCCCACTATATCCTTCAAGTATCTTACTTTAAATGTTAATTGGTTAAAATCAGAGGGTAAGTGTAAGGATTTTGAACTATTTGAGGAGATATATACCAGACCGTGTGCTCCTGCAGGAACATAATTATAAATCTTTAGGTGAGTTGTTGATACCTGGTTATAAGTTGTATATGGGTTGTTCCACACGACTGAAAGTTGGTGTGGCGTTGTTAATTAAAGAATCCAATCCATTTATTATGCAGAAATATGAGGTAGGGGAGGAGGGGAGGGTGTTACGGGTGGATGGTACATAGGGTGAGGCTCAGGTGGGATTCATAGGGGTGTATGAGCCTGTGGAAGGGGACATGGGTGTTAAGAATAGGTTCTTTAGGGACGTCCTTGTCTATCACTTAAGATCGCTGCCAGTTGTTACGATTATAGGAGGTGATTGGAACTGTGTAGTCAGACATAAAGATGTGGAACCTAGAGGGAGGTTTTTTTTCGGGGGTTATAGGGGATCTGTTGCAAAGTGTGAATGTAGTGGATGTGGGAGGGGAGGAGGTGGGTGGGGTGATGCACACATTTATTAAGCGAGATTATGTGGCAAGGCTTGATCTAATATACTATCTCGTGGGGCGAGGGTGGGCAGTACGTATGTGTTGAATGTGAGTTTCTCTGATCATAGAGGGGGTTATGGTGGACTTGAATTGGGAGGGGTTGCCAAAGCATTTCAAGGAATATTGGAAGATGAATGCTGGATTATTGCATAAAGGGAGAGGGAATCTTTTGCGAGTGCTTGCAGTTGGTGGTGGGCTGTAGGCAGGGGGGATTTACATTACCTTGAAGGTCAATTACAGGAATGCTCTGTGGGAGGGGTGGAGTGTGTGAGATTGAGGGTCTGAAACAGCTGATTGGAGATATTCAAAATCGTAGTTTAATGTGGCGCGTGTTGTGGGAGGACTTGAAGAGATCTTATTGGGTGACCGACATTCAGCGTGCATCTTGTAGGAGCAGAGGAAACGTCGCAACATAGCAACAGAAGGTATAGGTTATCATGTGGATGCATGACATAAGACACATGGTAAGAGTGTGGGGGTTAATTGTGAGGCGCTAGGTGCAATAGGTGAATGAGTATATTGTAATCTCGTGCATAAAAATCGGTTGGACTTGAATAGGCCTAAAAGTGAGGAGGAAATTAGAAGGGCAGTGGAGGGAATGAGTATGGAATAATCGCCGGGTATTGACGGTATCCCCTGCGATTTTTATAAGGAAAATTGGGAGTGTTTGCATGACTTTTTAGTGTTTTTATTTATTGCCATGAAAACCAGGGGCAGGCTGGGGGAGCAGCAGAGAACAGGTGTGGTGGTCATGATCACTAAAAAGGAGTCTTATGAATATGTGCATGATTACCGATCGATTAACTTAATGTGTGGTGATTACAAGATCTTTGCTAAAGTGTTAGGAAATAGGATGAAAAGAGTTTTTGACAAAGTTTTAGATGAGGGTTAATATGGGGTGCCTGGGCGTTCGATGTGTGTTTGGCAAGGGCAGGTTTATAGATGAAAGTGGGGGGGGGGAAGAAGACAGTGGGGTATTAGCGTTACTCGACTCTATGACCGCGGGTTCAATCCCGGCCGGGGGTATGGTTTATTAGCGTTAGATTAGCATGTGGCGTATGACTGTGTAGAGTGTGAGGCGTTGTGGAAGTTTTTGAAATGGCAAGAGTTCGGGAGGGACATTGTCAGTTGGGCTAAGGTGATGTATGAGCAGGCTGTGGTAAGGGTGCAAATGAATGGTAGGTTAGGGAAACTTACTAGGATGGACCGAGGCTTGTGGCAGGGATGCCTTGTGTCGCAGCTTCTATTTGCGTTGCTCCAGGACCCGTTTTACAGGGCTGTGTGATGGAGTGTAAGGGATGGAGTGGTGAGGGATGGGGTGTCTGTAGAACCGGGGATCGTGGGTTATGTAGATGATACCACTGTTCTGTTCAGGAGGTCTGAGGATTTACAAAAGGTGGGTGAGCTGGTGGAGAGATTTGGAGTGGCAACGGGGATGAAGATGGGTGGCATCCTGGGTGTTAGTGGACTGATGTGGGTCGCATCCTGGGTGTTAGTGGACTGATGTGGGTCGCATGCTGAGTGATAGTGGACTGATGTGGGTCGCATCCTGGGTGTTAGTGGATTGATGTGTGGTCGCATCCTGGGTGTTAGTGGACTAATGTGAGTCGCATCCTGGGTACTAGTGGACTGGTGTGGATCGCATCCTGGGTGTTAGTGGACTGGTGTGGGTGGCATCCTGGGTGTTAGTGGACTGATGTGGGTGGCATCCTGGGTGTTAGTGGACTGGTGTGGTTGGCATCCTGGGTGTTAGTGGACTGATGTGGGTCGCATCCTGGGTGTTAGTGGACTGATGTGGGTGGCATCCTGGATGTTAGTGGACTGGTGTGGGTAGCATCCTGGGTGTTAGTGGACTGATGTGGGTGGCATCCTGGGTGTTAGTGGACTTTTGTGGCTCGCATCCTGGGTGTTAGTGGACTGATGTGGGTGGCATCCTGGGTGTTAGTGGACTGGTGTTGGTGGCATCCTGGGTGTTAGTGGGCTGGTGTGGGTGGCATTCTGGGTGTTAGTGGACTGGTGTGGGTCACATCCTGAGACAAAACTGACCTAATTTGCGGGAAATATTCAGCATAACAAGGGTTTTTCTATATAGTAGTATGTCACTGATGTAAGCTATGATCTGTATACCATGTACATGTACTGGTAGTAAATAAAGATATTATTAATATTATTAGTAGTAGTAGTAGTAGTAGTAGTAGTAGTAGTAGTAGTAGTAGTAGTAGCAGTCTTACCGGCGATCAAGTCTCCAAAGCCAATGGTAGTGAGTGTGATGAAGGTGTAGTAGAGGGAGTCCTCGTAGGTCCAGTCCTCCAGCTTGGAGAGCACTACTGAAGGTACGATCATGAACACGATGACACCCAACATCAGGTACATCAAGATAATGCCGTACAGCAGCGCCGTCTGGTGCTTCAGGTGGCGCTTCTGAGGAACAATAACAACATAGTAATGGTAAATTTACCGACAAAATATTAGGCAAATAGACACAGATGGAAGAAATGTGATCATTTACTCTGGCAACATTACGTTCTCCAGGAATCATGTCAAGCCGTTACAAACATTTCAAGGACACTGAGAATATATATAGGTACCACGTGAGATGATAGTAGTAGTAGTAGAAGTTACAGTTTGTAACGGCTGAGTTGTAACGGCAAGGATGCTACGTGACAGCAGGGATTTTGTTCCACTTATCTTCACCTTTAATGTCAGACTAATACTTCACAATATCCTTTTTAATTATAAATTTCTTCAACCTATATCCATTGCTGGGAGTTCTGTCTTGGTTAGATGTCTTCAACACTATATCTATATCCCCCTTATTTATTCATATTTTTGTATATTTCACTCATACCGGAACTAATTCTACACCTTTCCAAAGTGTGCCAGTTCAGTGCCTTCAGTCTATTTTCATAGGATAGATATCTAATACATGTAATCAGTTTCGTCAACCTTCTCTGAGTACATTTTCTAGGGTATTCACGTCAGTCGTGTAATATGGAGACCAGAACTGTATATCAGTGGTATACAGTACCGAAAAGATGATAAGATAGAAGCATGTGAAACATCTGAGCATCTTTATTTTGTAAACGTTTCGCCATCCAGTGCCTTCATCAGTACAAAATATGGATTTAACCTGAAGACAATAGAGTTATATACTGAAGAGGAGGTAATCAGTCTCTCAGATTAGGAAGGTACTGAGCACCGTGGTCTTGAAGAATCTAAAGCACAGGCAGCAAGATTGGGGCTTATATACCGGACTCAGATGAGATGCAGCCGATGAAGACATTATCTCTGGTAGGTGTGATTTCCCAGTGGAAGTAAGACATACCCAAGAGTTGGGACAGGAGGTAGTAACATTGCTGAGAATTCTACCTACCACTGACAATGCCTTCGTCTGCTGCATTTCATTTGGCTCTAATACATAAGCGCCAATATTTCCGTCTATGGTTCAGATTCATCAGCAATACCGTGTTTATCCTCTACTAGTAGGCGGAGGGACTGATTGCCTTGTCTTTTATTGTTTTCAGTATAAAGCTACTATCTTCAGATTATGTGTTTGTTCTACTAATAAAGGATACTGGATGGGAAACCGTCTACAAAATAAACATAGCCAGATGTTTAACACGCGTCTAATTAATCATCAAGTCCATGTTTAAATAACAAAAAGGCACAATACAGTGACTGGAACGATACACAAATAACCCGCACATAGAAGAGAGGAGCTTACGACGACGTTTCGGTCCGACGTGGACCATTCACAAAGTCACAAAGTGTGGCTTTGTAAATGGTTATTTTTGTAAAGTCCAAGTTGAATACGCTGATATACAACTTGTCAGAGAGAGCTACATCGTGCAACAATTCCTGGTCCAATTCTTGAACATGGTCTACATCCCCGCACACACGCACAAGGAGATCACCAAGGCAGGGTAATCGCCAAGGCAGGGTGATCACCAAGGCAGGGTGATCACCAAGGCAGGGTGATCACCAAGGCAGGGTGACCACTAAGGCAGGGTGGTCACCAAGGCAGGGTGATCACCAAGGCAGGGTGATCACCAAGGCAGGGTGAACACCAAGGCAGGGTGATCACCAAGGCAGGGTGATCACCAAGGCAGGGTGATCACCAAGGCAGGGTGATCACCAAGGCAGGGTGATCATCAAGGCAGGGTGATCACCAAGGCAGGGTGATCACCAAGGCAGGGTGATTACCAAGGAAGGGTGACCACCAAGGCAGGGTGATCACCAAGGCAGGGTGATCACCAAGGCAGGGTTGTGGAAAATACTGTATATTTTCCGGAAATACGGTAATTTATAGGTAAATGGATGCCCTATATTGTATTTTTAAAAGAAGTATGTTATCGAAAATGGGAAACTGAAGCTGCGCCTGCGCAGAAGAACAGTCGCCATTGTTGTTTGAATGGAGTAAGACGTTAATTAATATTGTGAGGAATTTTCGTGCTCTAGAGGTTAAATTGGGTTGACACCTCTCAAATAGGAGGCGAAATTGTTGGATGTGCATTCCTGCATAATTTGAGTATCAGGTGACTGGACAAGACAGCTCCAGGAACCTCAGATAAGTCTGTTTATGTTTAATTCTGGCCAGTATTTTCATAAATTTAGACAGTGAGGTTTTCTGAGTATGATACACATTAATCTCCAGTCAAATTGGTGAGTGATATTAATATATATTTTCCTTCTGTTACGTAACTGTGTATATATATAACCATTTATTATTTTTAATATACAGTCCACAAATTTATATATTTACCAGCATTCCTGGTGTATGTATATTTCATTTAATTAATAGGTTCTGAGCAACTTGTGGATACGACAGTGGTAGGTATCGAAGGGGGACATTTTTTGCGACCTAAGTGTCCCAAATTCCTACTTGTCTAACTGATAAATAATAGTTATCATTGTTCATTTACTGTTAGGTATATAATTATACATCCAAGTAAATGTAATTTTCCACATTTAATTTGCCCGTTGGTCCTTCTTGAACCGGAGGTAATTAGTGAAGTCATTAATTAGTTAATTACTCAATAATTATATGTGAAATGACAGAAAGAGATGGATGTTAAGTTCACAAATTTACTTAATGTGTAGTGGATTATAATTATTACAATATTAATTTTGATAAGTCAAGTCTTGCTAAGTTTATATTAATTTGTTTAATATTAATTTGATAAGACAATTCTGGCCAAGATTTATATCAGTGTATTTGTAATTGATAAGACAGATGTGGCTAAGATTATAATGTGTATAATATTAATTTTGCTATTCCAAATTCTGGCAAGGATTTATATTAATTTGTATAATAATTTTGATAAGCCAAGGCTGGCTAAAGGTTTGTACTCATGTACATTTAAAATTTATATTTCAGTCTTTTATATGTAACTGCTAAGCTCAAGTAGCTAGGATTTATTCAAAGGTAAGTTGTATCAGTGTTGTAAGTTGTAATCAGTGTTATTGATTGGATTGAATTTAATACATTGCATCATGGCTGAAATTGAGGAAATTAATGTAGAAGACAAACATATGGAATATAGAGCAAAGAAAGCATCACTGCAAGCTAGAAAGGGTCATGTAACCAAGGCATATAATAAATGTTTGGAATTAATGAATCAAGAAACTGTGAATACTGATGATTTAAAATTGTATTTAGATGCTTTAGGTAATAGATATGATTCATACAAATTATATTACAATAAATGTGAAGGAGATTTGTTAGTAAACTGTGTAGATGAGACTGAAGTAGATCTCATGATTAATCAGTATTATGAATTAAAGGAAAAGATTCTTTCTTGTAAAAGTCAGGCCTTTAATAAATTAAAATGTGTAAACCAGACAGTTAATCAGTCTGCTCCAACAAATAATATGTCTTTGCCAAAACTCCCAGAATTGTGTTTGCCTGTGTTTAATCCTGGAGAAAATTGGTAGGAATTTTGGTCAATTTTTAAAGCAGCTGTGCATGACAGGAGTGACCTAGCCTGTGTAACTAAATTATTTTGCCTCAAAGGACAGGTAAGAGGAGATGCTCACATACTCATACAAGCCTTTTCCAATGTAAATGACTCTTACAAGGAAGCAGTTGACTTGTTGAAGGTCACTTATGGTAATATAGAACAAAGTAGGTTGGATCTAGCGAATATCATTGTTAATTTAAAATCCCCAGATCACACTTACAAAGGTTTACAGCAGTTTAGAGTTAAACTGGAGAGCACTCTCAAAACTTTAAGTAATAAATATAATCTGAAGGATTCAGAGTGCCATGATACAGAATAAATTAAACTATAAAACAAATAAATATCAAACAAATATCACAAGGGTTATTTTGGTCTGGAGGAAATAAGACTAGGTCTACAAGAATTGATTGTGCAGTTGCAGACCAGCCAACTAACTCATTTTAAAGATGCAACACATGATAACTCTGAGGTATCTGCCAAGTTTCACAAAGGGAAAAATGATCCTAATGTTAATAATCAAAATTCATTTCCTAAAAGGAGTTACATAGGGGCATATCAAGGAGCAGGAATCAGAAATAATGATTCTCCACAAGGTAAGAAGAATAAGTGCCCTCCTAAGAGTAGCCCAGTTAATAAGAAACAAGTCAAAGAAAGGAGAGATTGTCTTTTCTGTAAGGGTACTCATTTTTCTAAGAATTGCAATGCATACAATTCATGGAATGATAAAGTTGAAAGATTGGAGGAACTTGACAGATGTATCAAGTGTTTAGGTAATCACAATGTAAAGGATTGTCATGCTAAATTAAACAACTGTTATCAATGTCATAAAGGAAGACATCATATAGTCATGTGTAAGGGTCTATATGATAATATTGATAATAATGATAATGTTAACAATCCTGACACAACAGTGGCTAATGTAAAAATTGCTGCTAATGTTAATAATGATGGTTTTGCTGAAGTAGCCTTACCTGTGTTACAGGTAAAAATTGATGATGAAAGGTATAAATCAAAAAATGTAACTGCATTATTGGACCAGGGATCCCAGCGTACTTTCATAAAACGTAAATGTCTTGATGGTATGAAAGTACAGATGGGAGATCCCACAACTTTAAAATTATCTGGTTTTCTCTCGGATAAAAGGTCTCAATTGTATGACACTGTTTATGTAACTGTCAGGTTGGGCAATGAGAAAAAACGTGTTAATGCAGTAATTATAGACTTCCAGAGAAAATATCTATAGTAGGGCTTAGTAAAGCTACAGAAAGACTCTCACATAATGTAAATTTAGCACCTTCTGGTGTAAGTGATGATTCTGTAGGCCCAATAAATATTTTGATAGGTAGTGACTATTATGCCTCCTTTGTAAAGGGTATGGTAAAGAAGTGTGGTGTCACCCTTTTGAAGACTGCAGGAGGCCATGTAATGTATGGTAGGATTCCTCATAATAATAATTCATGACTAGAGGAAACTACGAATACCATAACTGTGTGTCTTACTTATGAAATCGTACCCCAGTATAATTCTTCCATAGAGGATGGTGTTGAGCCCAGTGCATAAATTGTGGGAAATAGAAAGCATTGGAATAAATGTAAATGAAGAAAGTCCAGACGATTCTTTTACTCAGGAGCAATACCTGAGAGATGTAAAATTTGAATCTGGACAATACTGGGTGCGACTTCCGTGGAGACTGAACCATCCAGAATTGACCACTAATTACAGAATGGCATATGGACAGTTAAATGCTCAGCTCCGCGAACTGAGTAAGACACCAGAATTTTTAATTGCCTATAATGATATAATTGCTGAGCAGTTAATTAATAAATTTATAGAAGAGGTACCTCCTGAGCAAGCCAAAATTTATGGTCACTATTTGCCACATCACGGAGTGATGAAGGATTCTAAGACCACTCCTTTGAGGATTGTGTTTAATTGTAGTGCCATGAGTAACAAAAATGTACCTAGTTTAAATGACTGTTTGATGACAGGTCCATCGTTGACGGAAAAATCAGGAGATGTCTTATTAAATTTCAGAGTGAAGCACTATGCCTTTATGACTGACATAAGTAAAGCTTTCCTAAGAGTGGGTTTACAAGAGGCTGACCGGGATTGTACCCGCTTCTTATGGCCTGAGAATCCTATTGACCCACTTAGCCCTCTGAAAACTTTTCGCTTTAGGAGCGTATTATTTGGTGCTACATCCAGTCTGTTCCTACTTCAAGCGACGATAAATGCACACCTTAAATGTACGGGAAGTCCATTGAGTAAAGTAATGAGCAAACAATTTTATGTGGACAATTTCCTGGGTGTGACGTCAACTGAAGAGGAACTGTTAATGACTTATGGAGAGGCTAATAAAATAATGCAAAGTGCAAATATGCCTCTGAGAGAATGGAATAGTAATTTGTCCAAATTGAAGGACAAAATAAGTAAAGATTACCCTGGAGATGAAGTGCCAAAATGTAGTAATGTATTGGGTTTAACTTGGGATACTGAGAGAGATTTGTTAATGTTAAAACCTAATAATTACAGTATGCCCAATAAATTAACTAAGAGAGTTTTGCTTGCTGAAGTTTCCAAATGTTTTGATCCACTAGGTTTAGTGTCACCCCTTACTATAAGAGGGAAATTATTAATTCAGGAAGCATGGAAACTTAAATGTGCTTGGGATGAAATTCTACCTGAGGAATTCATTAACAGGTGGGATGAATTAATTGGTGATTATGAAAAAATTCCAATGTTGGAGTTCCCACGCCAGGCGGCCAATCCAAATGGGAAAAATGTACTCCACATTTTTTGTGATGCTTCAAAATTGGCATATGGAGCAGTTGCTTACCTTCAATGTAATAGTGTTATTTCTCTTGTAATGTCTAAGGCTAAAGTGTCTCCAATTAAATCACGTACCTTGCCTCAGTTGGAATTAACAGACATTTATGTAGGTGTCAAATTAGCTAATTATATAAGAAATAAGTTGCAGGAGATAAATGTTAGCGACACTGTAATTTGGTCTGATAATGAGGTATCCTTACAATGGATTGGTAATGGAAACAGTAAAATTGTGTACGTCCAAAACAGAGTTGCTGAAATTAATCAGATGCAAGAGAAGTATAATAGTTTGGGTCAGCATATGTTAACATTTAATCATATGTCTGGTGAGGAGAATCCAGCTGATTTCTTGTCTCGAGGTTTACCTTATGCTAAATTTGTAAATGCAGTATCATGGTTTAAAGGACCAAGCTGGTTGGTAAATAAAGCTAATTGACCTGTACAAAAGGCGTATATTGCTCCTGTTGAAATTACTGTGACCACCGCTCCAATAGTTTGTCCTCCCTTAGTCATTGATATAAATAGGTATTCTTCTTTACCCAAACTAATCAATGTAACTAAGTTGGTGTTTAAATTTCTAAACAAGATGAATATTTCATTTAAGTTTTCACATCCTCTTGAATATTGGATAAAGAGGGTACAGGAGGAAATCTATGGAAGTGAGATTAAATTGATGATGGAAAGAAAAATTGTGAAAGGTTCCGTAATAGAGAAATTGGGGCTGTATTTAGAGAACAATGTAATTAGGTGCAGAGGTAGGTTACAACATGCTGAATTGGGTGATTATGCTAAATTGCCCAAAACTCATCATCTAACAAATTTATTTGTGCTTAATGCCCATAAAAATGTAATGCATGGTGGGGTACAAGATACCTTAAATTGTATTACGGAAACTTTCTGGACTCCACAAGGACGGCAAAGTGTAAAAAGGGTGATTAAACATTATGTAATATGTCCCCGTGTGGATGCCAGATCCTATATGTGCCCAGGTCATCCACCGTTACCAAATCAGCAATTTGAGTAGTTTTGCAACCACCTCCGCCTGGCCACAGTGTGGAAAATACTGTACATTTTCCGGATATACGGTAATTTATAGGTAAATGGATGCCCTATATTGTATTTTTAAAAGAAATATGTTATCGAAAATGGGAAACTGAAGCTGCGCCTGCGCAGAAGAACAGTCGCCATTGTTGTTTGAATGGAGTAAGATGTTAATTAATATTTTGAGGAATTTTCGTGCTCTAGAGGTTAAATTGGGTTGACACCTCTCAAATAAGAGGCGAAATTGTTGGATGTGCATTCCTGCATAATTTGAGTATCAGGTGACGGGACAAGACAGCTCCAGGAACCTCAGATAAGTCTGTTTATGTTTAAATTTTGGCAGTATTTTCATAAATTAGACAGTGAGGTTTTTTCTGAGTAGATACAATTAAACTCCAGTCAAATTTAGAGTGAAAAAAGGGGGGGAAAAATGCCCCAAAAAAGGGGGTGTCCCGGCGGGGGAAAAACCCCCAAGGCAGGGTGTAAGGGGGGGTATAAAGGGAGGGTTCCCGGGGGGGTGAAACCCAACTAAAAAGGGAGGGGAAAGGTTGGGTGATCCCAAATGTACCAGGCGGGCCCAAACCGGGGTGGGACCCAAAAGGGGGGGTTTAACCGGCGGGGTCAAAAGGGCAGGGTTTTTCCCCAAAGGAGGGTACCCCCCAAATCCCACCAAGGGAGGGTAAAAATCGAAAGGATTTATACCAAATAAAACGGGGTCCCCCAAAAATAAGGGCAGGGTGAAACCCAAAAAGGGTCCAAAACTTTGGATAACCCCCAAGGGAGGTTCCCAAGGGGGGGGGCCCCCCGGCCGGGGGTGTCCCAAATCCACCAAGGGGGGTAAAAAGGGGTATCAAAGGCATTTCCCGGGGGGGTATAAAATATCCCCGGGGGAGGTAATCCCCAAGGGTGATCCCAAGGGGGGTCCCCACCAAGGAGGGTCCCACCAGGCGGGGGGGCCCCCCAAAGGCAGGGTAACCAAGGCAGGGTATCCCAAGGCAGGGTAACACCAAGGCGGGTACCCCAAGGCAGGGTGATCCCAAGGGGGGATCACCAAGGCAGGGTGATCCCAAGGCGGGGGTCACAAGGCGGGGTGATCCCCAAAGGCAGGGACCACAAGGCAGGGTCCCCACCAAGGAGGGGACACCAAGCGGGTGTCCACCGGGTGGGGGGGCACCAAAGGCAGGGTAAACCCAAGGCAGGGTCACCCCAAAGGCGGGGGGACCACCAAGGCGGGTCCCACAAGGCAGGGTCACCCCCAAAGGCAGGGCACCCCCAAGGCAGGGTCCCCCCAAGGCAGGTCCCCACCAAGGGGGGGTCCACCAAGGCAGGGTCACCAAAGGCAGGGTCCCCCACCAAGGCGGGGGACCCCAAAGGAGGGTGGCCCCCAAGGCGGGGGTACCACCAAGGCAGGGGGCCCCAAAGGCGGGGAACCCAAAGGCAGGTCCCACCAAGGCGGGTACCACCAAGGCAGGGTCCCCCCAAAGCAGGGTCCCCAAGGCAGGGTACCCCCAAGCAGGGTACCCCAAGGGGGTGATAACCGGCAGGGTACCACCAAGGCGGGTACCCCCAAGGCAGGGTACCCCAAAGCGGGTCCCACCAAGGCAGGGTCCCCACCAAGGCAGGGTCACCACCAAGGCGGGTCACCACAAGGGCGGGGGGCCCAAGGCAGGGTATCACCAAGGCAGGGTCACACCAAGGGGGTCCACCAAGGCAGGGCCCCCCCACCGGCAGGGACCACCAAGGAAGGGGGTTCCCCCCAAAGGCGGGTCACCCCAAGGCAGGGTACACAAAGGCAGGGTCCCACCAAGGCAGGGTCCCCCCAAAGGCGGGAAAAAGGGGGTACCACCAAGGCAGGGTGATCCAAGGGCGGGGCCCACCAAGGCAGGGCACCCCAAGGCGGGTACCAACAAAGGGGGGAAAAAGGGGGTCACCCCAAAGGGGCAGGGTCACCCCCAAGGCGGGGTCACCACCAAGGCAGGGTCCCCCAAAGGCAGGGTTAAAACCGGCAGGGTAACCCCAAGGCAGGGTCCCCACCAAGGCAGGGTCACCAAAAGGCGGGTACCCCCAGGCGGGGTCACCCCCCAAGGCAGGGTCCCCCACCCAGGGTGACACCAAGGCAGGGTCACCACCAAGGCAGGGTCACCACCAAGGCAGGGTCACCACCAAGGCAGGGTCACCACCAAGGCAGGGTCACCACCAAGGCAGGGTCACCACCGGGCGGGGTCCCCCCTCCCAAAAGGCGGGTACACCAAGGCAGGGGTCACCAAGGCGGGTACACAAGGGAGGTCACCACCAAGGGGGGGTTTCCCACACCAAGGCGGGGTCACCACCAAGCGGGTCACCACCAAGGCGGGGGAACCCCAAAGGCAGGGTCACCCCCAAAAGGGAAAAAGGGGGTCACCACCAAGGCGGGTCACCACCAAGGCAGGGTCCCCCAAAGGCAGGGACCCCAAGGCGGGGCCCCACCAAGGCAGGGTCCCCCAAAGGGCGGGTCCCCAAACCCCAAAGGAGGGTCCCCCACCAAGGCAGGGTCACCCAAGGCGGGTCACCCCCAAGGCGGGGGTCACCCCAAGGCAGGGTCACCCCCAAAGGCAGGGGTCCCCAAGGCAGGGTCACCACCAAGGCAGGGTCACCACCAAGGCAGGGTCACCACCAGGGCAGGGTCACCACCAAGGCAGGGTCACCACCAAGGCGGGTCACCCCCAAAGGGCGGGTCACCCCCAGGCGGGTGGCCAAAAAACCCCAAGGCAGGGTGATCACCAAGGCAGGGTATCACCAAGGCAGGGTACCCCCCAAGGAGGGTCACCACCAAGGAAGGGTCACACAAGGCAGGGTCCCACCAAGGCGGGTCCCCAAAAAAAGGCGGGGTACACCAAGGGGCAGGGTCACCCCCAAAGGCGGGCACCACCAAGGCAGGGTCCCCCCAAAGGGGGGGTCACCCCCAGGCGGGTCAACCAAGGGCAGGGTCCCCCCCAAGGCGGGGTAAACCCCCAAGGCGGGTCCCCCAAGGCAGGGTCACCACCAAGGCAGGGTCACCACCAAGGCAGGGTCACCACCAAGGCAGGGTCACCACCAAGGCAGGGTCACCACCAAGGCAGGGTCACCACCAAGGCAGGGTCACCACCAAGGCAGGGTCACCACCAAGGCAGGGTCACCACCAAGGCAGGGTCACCACCAAGGCAGGGTCCCCAAAAGCGGGTCCCCCCCAAGGAGGGTCACCCCCAAAGGGCGGGTACCCCAAAGGCAGGGTCACCCCCAAGGGCAGGGTCCCCCCAAGGCGGGGGACCCCAAAAAGGAGGGTACACCAAGGGGGGGTCCCCCCAAAGCGGGTCCCCCCCAAGCAGGGCACCCCAAGGGCGGGTGTCCCCAAAAGGCGGGGTCACCCCAAAGGCAGGGTACCCAAGGCAGGGCACCCCAGGCAGGGTCCCCCAAAAGGGCAGGGTTCACCAAGGCGGGGTCCCCCCACCAAGGCAGGGTACACCAAGGCAGGGTACCCAAGGCAGGGTCCCCAAAGGGGGGGGCCCCCAGGGTCACCACAAGGCAGGGTACCCCAAAGGGCCGGGTCACCCCAAGGCGGGGGTCCCCAAAACACAAGGCGGGTCCCCCCAAAGGGCAGGGTACACAAGGCAGGGTACACCAAGGCAGGGTCACCCCCAAAGGAGGGGTGATCACCAAGGCAGGGTGATCACCAAAGGGGCGGGGGGTACCCCAAGGCAGGGTGTCACCAAGGCAGGGGCCCACCAAGGCAGGGTAACCAAGGCGGGGTTCCCCAAGGGCCCGGGCCCCAAAAGGGGCAGGGTGCACCCCACCAAAGGCGGGGTGATCCCCAAGGCGGGGTATCCCAACGGGTCACCACCAAGGAGGGTCACCACCAAGGCGGGTACCACCAAGGCGGGTAAACCACAAGGGGGTGCCCAAGGCGGGGTACACCAAGGGGGTCACCACCAAGGCTGGGTCACCCCCAAGGGCAGGGTCCCCCCAAGGCTGGGCCCCACCAAGGCTGGGTCCCCACCAAGGCGGGTACCCCGGGCGGGGTTTTCCCCCAAAAAACCCCCAAGGGGCGGGTACCACCAAGGCGGGTCCCCACCAGGTGGGTCACACCAAAGGCTGGGTCACCACCAAGGCGGGTACCACCAAGGCGGGGCCCACCAGGCGGTCACCACCAAGGGGGCCCCCAAACCCAAAGGCAGGGTCCCAAAAGGGCAGGGTCCCCACCAGGTGGGTCACCACAAGGCGGGGTCACCCCCAAGGGGTCCCCCCAAGGTGGGTAAACCCCCAAGGCAGGGCCACCCCAAGGCTGGGTCCCCAAAGGCAGGGTCCCCCCAAAGGCGGGTCACCAAGGGGGTCCCCCCAAGGCAGGGTCACCACCAAGGCAGGGTCACCAAAAGGCGGGTACCCCAAGGCAGGGTGACCCCCAAGGGCGGGGGTACCACCAAGGCGGGTCCCCACAAGGGCGGGTGACCCAAGGGGGGGCCCCAAAGGGGGTACCCCAAGGCAGGGTGACCACCAAGGGCGGGAAAAAGGGGACCCCAAGGGGGTCACACCAAGGCAGGGTCCCCCCAAAGGGAGGGTCACCCCCAAAGGGCGGGGTCCCACCAAGGCGGGGGTTTCCCACCAAAGGGGCAGGGAACCCCGGCGGGGTACCCCCAAGGCAGGGCACCACAAGGCAGGGTCCCCCCCAAGGCAGGGTCACCCCCAAGGCGGGTCACCACCAAGGCAGGGGTCCCCCCAAAGGGGCGGGTCACCAAAGGCGGGGTCCCACCAAGGCAGGGTCACCAAAAAAGGCAGGGTCACCACCAAGGCGGGTCCCACAAGGCAGGGTCACCCCAAAGGCGGGGGTCACCCCCAAAGGGCAGGGTCACCCCCCAAGGCGGGTACCCCCAAGGCAGGGTTTCACCCCCAAGGAGGGTCACCCCCAAGGCAGGGTCACCCAAGGCGGGTCACCAAAAAGGGGCCCCCAAAAGGGGGTCACACCAAGGCGGGTCACCCCCAAGGAGGGCACCACCCGGCAGGGTCACCCCCAAGGGCAGGGTCACCCCCAAGGCAGGTCACCCCCAAGGGGGCACCCCCAAAGGCAGGGTCCCCCCAAAAGGCAGGGTCACCCCCAAAGGCTGGGTCACCACCAAGGCGGGGTCACCACCAAGGCAGGGTCCCCACCAAGGGGGGGTCCCCCCAAAGGCAGGGTCACCCCAAGGCAGGGCCCCACCAAGGCAGGGTCCCCACCAAGGCGGGTCACCCCCAAGGCGGGCACCACCAAGGCGGGGGGGGTCCCACCAAGGTGGGGCACCAAAGGCAGGGTCCCCCCCAAGGCGGGTCACCCCAAAGGCAGGGCCACCCCCAAGGGGGGGTCACCACCAAGGGGGGCCACCCCCAAGGCGGGGACCCCCAAGGCGGGGTCAACCGGGCAGGGCACCACAAGGCGGGGGTCCCCAAAAAAGGAGGGTTCCCCAAAAGGCAGGGTCCCACCAAGGCGGGGTCCCCACCAAGGCGGGGTACCCCCAAAAGGCGGGGTGACCACCAAGGGGGTACCACCAAGGCAGGGCCCACCACCAAGGCGGGGCCCCCAAAGGGCAGGGTACCCCAAGGCGGGTCACCCCCAAGGGCAGGGTCACCACCAAGGGGGTAACCCCAAGGCAGGGTCACACAAGGGGGGGTCACCACCAAGGCGGGGGTCACCCAAAGGCAGGGTCCCCACCAAGGCGGGTCCCCCCAAAGGGCGGGTGACCCCCAAGGCAGGGCACCCCCAAAGGCAGGGTCACCCCCAAAGGCAGGTGCCACCGGCAGGGTGAACATTTTTCCTTTATTCATGTCCCTACAAAAAAATATATTACCCTCACTTGTGTTAATGATGAAAGATTTAAGGAGGTAATGTGTATACTGTCTAGGCATTTTTGGGCCTATCTCGTTTCTCACATAATAATTTTGTGCAAATAGAAAATTTGATTTTTATATGATTTAAAAAAAGAGAAAAAATTACTGTTTCACTTTACAGCAATTTTCCCCTTTTTCAGCGGGAACTTAGAACTTAAAAGAGTAAAATGGGTCCTTCCTGTATATTAAAAATTAAATCCCTAATTTGTCAGTTGTGCCATTATTGTCAGAAACAGACCAGGTATGGTAAGTTCAAGATAATGGAGTCAAAAACTTCACTTTTTCTAGATACCATTTTAAAAATTTATCTTCAGTGCGATGGAATGATCAATTAAAAATGGGCTTGGGGGGCCCCGGTGGCTAAAAATTCTCGCTTCACAAGGTGAGGGTGAGATTACCTTTTGTGGTGTGAACTGGAGCATAAAGGTGAAATTTTACCTTTGTGGGGGTGTAGAAAGGAGAAAAAGGGTGAAATGACCTTTGTGGTGGTGTAGAATGAGATAAGAGGGAACTAACCTTTGGGTGGGGTGAATGAAACATAAGAGGGGAAAATTGCCCTTGTGGTGGGGAGACTGAAATAAGGGGAAAAACTACCTTAGGGGGGTGTAGGCTGGGCATAAGAGGTGAAGATTACCGTAGTGGTGGTTAGAATGAGCATAAGAGGTGAAGACTGACCTAGGGGGGGTAGTGGGGAAAAGCCTTTTTGGAGGGCTAAGAGGTGAAGATGACCTAGGGTGGTGAGACTGAAACATAAAAGGGGAAGACTGACCTTTGGGTGGTTAGAGCTGGAGCATAAGAGGGGAAACGGCCCCCAAAATGGGTTAAACGGACTAAAAATGGGATTGTTTTGGGGAGAATGGAGTAAGAGGGAAGGCTGACCTTATTTGGGGGTGTAGAGGGAGCTAAGAGGGAACCCCGACCCTTTGGGTGGGTTAAAATGGACTTAAGTGGTGGGGGGGAGCTGGGGGCATAAGAGGGAAGATGCCTAGGGTGGGGTAGAAAATGGGCATAAGAGGGAAGATGACCTTGATGGTTTGGAGCTGGAGCATAAGAGGTGAAAACTGACCCTAGGGGGTGTAGGTGGAGATAAGGGGAAATGACCTTAAGTGGTTTAACAAAAAAAATGACCTTAGGGTGGTGTAATGGAGCATAAGAGGGAAATGCCTTTGGGTGGGGTAGAACTGGAGCAAAGAGGTGAAGATGACCTTTAGGTGGTTTTAACTGGAGCTAAAGGTGAAGACTGGCCCAGGGTTTGGGGTTTATGGGGGTAAAGGTGAAAGATGCCTTAGTGGTGGGGAGAGGGGAAACTAATTGAAGTTACCTTTTGGGTGGTTTTAGAATGGGGCAAAGAGGTGAAACTGACCTTTTGGTGGTGGAAAAGGGGGATAAGGGGGAAATGACCTTAGGGAGTGAGAAATGAGCATAAAGGGGAATGCCTTTGTTGTGGAGAACTGAGCATAAAGGTGAAACTGACCTTAGAGGGGTGTAATGGAGCATAAGGTGAAGAGGGCTTTGGTGGTGTTTTGAATGGAGCTAAAGGTAAAAACTGACCTTGGGGGGGTAGAATGGAGCATAAAAAGGGGAAAACTGACCTTGGGGGGTTTGGGGTAGAATGGGAAAAGGGGAAACTGACCTTAGCTGGTGTGAACTGGGGCATAAAGGGGAAGACTGACCTTTGTGGTGTGTAGAAATGGAGCAAAGAGTGAAGATGCCTTTGGGGTGTAGAACTGGAGCTAAAGGTGAAACGCCCTTTTGGGGTGTAGAACGGAGCTAAGAGGTGAAACTGACCTTTGCGGTGGGGTAGAAAATGGGGCATAAAGGTGAAACTGACCTTATTTGGGGGTGTAGACGGGGCTAAGAATTTAAGACGACCTTGGGTGGGAGAAATGGGGCATAAAGGTAAATGACCTTTTTGGTGAACGGAGATAAGAGGTGAAACTGATTGGGGGGTAGACGGAGCATAAAGGTGAAGCTGACTTAGGTGGGGGAATGGGAAAAAGGTGAAGACTGACCTTTGGGGGTGAGAACTGGGGCATAAGAGGAAGATGACCTAGTGGTGGGGTAGACTGGGATAAGAGGTGAAGATGACCTTATGGTTTGTGACTGGGCATAAAGAGGTGAAACGACCTTAGGGTTGTGTAGACTGGAGCATAAAGGGAAGACTGACCTTAGGGGGTTTAGAGCTGGGCAAAGGTAAGGACCTATGGTTGGTGAGATGGAGATAAAGGTAAACTGACCTTTGGGTTTTGGTGTAGACGGGGCATAAGAGGGAAGACTGCCCTTTGCGGGGGGTAGGCTGGGGCATAAGAGGGGAAAAAACGCCTTTGGGTGGGGGAGAAAGGAGCAAAGGGGAAAGGAGGGCTTAGGAGGGTGAGATGGGGAACCCAAAAAAAAGGGAGAGACCAAAACGTTAGAATGGGGGTAAAAAGGGGAAAAGAAAATACTTTCCGTTTGTTTAACTGGGCCCCAAGGGTTTTTTTTGTCCTTACGTTGTTAACTTTAAAAACATAAGGTTAAAAAATATTTGTTCTAAAAAATTCCAGGGGGCCTTTAATACAAAGAGGATAGAAAAAAGGGTCAGTCCTTTAAAAACAAAATAGTAAAACCCGTAAAAAAAAAATTGTTCGGTACAAAAATTTTAAAAACTGTTCAAAATTTCTGTTCGTAAAATGTTCTGAAAAAATTTTTAACTTAAAATTTTCTGAAAGAATTTTTAAATATTTGAAAAAGTAAAATAATATATTTCTGTAATACTAAAAAAATTAAATTTTTAAATACTGAAAAGAAAAAATGAATTTAAGTTAAAAATTAAATATTAATATATTGTAAATAACCCTTTTTTAAATTAAGAAATATGATAACTGGGTTCTATTGGTTTTTAATTTGTAAAAATGTTTCCTTTTCCCTTGGAATTAGTAATTAATGTGGTTCGTGCCTTGGTTTTTTACTTAAAGTGACATTAATGTGGTTCTTGCATTGGTTTTTAAAATTATGTGCATTTTAAAGTGGTTCCGTGCACTTTTTTTAACTTCATGTGCATTTAAAGTGGTTTTGTGCATTGGTTTTACTTCATGTGCATTAATTGGTTCGTGCCTTGGTTTATATTTATGTGACATTAAAGTGGTTCGTGCACTGGTTTATACTTTATGGACATTATTTGGTTCCGTGCACTTGGTTTATTCTTTGACTTAATTGGTTTTTGTGCCTGGTTTAACTTCAGGGACTTAAGGGTTCTGACGGGTAATTAAAGAAAAGTGGTTAGTTTCAATTGGGTATTTTATTGACCCCAAAAAATTTTCCGTGCAACTGGGTAAATAAATGTTTACATAGGGGGGTTATGAACTGGTAAAAAAATTATGTACTTAAAATGTTTCCTTTCTTGGTAAAAAGGAAATTTGTGGGTTAGTGATTGGTTTAAAAAAATTATGTGGCTAGGGTTTTAAGTGGAAAACTGGGGAAAAAAATTATTTACCCTTAAGTGTAAACCTTGGGGGAAAAAAATTATGTGTGGGGGAAAAAAAAATGTGGTAGGGGGAAAAAAGTTATACCCCCTTTTTTTAAATAAGGGATGCCGGTATAAAGATAAGTTATGCCTTTGGTTAATTAAGTGAATACCGGGGGTAAAATAAGAGTAGGTTTGGGGAAAAGTTGAATGACCGCTGGGGGGAAAAAAAAAAGGGGAGGTTTGATAAAAGTACACAAAGGGGGTTTGGGGACCGTAGGGTAAGAAAGATTAAGACCTAGCAGGGTAAGATAAATGTACCGGGAGGTGGATGTATGCCCCGTTTGGTAAGATAAAATTTGACCTGGTAGGGTAAAAATAAATTATGACCCGGGTAGGGTAAAATAAGATGTATGACCTGGCTAGGGTAAGATGAGATGTATGACCTAGCTAGGGTAAGATATGATGTATGACCTGGCTAGGGTAAAATAAGATGTATGACCTAGCAAGGGTGAGATGTATGACCTAGCAATGGTGAGATGTATGGCATAGCTAGGGTGAGATGTACATAGAAACATAAGAACACAAGAAAGAAGGAACACTGCAACAGGCCTACTGACCCATGCGGAGCAGGTTCATGTTCCCCCCCGGATTAGCCCAATGACCCACCAAGTCAGGTCACTTCCGTTTAAGGAAGGAGCACGGCATCAGACCTAGTAGCAAAAGCTAGTCAGGTCCAACTCACACCCACACCCACACCCACTCATGTATTTATCTAACCTATTTTTAAAACTATGCAACGTTTTAGCCTCTATAACTGTACTTGGAAGTTTGTTCCACTCATCCACAACTCTATTACCAAACCAGTGCTTTCCTATATCCTTCCTGAATCTGAATTTTTCCAACTTGAAACCATTGCTGCGAGTCCTGTCTTGGCTGGAATTTTTCAGCACGCTCTTTACATCCCCTTTATTTATTCCTGTATCCCATTTATACACCTCGATCATATCCCCCCTAATTCTATGCCTTTCGAGAGTGTGCAGATTCAAGGCCCTCAGTCTATCCTCATATGGAAGATTTCTGATACATGGTATCAACTTTGTTATCCTCATCTATACGTTTTCCAGTGCATTTATATCCATTCATATCCATTTATATCCATTCTGTAATACGGTCACCAGAACTGAGCAGCATAATCTAAATGAGGCCTAACCAAGGATATATGAAGTTGAAGAATAACCTGAGGACTTCTATTATTTATACTTCTAGATATGAAGCCGAGGATTCTGTTAGTTTTATTGCAAACACTAATGCACTAAGTAGTATTAAAATCTACATTATTTAGTTTATGTGTGGCATGGTTATTTTCCTGTCCAACATTTAGAACTTTGCATTTGTCTATATTAAACTGCATCTGTCACTTCTCCGACCATTGCGTCAGTCTATTCAAATCATCCTGGAGTGCTCTAGTGTCCTCATTAGAATGAATTGGACGGCCTATTTTGGTGTCATCAGCAAATTTGCTTATGTCGCTATTTATTCCCTCATCTATGTCGTTTATGTAAAATGTGAACAACAAAGAGCCCAACACTGACTCCTGCGGAACGCCACTTGTGACGTGCCCCCATTCTGATTTCTCCCCATTTATGCAGACTCTCTGCTGCCAGGAAAAAAATTCTCCTCCTGTTCCGTGTGCCTTAATTAAGTTTCCTCAGTATCCTCTGATATGGAACTCTATCGAAAGCTTTACTGAAGTCCATATACACAATATCATTTTCATTACCATAATCTACCTCCTCAAACCCCTTAGTGAAAAAAGTTAGTAAATTTGTCAGACAGGAACGCCCCTTTGTAAAGCCGTGTTGAGATTCATTAATCAATCTGTGCCTGTCAAGATGGCTACAAATTGCTTCGGCAATTATTGATTCCATAAATTTTCCCACTATGGAGGAAAGGCTTATTGGTCTATAGTTCGAAGCCAAGGACCTGTCACCTGCCTTGTAAATAGGTATTACATTTGCTATTTTCCACTCATCAGGCACTATGCCAGTTTGTAGTGACATGTTAAAAATATTAGCCAAAGGTATGCTAAATTCCTCTTTACATTCCTTTAACACCCTTGCAAACAGTTCATCAGGACCTGGGGATTTATTAGGTTTTAGTTTCTCTATTTGTCTGAGGACCATGTTACTAGTTACCGTGTTCATCAAGCACTGCATGAAGTCCCTATCACGTGCCTTCAGCATTTTACGGAGAGGGAGCATGGACACAGGGGTCATCTCACACACACTAAAAACAACAGACATAGCCCCACTCCACAAATGTGGCAGTAAAGCAATTGCAAAGAACTACAGACCGGTAGCACTAACATCCCATATCATAAAAATCTTTGAGAGGGTTCTAAGAAGCAAGATAGCCAACCACTTAAATACCCATCAGTTACACAACACAGGACAACACGGGTTTAGAACAGGTCGTGCCTGCCTGTTCCAGCTACTGGACCACTATGACAAGGTCCTGGATGCTGTAGAGGATAAACAAAATACAGATGTAGTATACAGAGACTTTGCAAAAGCTTTCGACAAGTGTGACCATGGTGTAATAGCACACAAAATGTGGGATAAAGGAATAACGGGAAAAGTTAATAGATGGATCTACAATTTCCCTGAAAAAGAACACAAAGAGTATTAGTAAACAGAGTAAGTCCAGGCAGCCATGGTAAATAGCTCTGTTCCACAAGGCACAGTACTCGCTCCCATTCTATTCCTCATCCTCATTTCCGACATAGACAGAGATGTAAGCCATAGTTCCGTGTCTTCCTTTGCGGATGACACCCGGATCACCATGGCAGTGACCTCCATCGAAGACACCGCGAGACTTCAAGCGGACATCAACCAAATCTTCTAATGGGCCACTCAAATCAATATGAAGTTCAACGAGGTGATATTTCAACTACTCAGATATGGAAAACTTGAAGAAACTAAAAATGTGTCAGGGTATACCACAAATTTTAACCGTACAATAAAGTGGAAAAGTAATGTGAAGGACCTGGGAGTGATAATGTCAGAGAATCTCGCCTTCAAAGACCATAACAATGTATCTACCTCATTCGCTAGGAAAATGATAGGATGGATAATGAGAACCTTCAAAACTAGGGACGGCAAGCCCATGATGATTCTCTACAAATCGCTTGTGCTCTCTAAGCTGGAATACTGCTGTACACTAACGGCCCCCTTCAAGGCTGGCGACATTGCAGACCTGGGAGGTGTTCAAAGAATTTTTAACCTACACATAAGTGCGATAAGGCACCTAAACTACTGGGAACGGTTAAAGGTCTTTGATCTGTCTTCCCTCAAACGCAGGCAAAAAGAGATACATGATAATACACTTGGAAGGTCCTGGAGGGATTGGTACCAAACTTACACACGAAAATCACTCCATATGAAAGCAAAAGACATGGCAGGAGATGCAACATTCCCCCAATGAAAAGCAGGGATGCCAGGAGTAAACTGAGAGACAATGCAATAAGTGTCCGGGGCCCAAGACTGTTCAATTTCCTCTCAGCATACATAACGGAGATTACCAGTAGACCCCTGGCTGTCTTCAGGAAGGCACTGGACAGGCACCTAAAGTCAGTACTTGACCAAATGGGCTGTGGTTCGTATATCAGCTTGCATGTGGCCAGCAGTAGCAGCCTGGGTTTATCAGACCCTGATCCACCATAGGCCTGGACTCAGACCAGCCGCGGGGGCGTTGACCCCAAAACCTCTCCAGGTTTAAAACCCCCGGTAAACGTGCATAGTTTACTATCGCCTGTTCTACAAAAATCTATTATTTCAGGAATATCGCTAGTATTTCCTGGGTAAAAACTGAGAGGAGTAGGTACTGAGAATTTCACCATATCCTTATCACTGTCAGTGATCTGACCAGAGTTATCTCTTAAGTGAGCCAATTTTGTCCTCAATCTTTCTTCTGTATACCCGGGAAAAAACCTTTTGGTTTAGTCTTTGAATCCCTTGCGACCTTAGCCTCATAACCCCTTTTGCTTTTCTTATTCCTTTCTTCATTTCTCTCTTTAATTGAATATATTGATTTCTTAACTGCCCCTCTCCTCTTTTGGTACGCCTATATATGCCCCTCTTTTGACCAATGAGATGTTTTAATCTATTGTTCATCCATTTGGGATCATTTTTGTTAGATCAATTCCCTACTCAGAACAAAAGTTGTCTGGGCAGCTAGAACTATGCTCTGAAAAACGTCATATTGGCAACCAAGATCACCTACCTGATCCATAGTCAGGACATCCCAATTTAGCCCACCCAGGTATTTTTTCAGTTCCATGAAATCGGCCAAGCGAAAATCTGGGACAGATTTGATTGCAGTTATCTGGATAATTCCATGATATACTGAAACTAAGTGATTTGTGATCACTTTCCCCAAGCTCATTATTAACCTCAAGATTATTAATTAGTGACTCTTTATTGGCAAGAACCAAGTCAAGCAGATTGTTTCCTCTAGTTGGTTCTGTCATAACCTGTTCTAAAAAGCAATCTTGAATCGTATCAAGAAAGTTACTAGATTCAAGATTTTCTGTCGTATTGTTCCAATCAATTTGTCTAAAGTTAAAATCTCCCATTATCACAACATTTTCATATCTAGATGCCTTATGAATTTCGTCCCATAACAGTTTACTGCACCCCCTATCATGGTTTGGGGGCCTATAAATCAAACCCAAAATTAATTTGTCACGTCCCTCGAGAAACTGTAGCCAAACAGATTCTGTGTTCGATGTTTCTAATCAAATATCATGTCTAAGACAACAATTTAAATTATCTCTGACATACATCGCCACTCCACCACCCTTCCAGTGTGGAATAGTTTATAACCCTGTATGTTGCATTCAGAAGGCCTTTCTCTATCCTTCAAGTTGAACCAGCTTTCAGGTATAGCAATAATATCTACAATACCTGCACTTGCGAGTAATCTTAGCTCATCTTTCTTATTTCTTAGACTCCTACTATTTGTATAGTAAACCTTAAGGGAGATAGTCACTTGTTGCCCTCTACTATCTCTCTTTGTTTGTTGATCAGTTGATTTGCCATTACTAGCAACTTTATTTTGAATATTGTCTTTTAAACATATCCCTAAAGTATCCCGGTAATATCTGCTCTTTTTAACCCTAATACTGCAGCCTGATTGTTTCCCACAAACACCCATACCTCTATAATCTATCAGTTTAAATTCCTAGACAAATCATCAATTACCCTCTCAATCGAATTGGCTAATGCAACCACTCCAGCCCCAGAGAGATGAACCCCATCTCCTGCTTACATATCACGTTTGCCATAGAATAGGTCCCAGTTATCAATGAATGGGATTGCAAGTTCATTGCAGTACCTATCTAGCCAGCAATTTACACCAATTGCCCTAGACATCCATTCATTGCCCACTCCCATTCTAGGCAAGATGCTACATAAGACTGGGATCCCTCCCTTAGACCTAACTACTTCTATGGCTGACCTGTACTTATCCAGGAACTCCTGTCTTTTGCCCTTCCCAGTGTCATTACTCCCAGCACTAAGACAGATAATGGGTTTGTTCCCATTACCTGACATAATATTATCCAACCTGCTGATTATGTCATCAACACCAGCTCCTGAACGGCACACCTTCTGTCTGACCTTTCTGTTTCTGTTACAAAAAGCACGGTCCATATATCTTACCTGAGAATCTCCTACAATTAAAATATACTTACCTTGATTAACAGGGAAATCAGTGGTACCTTCAACCTCACTAACCACTGAAGTGCACTCGTCCAGGAGTACAGAGAATCGATTTCATACCTTCACATCTTCTCTGTTAACCCTCCTTATCTTCCTTCTTCCTGAACTGTGAACCATTTGCCACTTAAAGCGGCTGCCACTATCACTGCTGGTGACCATTTCCTCCTTACTAGCTAAATCCTTCTCACACTCACTCCTAAACTCATCTAGGCGAAGCTTCAGCCTTCTTCTTTCCCCCCGGAAGAAGCAGAACCTCCTTCTTCAACACCTGAACCTGAGATTTTAGCACACTACAACAAGCCATTGCGCTTGGTAGCACCCCATGCTACCTCCCAGAGAGCTTAGGACAGGTATGACCGCAGGTGACCAATGACCTCAACGTACTCTGACCACTGACCTCAGCATACTGATGTATGACCTAGCTAGGGTGATATGTATGACCTGAGGGTGAGATGTATAACCTAGCTAGGATGAGATGTATGACCTAGCTAGGGTGAGATGCATGACCTAGCTAGGGTGAGATGTATGACCTAGCTAGGGTGAGTAGTATGATATAGCTAGGGTGAGATGTATGACCAAGTGTGAGGGAAAAGTTCAATAGATAGGAGTAGCGAGGGAGTATATAGTAACAATAGTTTCATTGCCGGCTACTTGTTAATTAAGGTAGGGTCAGTCTAGCTCCTGCTATCCCTTCCCCTCCCTCTTTCCCTCCCCCCCCGAAAGGTGACGTGTGGGGCTCCGGCAAACCAGTAATCACTCGACTCACAGCTCCCAGCACTACTGTAAGTACATGCCTGCTCATTTTCTAGTGGACTTATTGGTTGAAAGCTTCACTTTTGACCAATAATAAACTTAGTCCTTTCAGTCTTGCTCTATGTTAAATGTCTTAATAATCTCTACGTCTTTATCATGGAGAGTGATTTCTTAAGCAGTGGGTAACCTGTCTCTCTTTCCAGCTTGGAATGACAGAATGGGTCACCTGCCACCAACGAGTAGTATTGAAGAGAGGACTATATCGTCCTGAACGTCCCATGTTTTATGCTACTTGCCAGTGCACATGTATGAAGAATCAGGACCGTAACCCCTCATCATTGCAGCGGTAAAGAACCTGATTTCCTGTCATCTGGATAGATTATTTACCTCTATAAGAACGAGCCGGTGGGTTGTCACCAACACCTGCGACCCCCCTCTCCCCCCCCCAAAATTCCCCCAAATTCTGCATACGGCTACGATTTCAACAACACGCAGTGTACACAATACACAAATAACCCGCACATAAAAGACAGAAGCTTACGACGACGTTTCGGTCCGACTTGGACCATTGACAAAGACACGCAGTGTCACTAACACCAGACACCCAAGTTTTATATATATTAGCGTTGAATTCAGATATCATTTATATTTTTCATTTTTCATTTTCTTTAATGTAAGTGTTTTATATTTTATATTTTCTAAATAATAAAGTGTTTATGTTTGTCAGTTTTTGTTCTTTTTCTATGCATTAATTTTCCTGAGGAGAAACCAGCCTTGGTAATACTGACTGAAGTTGTTACAGGGCTGAGTAAGCCTTCACAAGTGGCGACCTTGCCAGGATCAACTCGACTGAATCAAGATTCAACTCCATCTCGAATCTTACCAATTGGAACTTTCCAGGACGCCGCATACCAAAGACAGTTACCATCAGCCATGAGTAAATCTTTCTTCTATGGTAGACTACAGTACACGTATTTTAAAAGATTTGGTGATTGTTAAGTCCACAATTTATTGTAAGTCAATGTCAGCAGGATATAATAGTTAATTTTGCACCCTTTTTTCGAGCTGAAACACTTTGGATAAAAAAGGGGATTAGACTCTAGGGACCCCGAGATTTTCAGTACAAATTTGTTTCATGAGCTCTTTACTATATCAAGGGAACTGTCGTAGGACACTCTGGAATTTTTGGTCAGACAGAAATTGATGGTCAAGGACCCCATTCTACTGTTTGCTTGGAGCCAGCATAGAACCCTTCATTTTCATTAATACATATTGTTTAATCGAAGAAGGGATCGAGCCCTCTGGTTTATTTGCAGTTTGAGCAGAGTAGGAATTGAACCCTCCAGTTTTCTTTAATACCCCTGTTTCATTTCCTTTTCCCCTTGAAAAGTTTAAGTTCTTGCAAGTATGGAGGAATACCAGTTTTGGATGAATGCTGGAAGAAAGTTAGGAATAACAGGGAAAAATTTAGAATCTTTTATTAGTGCTAAAATCCAGGAAAGAATTGAAAAGGAGAGAGAGAGAATCGAAAAAGAAGAGGAAAAGGTGAGATTGAGAATCGAAAGAGAAGAGAAAAAGGAGAAAGAACACCTTGAAAGACAGGAGAAAAAGGAGAGAGAGAGAATTGAAAGAGAAAGCCAAGAAAGACAGTTAGAAAGAGAGCGGGAAGACAAAAAAAGTGCGTGATAGACTTGATCTTGAGGAGAGACCTAGAGTACGTGAGGAGCAAACTAAAGTACGTGAGGAACAAGTTAAATTAAGAGAACTTGAGGAAAGAGCAAAGGATAGAGAAGTTGAGGAAAAAGCTAGAGAACATGAGTTAATAGAGAGAGAAAAAGATCGGGAGCTCAAAAAATTTCGCCTTGAATTGGAGAATAAAAAGTTAACTCTTACACAACAACAACTAGAGGAAGGAGTAATTGAACATCATGCAGCTAGGGTACGTATTCCAACACCTAATTTACCTCCCTTCACAGAGGGTGAAGACATTACTTCATACATTATCAGGTTTGAAAATACCGCTACCCTCTGTGAATGGCCTGCTGACACCTGGGCTAACAGGTTAGGAATGTTATTTTCTGGTACAGCTTTGAATATCTATGCAACTTTGTCGCAGGATATCAACCATACCCCCGGCCGGGACTGAACCCGCGGTCATAGAGTCTCAAAGCTCCAGCCCGTCGCGTTAGCCACTAGACCAGCTAGCCACAATAAGATTCATCCAACTAGGTATATTTCTACACCATAGGAAAGTTAGCACAGGCACCTCTGTGACCACAAATGCAAGTTTTTACAGACGAATCTCCAGCTAGCGTGGCCGTGACGAACTCTAGCTCAAGTCCCTTCACTGCCGTCAACATGACTTAAGAAATCGTAATGACACGATTGCAAATAAACCATACCCCCAGCCGGGACTGAACCCACGGTCATAGAGTCACAAAGCTCCAGCCCGTCGCGTTAGCCACTAGACCGGTTCAGTCCCGGCCGGGGGTATGGTTTATTTGCAATCGTGTCATTACGATTTCTTAAGTCATGTTGACGGCAGTGAAGGGACTTGAGCTAGAGTTCGTCACGGCCACGCTAGCTGGAGATTCGTCTGTAAAAACTTGCATTTGTGGTCACAGAGGTGCCTGTGCTAACTTTCCTATGGTGTAGAAATATACCTAGTTGGATGAATCTTATTGTGGCTAGCTGGTCTAGTGGCTAACGCGACGGGCTGGAGCTTTGAGACTCTATGACCGCGGGTTCAGTCCCGGCCGGGGGTATGGTTTATTTGCAATCGTGTCATTACGATTTCTTAAGTCTCGCAGGATATCATATGTAATTATAACCTACTGAAGAAGACAATCCTTAAAGCATATCAAAAAACCACAAATTCTTACAGGAAAGATTTCAGGTATGCCACCTTACAGCCTGGCCAGAACTTTCAGCAGTTACAGGTAACACTCTTTCTTTTGTTCGACTTTTGGATAGAGAGTTCAGGAATTGATCACAGTTATGAATCTCTTAGAGACTTCATGGTTACTGACCAGTTCCTGACAGCTCTTCCCCACTAGATAAGAACATTCATCAGAGAACGTAACCTGATTAAAGCTGAGGAAGTTGCTGAGGCTGCTGACTTGTATGCTGAGGCTCACAATTCCTATAAAGACCTAAAGGGATCGAACCCTAAGGGCAAGGGTTCATCAGACCTTAAGAAATCTAAGCCTCTAGTGGAAAGTAAAATGACTTCTTTTATTCCTGTTTGTCATTTGTGTGGAGTTAAGGGACATAAACCTCCAGATTGTCCTTCTAAGAAGGTCCAAAAAGTTGGAAGATGTTTTAAAGACTGTAATGACCAAGCACCCTTCTGTTCAGGAACAGTTAATGGTCTTAATGTATCTACCATTTTACGAGACACTGGATGCACATGTATAGTCATTTCTGATAAGATGTTCCCTAACTTAAAGAAACTCATTCCTCTGCTCTACTTTCAGACTACTTGGGCCGTACAGACACTTTTCCTACCATCTGTTGTTACATTAGGTCTAAATGGTTCACAGGTTGGTCTGAAGCTGCACTAGCTCCCATCACTTCTTTCTCCGTACTAATAGATAATGTAAAATGTGCCATCCTTCCTTCTGAGGTTGACCTTTCATCCTAAAGATGGACATAAGCTTTTCAGATCCTCTTCATGTAGAGTCTGAGAAGCCCCTCGAAAGTTAAGATGAGACAATGTCTCGTGAGATTAATGTGCAATTAAAAACCAGTGATGCTACTCTCGAAAGCGAGGTAGTAGGATCACCGGTTCACTTGTTAGATGAAAGTGAAGATATCACCTCCGATACTATAAATGTCTTGACTAGGGCTCAGACTAAAGCCGAGGCGTCTCCTACTGTCCATCCTTTGATTTTCCCTGACTTCAAGCCTTTAGATATATCAAAAGACTCTTCTGTCAATTTACAAGGTAATTGCCCTTCTCTTCAGAATTGCCATAATGCAGCTAAACAAAATCAAGTTATCCAAAGGAAAAACTTTTCATATAAATTTGAATATATAAAAGGCATCTTGTATAAGTCAGTATTCAAATTAAATTCAAATGAGATAGACTATTCCATCTTAGTTGTTCCAAGTCAATGCAGAGAGACTGTTCATAAAATGGCTCATGACCTGCCAGTGGCCGGACATTTCTCGCATCGTAAACCTTAAATAAAATTAGGGAAACCTATTTTTGGCCTAAAATGTCCTCAGATGTCACTAACTATTGTAGATCGTGTAAAGTTTGCCAACTGTCATCCTCCCGAGGTACCAGTCGAGTACCTATGGTCAAAATGCCAGTCTTTACGGTACCCTTTGAAAGAGTAGCTATTGACATCGTTGGTCCTTTATCTCCACTTTCATCTGGGGGACATAGATACATATTAACATTAGTTGATTATGCTTCGAGTTTCCCTGAAGCCATACCCTTAAGGAAAATAACTACTACAGAGGTGGCTGAAGCCATTTTGTCTATCTTCTCCAGAGTGGGCATCCCTAGAGAAATTTTGTCTGACCGTGGGACACAATTCACATCGGACTTAAAGCAACATCTCTTCCAACTTCTGGGAGTGAAGCCTCTCTTCACCACACCCTATCATCCCAGCTGTAATGGGAGGATTGAGCGCCAGCATTTGATTCTCAAGTCCATTTTAAGAAAACTTTGCTCCCTTAAACCTAAGGAGTGGCATCGTTACCTACCCTGTGCTTTGTTTGCCATGAGGAAGTTCCCAGTGACTCTTTGGGGTTTTCACCTTTTAAACTTCTCTATGGTAGACAGGCCAGAGGTCCATTGTCCATCCTTCATGACTTATGGACTAATGAGGACGTAAATGCTGAGGTTCAGTCTTCTTACCAGTTTCTCCTTGACCTTAGATCCAAACTTGAGGAGACCTCTGACATAGTTTCGAAAAACTTACACTTGTCAATGGACCAGTACAAAACCTATTTTGATTCCAAAAGTCAGAGAAGTTTTCAAGTAGGGGATGAAGTTCTTGTACTTTTGCCTATCAAGTCAAATAAATTATTAGTAGCATGGAAAGGTCCATATAAAGTATTAAAAATTTGAGGGAAAGTTGATTACCTCATAGAAGTCAAGGGGAAACCTAAGCTGTATCACATCAACATCCTTATGAAATATTACCGAAGAAATTCGGTTAACTGCCTTAATAACTTTGACTTAGTTTTTCCACACGAACTTGATAAGACAACTGAAGAATGTAAAGTGTGCGTAATTGACACCTCTAACTTAGACTATGATGAAGAACTACATGACTTGGTGACTCTTGACCACTCGGGCGCAACCAACATTAATATTAATGAACCTTTGATGACTATAAGAGACATGAACTACTTCAATGTGTGAGTAACTTTTCAGACGTCTTTACTGATATTCCAGGTGTTACCTCCACGGTAGTCCATAAGATTGACTTAGTGACGGACAATCCTATCAAACAAATATTAGGGATGCATTTGACTTAGAGGTAATGTAAGGGAAAAGTTCGATACGAGTAGCGAGGGAGTGTATAGTAACAATAGTTTCATTGCCGGCTATTTGTTAAGGTAGGGTAAGTCCAGCTCCCGCTATTCCCACCTTTTTTTCCCCCTCCCCGAAAGTGATAGTTTGATTGCCGGCTGCTTGTTAAGGTAGGGTCAGTCTAGCTCCCGCTATCCCTTCCCCTCCCTTCCCCCCCCCCGAAAGGTGATGTGTGGGGCTCCGGTCAAACAGTAAATCACTTGACTCACAGCTCCCAACACTACTGTAAGTACATGCCTGATCATATTTTTGTGGACTTATTGGTTGAAAGCTTCACTTTTGACCAATAATTAACTTAGGCCTTTCAGTCTTGATCAGTTAAATGTTTTAATAATCACCACATCTTTTAGGTATTGTACTAATCATGGAGAGCGATTTCTTAAGCAGTGGGTAACCTGTCTCTCTTTACAGCTTGGAATGACAGTGAGGGTCACCTGCCAACCAAGGAGAAGAATAGAAGGAGACGGACTAACGTTCTGATACGTCCCATGTTTAACCTATTTACCTGTTATGTAAGCCAACACAGGACCTAACCCCTCATCATAGCAGTGGTAACAAACCTGTGTTCCTGTCATCTGAAGTAATTGTTCACGGCTACACTCTCTGAAGAACGAGCCTGTGGAGATCACCAACACCTGCTACCCCCACCCCACATCAGCAACGGCTACAATTTCAGCAACAGTGTCACCAACACCTGACACCCCATTACCACAATATACCTATATTAGCATTGAGTTCATATATAATTTTTTTTTTCATTTCATTTTCCATTTTTCTTTCAATTAGGATACCCATTCATGTTTTATTGTTTTACATTTTCCGTTTCTAAATAATAAAGTGTTTATCATTGTCTGTTAATATTTGTTTTTCTAATCATTAATTTTCCTGAGGAGGAGCCAGCCTTGGTAATACTGACTGAAGTTGTTACAGGGCTGAGTAAGCCTTCACAGGTAGAAAAATTATTAAAACTAAAGATCATTGAACCTTCAGTATCTGCATATTGCTCACCAGTAGTCAAGGTTAAGGAAGATAATTCATATAGACATGCTATTGACTTCAGAGGCCTTAATGCTATAACTCGGTGGGATGCTGAGCCTATGCCTTATAGATAGCGATCTACACAAATTTTATGACTCTTCCTTCTTTTCAGAGATTGATATTGTGCAGGCATATCATCAAGTAATGTTGGATCCTTCTTCTAAGCCATACACCACTTTTCCTACACACCAAGGACTGATGCAGTATAGAAACTATGCCCTTCGGTTTGGTTAACTGCCTGTGCTCCCTACGTGAGACTGATGAGAAAGGTCTTGGGTAATATGTCTAATGTTTCAGTTTATTTTGATAACATTTACGTAATGACATCCCACGTGGGCGCAACATATCCAAACATTAACATCAGTTTTACGTAGGTTACGCTCACATGGCCTCACTGCCAAGCCGAAGAAATGCTTCCTTGGGTATAACAAGATTTGTATCTTGACTGAACTTTCTAATAACTCTCTGCAGCCTCTCCCCAGTAAGTCAAAACTTTATTAGAATTTAAATTCCCAAATCCAAGAAGTCATTTGTAGCTTTCATGGTTCTGTAAATTTTTATTGCACGGTTTAAGGGCTACGTTAACGTTAGCACATGAACTTTTTTATTTTTAGTTCGATTTCTTTCTTTTTTTTTAGTACTTAAAGAAGCACCATTCAATAGTAATGTGACAAAGTTTCAATAAGATAGCTCAAAAAACAACTGAAAAAAAATTATTTACTAAAATCATACGTATTGAACAGTAATTTCGTAATGGGCTTGGAGAAGCTGTTTTGGCATTATCTATGCATAAAACAATGCTAAACTGTATTTCAAATGGACTCCGAACTGTAATTTATCCTTTCTTCATTCTTAAAAAAAATAAAGTTTGTATGGTTTTGATAATTCAGCCAATATCTGACTTTTGCCCATACAAAAATCAAAAACAAATTACGATATCTCAAAAAGCTGTCCCTTTGCTTGTAAAACAATCTTTCCTTTATGTTCTCTGTGAATTTCATTATATTCCTGCTATTATTAACGAATTTACTTGCTTAAATATGTGAATAACTTACTTCCGAGATAATCCGCGAAACAGCCGGACCACCGATTTTTCTTTTTTTTTTTTCGAGAAAATAGCATTTTTCACAGCATTACGAGTGTATATCATAGTTACCCATGTTCGTTTTCTTTAATATAAGGACCCTGGAGGTAAAAGAAGGAGAATAGAAGCCCCTCCCTGAGGATGGGAATCTATTATTCCCGATGGAGCGCTCTGAGAATATGCCATATATTATTCATTCTGGAGTATTTACCATATTTCTTTGTTATTTATATTGTTTATTATGTCATATTAGATCAATTGTGATAGATAAATATGCCGTAGAAGCTATAATAGCGTTATATTCAAGCATATTCCCGGCCACCCCGAGACTGGAATTTTCCATGACATCAGCAAAATGGTTGTCGGGAGATTCCTGGTTGGTTGGAAGTCTACGTATAAGTCCCACCCAAATCGTCAATTATTATCTTAGAAAGAATAATACAATAAATACACGAAAAAAAACGGAAAAAAAAAATGAAAATTGACGACAGGTAAGCACACCTGCCGCGGGTGTTTTACGTCACCCTAGGTGTTTTAAATGACCATAATTCCTTGTAGGAATGTCGTATGTAGAACAATGATTCTTGTACCATTGTGTTGCCAGATAAAGCTATTTTTCTATAAGATTAACTCAATTTGTGAATTTTTCGACAAAATTTTCGTTCGCGCCTGAGTGAGTGCTTACTTCCCCTTATCCCAAACCTTACTGATCTTACAGGCAATCTTATCTGACTTCCTTAAAAAGTCCGTGAAGGAACCTCTTGAACTTTTTGACGTAGCTCGGGAAAAGTTTAATGAGATTAAAAATATCTTCTCGAAGACCCTATACTTAAGATTCCAGATATTAATAAAACATTTTGTTCAAGAACTGATTCCTCCAATACTGGCTTAGGTGCGGTGTTACTACAATACCATGATGGTACTCCCTTCCCTGTATGCTTCCTAAGCCGGAAACTCCTTACCGCTGAAACGAGATACTCCACCATAGAAAAGGAATGTTTGGCTCTTGTGTGGGGTATCTCCAAGCTTAAATTTTATCTTCTGGGAAAAGAATTCATTTTAGAAATGGATCACAAGCCTTTGATATACCTGGAAACTTTTAAGGGAACCAACAGTCGCCTCTTGAGGACCTTGGCACTCCAAGCTTTTAATTCCATATTGTGTATATCAACGGTTCATCCAATTATTTCTCTGACTGGTTAAGTCGTGACAGTCAGTAGAAGATTTGTTGTCTCACGTGACTTCCACATGTTAGAACTTTTTCCTCGCCTATTCTTATACTCCTTGGCTATAAGTCTTGGTATGGGGGGGGGTGTGAGGGAAAAAGTTAAATTAGATAGGAAAGTAGCGAGGGAGTTATAGTAAACAATAGTTTCATTGCTGGCTACTTGTTAAAAGGTAGGGTCAGTCTAGCTCCCGCTACCCCTTTCCCCCTCCCTTTTTCCCTTCACCCCCGAAAGGGGGACGTGTGGGGCCCCGGCAAAACAGTAATCACTCGACCCCACAGCTCCCAGCCCCTACTGTAAGTACATGCCTGCTCATATTCCAGTGGACTTATTGGTTGAAAGCTTCACTTTTTGACCAATAATAACTTAGTCCTTTCAGTCTTGCTTATGTTTAATGTCTTAATAATCACACGTTTTATCATGGAGAGTGATTTTTTAAAGCAGTGGGTAACCTGTCTCTCTTTCCAGCTTGGAATGACAGAATGGGTCACCTGCCAACCAACGATTAGAATTGAAGGAGACGACTATCGTCCTGAGACGTCCCATGTTTTATCTACTTGCCTGTGCACATGTATGAAGAATCAGGACGTAACCCTCATCATTGCAGCGGTAAAGAACATTTCCCGTCATCTGGATAGATTATTTAAGGCTATAAGAACGAGCCGGTGGGTTTGTCCACCAACAACTGCGACCCCCCCCCTCCCCCCCATCATCTGCAACGGCTTTCGATTTCAACAACACGCAGTGTACACAATACACAAATAACCGCACATAAAAGACGAAGCTTACGAAAGACGTTTCGGTCCGACTTGGACCATGACAAAGACACGCAGTGTCACTAACACCAGACACCCAAGTTTTTTTATATATTAGCGTTGAATTCAGATATCATTTTATAAATTTTTTATTTTTCATTTTCTTTAATGTAGGATCAATATTTCATATTTAAGTGTTTTATATTTTATATTTTCTAAATTAATGAAGTGTTAAGGTTGTCAGTTTTTGTTTTTTTTTCTATGCATTAATTTTCCTGAGGAGGAGCCAGCCTTAGTAATACTGACTGAAGTTTGTTTTCAGGGTGAGTAAGCCTTACAACCAAGCGAGGGAGAGATGATGATCTAGCTAGTGTAAGATGTGTGACAAGCGAGGGTGAGATGTATGACTAGCTGGGTATGATGTATGACCTAGCTAGGGTGAGATGTATGACCTAGCTAGGGTGAGATGTATGAACTAGCTTGGGTGAG
The DNA here is from genome assembly GCF_026875155.1 of Cherax quadricarinatus. Lineage (NCBI taxonomy): Eukaryota > Metazoa > Arthropoda > Malacostraca > Decapoda > Parastacidae > Cherax > Cherax quadricarinatus. Next base: position 1,953,797 of record NC_069483.1, read on the forward strand.
ATGTATGACCTAGCTAGGGAAAGATATATGACCTAGCTAGGGTGAGATGTATGACCTAACTAGAGTAAGATGTATGGCCTAGCAAGGGTAATTATTATAAAAAAGAAGCGCTAAGCCACAAGGGCTATACAGCTAGCAAAGGTAAGATAAGATGTATGACCTAGCTACGGAGAGATGTATGACTTAATGAGAGTAAGATAAGATGAATGACCATGCTTGGGTAAAATAAGATGTATGACCTGGCTAATGTAAGATGCACAATACACAAATAACCCGTACATAGAAGAGAGAAGCTTACGACGACATTTCGGTCCGACTTGGACCATTTACAAAGTTACACTAACGAAAAGGAGAGCAGGATGGGTATATATAGGCAGGAGGTGGTAGTAGTAGTAGTTGTAGTAGTTGGGGAAGGAAGTAGTAGTGGGGAGGCAGTAAGAGTAGGAGGGACCAGTCAAATACTAAGAAAGAGGAGCACTGCAAGGGAGCTAGGTGCCCACAGAGGGTAAGAACAAGAAACACCGAGGAGGGAGTGGAAACAAAAAAAACAATTAAATAAATAAAGAAGGAACAAATATACAGGGCAGAAGAAAGACAACCCAAAAGAGAAAAAGGAAAGAAGAAAGAGGAAAAGGGAGAAGAAGAAAAAAGAGAAATCAGGTTAGGTCACGAGTGCTCTGAAGCTTAGAGCATTTTACAATGTAGTGGGAGAGGACGGCATCTACAGAGACGAAGCCAGAACTGAGATTCATACAAGGAAAGTTGTGTATTAGGGAGGATTCAACCAGATAGCGACTATTAAAGTTGGAAGTAGGGAAGACAGTTTTAGCAGAAGACCAGTCAATAGGATGGCTGTGATCTCTGACGTGACAGAAAAGAGCATTGTTAGTGTCGGCAATCCTAACACTACTTTTGTGCTCCCTAAGTCTATCAGAAAGAGATCGACCAGTTTCTCCGAAGTCTTGAAGAGGACAGGAGGAACAAGAAATTTAGTAGACACCAGGAACATCTACAGAGGGAGGAGAGGTATGAACGAGATCAGTGCGAAGAGTGTTAGTCTGGCGGAAAGTAAGCTTGATATCTAAAGGACGGAGAGAGTAAGATAAGATGTATGATGTATGAGGGTAAGATAAGATGTATGACCTAGCTAAGGTAAGATAAGATGTATGACCTAGCTTGAGTAAAACAAGATGTATGACCTTGATAGGATAAGATAAAATGAATGACCTAGCTAGGGTAAGATGTATGATTTAGCGAGGATACGATAAGATGTATGACCTTGTTAGGGTAAGGTGTATGACCTAGCTAGGGTAAGATAAGGTGAATGACCTAGCTAGGGTAAGATAAGGTGCATGACCTAGCGTGGGTGAGATAAGATGTATGACCTAGCTAGAGTGAGAAGATTTGCTCGGATTTTTAACATAGGGTTGACCACACAGACTAACCCAAGAAAGTCGGTGCATCATCGAAGTCTAATTTCCATTGTGGTCCTTCAGTCTTGTCCCCGAGGATGCTACGCATACCTTCTGATTGACAGTCAGGTACGTACTTACTGCTAGGTGAACAGAGACAGCTGGTATAAAGAAACATGCTTAATGTTTCTAGCCGGCAGGGAACTGAACCAGTGTGGGAGGTGAGAGGGTTGCCTACTGAACCAGTGTGTGAGGTGAGTCTTGCCTAGTGAACCAGTGTGTAAGATGAGTCTTGCGTACTGAACCAGTGTGTGAGGTTATAGTCTTGCCTACTGAACCAGTGTGTGAGGCGAGAGTCTTGCCTACTGAACCAGTGTGGGAGGTGAGAGTCTTGCCTAGTGAACCAGTGTGTGAGATGAGTCTTGCCTACTGAACCAGTGTGTGAGGTTATAGTCTTGCCTACTGAACCAGTGTGTGAGATGAGAGTCTTGCCTAAAGAACCATTGTGTGAGGCGAGAGTCTTGCCTACTGAAGCAGTGTTTGAGGCGAGAGTCTTGCCTACTGAACCAGTGTGTGAGGTGAGAGTCTTGCCTATTGAACAAGTGTGTGAGATGAGAGTATTGCCTACTGAACCAGTGTGTGAGGCGAGAGTCTTGCATACTGAACCAGTGTGTGAGGCGAGAGTCTTGCCTACTGAACCAGTGTGAGGCGAGAGTCTTGCCTAATGAACCAGTGTGTGAGATGAGTCTTGCCTACTGAACCAGTGTGTGAGGTGAGAGTCTTGCTTAATGAACCAGTGTGTGAGGTGAGAATCTTGCCTACTGGACCGGACCAGTGTGTGAGGCGAGAGTCTTGCATACTGAACTAGTGTGTGAGGCGAGAATCTTGCCTACTGAACCAGTTTGTGAGGCGAATCTTCCCTACTGAATCAGTGTATAAGGCGAGAGTCTTGCCTACTGAACTAGTGTGTGAGGCGAGCGTCTTGCCTACTGAACCAGTGTGTGAAGCGAGTCTTGCCTACTCAACCAATGTGTGAGATGAGTCTTGCCTACTGAACCAGTGTGCGAGGTGAGAGTCTTGCCTACTGAACCAGTGTGTGAGGTGAGAGTCTTGCCTACTGAACCAGTGTGTGCGATGCGAGAATCTTGCCAACCGAACCAGTTTGTGAGGAATCTTTCCTACTGAACCAGTGTATGAGGCGAGAGTCTTGCCTACTGAACCAGTGTGTGCGATGCGAGAATCTTGCCAACTGAACCAGTTTGTGAGGAATCTTCCCTACTGAACCAGTGTATGAGGCGAGAATCTTCCCTACTGAACCAGTGTATGAGGTGAGAGTCTTGCCTACTGAACAAATGTGTGAGATGAGAGTCTTGCCTACTGAACCAGTGTGTGAGGCGAGAGTCTTGCCTACTGAACCAGTGTGTGAGGCGAGAGTCTCGCCTACTGAACCATTTTGTGAGGCGAGAGTCTTGCCTACTGAACCAGTGTTTGAGGCGAGAGTCTTGCCTACTGAACCAGTGTGTGAGATGAGTCTTGCCTACTGAACCAGTGCGTGAGGTGAGAGTCTTGCCTACTGAACCAGTTGTGTGAGGGCGAGAGTCTTGCTTACTGAACCAGTGTGTGAGGCGAGAGTCTTGCCTACTGAACCAGTGTGTGAGGCGAGAGTCTTGCCTACCGAACCAGTGTGTGAGACGACTCTTACCTACTGAACCAGTGTGTGAGACGACTCTTACCAACTGAACCACTGTGCGAGGCAAGTCTTACTGTGAAAGCTTACTCAGCCCTATAAGATCTTAAGAAGGTCTTACCAAGGCTGGCTCATCCTTAGGAAAATTAATGAATAGAAAAAGAATAATAACATACAAATATAAACACTTTATTGTTAGAATTGAAAATATAAAACATTTATCCTACTTGAAAGAGAAATGAAAAATGAAATACAAAAATTATATTTGAATTCAACACTAATTTGAGGGATAGTTGCCTGGGGTTGGCTACACTCAGGTACGTAGATCAAGGGGGACGTCCCAGAACTAATGTGAAGTTCCTCTCCTTCAGCACTGTCTCTGTAGTTGCCAGATGACCCATGCTGACATTCCAAGCTAGAAAGAGACAAAAGTTAACCACTGCTCGATAAATCTCTCCATAAGTGTAAGGTACTTAAAAGAATGGTGAGGATTTAAAAGCAAGAAGTTACACCTGAAAGTCAAGAAATTATGAACTAAGTTGCTGGACTAGTTAAAAGTGAAGCATTTAAACAATATATCCACTGAAATAGGAGCAGAGGGTTTTACTTACAGTTGTGTTGGGAGCTGTGAGTCAAGTGATTATCCATTTGGTTGGAGCCCCACACGTCACCTTTTTAGGTGGAAAAAAGGGGGGATAGTGGAAGCTAGACATTTACCCTACCTTAACAAGCAGACTGGCAATCAAACTATCGTCACCATATATTCGCTCGCTACTCTTATCTGTTGAAGTTTTCCCCTCACACTCCCCGTTATCAAGACTTATAGCCAAGGAATAAAAGAATAGACGAGGAAAAAGTTCAAACCTGGGAAAGTCACGTAAGGTACCAAATCTTCTACTGTCACAACTGAACCAGACAGAGAAATAATTGGATGAACCATTGATATACACAATATGGAAATTAAAAGCTTAGAGTGTCAATGTCCACCTCAAGAGGCGACTGTTGGTTCCCTTATAAGTCTCTAGGTATATCAATGGTTTGTGATTCGTCTCTAAAATGAAATCTTTTCCTAGTAAATAAAATTTAAGTTTGGAGATACCCCTCACAAGGGCCAAACATTCCTTTTCTATGGTGGAGTATCTCATTTCTGCAGGAAGAAGTTTCCAGCTTAGGAAGCATACAGGAAAGGGTATAACATCATGATACTGAAGTAACACTGCATGTAGGCCAGTAATGGAGGAATCAGTTCTTAAACAAAACGTCTTATTAATATCTGGAATCTTAAGTATAGTGTCTTTAGAGAAGATGTTCTTAAGTTCATTAAACTTTTCTCGAGCTACATCAGAAAGTTCTAGAGGTTTCTTCACAGACTGTGGAGGCTTACTCAGCCCTGTAACAACTTCAGTCAGTATTACTCAGGCTGGCTCCTCCTCAGGAAAATTAATGAATAGAAAAAGAACAAATACTGAAAAATATAAACACTTTATTATTTAGGAAATATGAAATATGAAATACTTAAATATGAATTACTGATCCTACATGAAAGAAAACGAAAAATTAAAAATATAAATGATATCTGAATTCAACGCTAGAAACTTGGGTGTCTGGTGTTTGTGACACTGCGTATTGTTGCAATAGAAGCCGTTGCTGATGATGTGGGGGGGGAGGGTCGCAGTTGTTGGTGACAACCCACTGGCTCGTTCTAGTGGTCGTAAGTAATCTTTTCCGATGACAGGAGATCAGGTTCTTGACCGCTGTAATGATGATGGGTTATGTCCTGATTCTTCATACAAGTGCACAGGCAAGTAAATCCAATATGGGACGTCTCCAGGACGTTAGTCCGTCTCCTTCAGTTTTTCTCGTTGATTGACAGGTGGCCCTCTCTGTCATCCAAGCTGAAAAGATAGACAGGTTACCCACTGCTTAAATAATCACTCTCCATGATAAGTACAATAACTAAAAGATGTGGTGATTATTACAACAGTCAACCTAGAGCAAGACTGAATGGACTAAGTTTATTACTGGTCGAAAGTGAAGCTTTCAACTAATAAGTCCACTAGAATGCAAGGCAGGCATGTACTTACAGTAGTGCTGGGAGCTGTGAGTCTAGTGATTACTGTTTGGACCGGAGCCCCACACGTCACCTTTCGGGGGGGGGGGGAAGAAGGAGGGGAAGGGATAGCGGGAGCTAGACCGACCCTACCTTAACAAGCAGCTGGCAGTCAAACTATCACTTTAGGGGTGGGGGAAAAATGCGGGAATAGCGGGAGCTTGACTTACCCTACCTTAACAAGTAGCCGGCAATGAAACTATCACTTTCGAGGAGGGGGAAAAAAAAAGGCGGGAATAGCAGGAGCTTGACTTACCCTACCTTAACAAGTAGCCGGCAATGAAACTATTGTTACTATATATTCCCTAGCTACTCCTATCTATTGAACTTTTCCCTAACACTCCCCCATACCAACACTTATAGTCAAGGAGTATAAGAAGAATAGGCGAGGAAAAAGTTCTAACATGTGGAAGTCGCGTCAGGCAAGAAATCTTCTACTGACTGTCACGACTTAACCAGTCAGAGAAATAATTGGATGAACCATTGATATACACAATATGGAACTTAAAAGCCTGGAGTGCCAAGGTCCACCTCAAGAGGCGACTGTTGGTTCCCTTAAAAGTTTCTAGGTATATCAAAGGTTTTTGGTCCGTTTCTAAAATGAATTCTTTTCCCAGCAAATAAAATTTAAGTTTGGAGATACCCCACACAAGAGCCAAGCATTCCTTTTCTATGGTGGAGTATCTTGTTTCTGCGGGAAGGAGTTTCCGGCTTAGGAAGTACACAGGGAAGGGAGTACCATCATGGTATTGTAGTAACACTGCACCTAAGCCAGTATTGGAGGCATCAGTTCTTAAACAAAATGTTTTATTAATATCTGGAATCTTAAGTATAGGGTCTTTCGAAAAGATACTTTTAATCTCATTAAACTTTTCCCGAGCTACGTCTGAAGGTTCAAGAGGTTCCTTCACAGACTTTTTAAGGAAGTCAGATAAGATGCCTGTAAGATCAGTAAGGTTCGGGATAAACCGTGCTTAAAAATTTACAGAACCAAGAAAGCTACGCATGAGCGTCTTGGTTTTGGGGAATTTAAATTCTAATAAAGCTTTGATCTTTCTAGGGAGAGGCTGCAGAAAGTTATTAGAAAGTATCAGTCCAAGATATCTAATCTTGTTATACCCAAGGAAGCATTTCTTCGGCTTGGCAGTGAGGCCATGTGAGCGTAACCTACGCAAAACTGATGTTAATGTTTGGATATGTTTGCCCCACGTGGATGTCATTACGTAAATGTTATCAAAATAAACTGAAACATTTGGCATATTACCCAAGACCTTTCTCATCAGTCTCACGTAGGTAGCACAGGCAGTTACCAAACCGAAGGGCATAGTTCTATATTGCATCAGTCCTTGGTGTGTAGGAAAAGCGGTGTACTGCTTAGAAGAAGGATCTAACATTACTTGATGATATGCCTGCGCAATATCAATCTCTGGAAAGAAGGAAGCGTCATAAAATTTGTGTAGATCGCTATCTAATAAGGGCATAGGCTCAGCATCCCACCGAATTATAGCATTAAGGCCTCTGAAGTCAATAGCACGTCTATATGAATTATCCTCCTTCTTAACCATGACTACTGGTGAATGATATGAAGATACTGAAGGTTCAATGATCTTTAGTTTTAATAATTTGTCTACCTCTCGGTCAAATGCATCCCTAAGGTGAACTGGAACTGGGTACAATTTTCGTTTGATAGGATTGTCCGTAACTAAGTCAATCTTATGGACTACCGTGGAGGTAACACCTGGAATATCAGTAAAGACGTCTGAAAAGTTACTCACACATTGAAGTACTTCATGTCTCTTATGGTCATCCAAAGATTCATTAATATTAATGTTGGTTGCATCCGAGTGGTCAAGAGTCAACAAGTCATTTAGTTCTTCATCATAGTCTAAGTTAGAGGTGTCAATTACGCACACCTTACATTCTTCAGTTGCTTTATCAAGTTCGTGTGGAAAAACTAAGTCAAAGTTATTAAGGGAGTTAACCGAATTTCTTCGGTAATATTTCTTAAGGATGTTGATATGATAAAGCTTAGTTTTCCCCTTGACTTCTATGAGGTAGTCAACTTTCCCTCAAATTTTTAATACTTTATATGGACCTTTCCATGCTACTAATAATTTATTTGACTTGATCGGCAAAAGTACAAGAACTTCATCCCCTACTTTAAAACTTCTCCTCTGACTTTTGGAATCAAAATAGGTTTTGTACTGGTCCACTGACAAGTGTAAGTTTTTCGAAACTATGTCAGAGGTCTCCTCAAGTTTGGATCTACCGTCAAGGAGAAACTGGTAAGAAGACTGAACCTCAGCATTTACGTCCTCATTAGTCCATAAGTCATGAAGGATGGACAATGGGCCTCTGGCCTGTCTACCATAGAGAAGTTCAAATGGTGAAAACCCCAAAGAGTCACTGGGAACTTCCCTCATGGCAAACAAATCACAGGGAAGGTAACGATGCCACTCCTTAGGTTTAAGGGAGCAAAACTTCCTTAAAAATGGACTTGAGAATTGAATGCTGGGGCTCAATCCTCCCATTACAGCTGGGATGATAGGATGTTGTGAAGAGAGGTTTCACTTCCAGAAGTTGGTAGAGATGTTGCATTAAGTCAGATGTGATTTGTCTCCCACGGCCAGACAAAATCTCCCTAGGGATGCCACATCTGGAGAAGATGGACAAAAGGGCTTTAGCCACCTCTGTAGTAGTTATGGACTTTAAGGGTATGGCTTCAGGGAAACTCGAAGCATAATCAACTAATGTTAAAATATATCTATGTCCCCCAGATGAAAGTGATGATAAAGGACTAACGATGTCAATAGCTACTCTTTCAAACGGTACCGTAAAGACTGGCATTTTGACCATAGGTAGTCGCCTGGTACCTCGGGAGGATGACAGTTGGCAAACTTTGCATGATATACAATATGTAGTGAGATCTGAGGACATTTTGGGCCAAAAATAGGTTTCCCCGGCCATTGACAGGTCATAAGCCACTTTAAGAACAGTCTCTGCATTGACTTGGAACAACTAAGATGGAATAGTCTATCTCGTCTGAATTTAATTTTAATACCGATTTATACAAGATACCTCTAATATATTGAAATTCATGTGAAAAGTTTTTCCTTTGGATAACTTAATTTTTGCTAGCTGCGTTAAGACAATTCTGAAGAGAAGGGCAATTACGTTGTAAATTGACAAAGGAGTCCTTAGATATATCTAAAGGCTTGAAATCAGGGAAAATCAAAGGATGGACAGTAGGAGAAGCCTGCACTTTGGTCTGAGCCCTAGTCAAGACATTTATAGTATCGGAGGCGATATCCTCACTTTCATCTAACAAGTGAACCGGTGATCCTACTACCTCGTTTTCGAGAGTAGTATCACTGGTTTTTAACCCCAAATGAATATCACGAGACATTGTCTCGTCTGAACTGTCGAGGGGCTTTTCTGACTTTACAGGAAGAGGAGCTGAAAAACCTCAGAGGGAAGACTGGCACCTTTTACATTACCTATTAGTACGGAGCAAGAGGTAATGGGAGCTAGTACGGCTTCGGACCAACCTGTGAACCATTTAGACCTAATGTAACAACAGATGGTAGGAAAAGTGTCTGTATGGCCCAAGTAGTCTGAAAGGATAGCAGAGGCATGAGTTTCTTTAAGATAAGGGAACAGCTTATCAGAAATGACTATACATGTGCATCCAGTGTCTCGTAAAATGGTAGATACATTAATTCCATTAACTGTTCCCGAACAGAAGGGTGCTTGGTCATTACAGTCTTTAAAACATCTTCCAACTTTTTGCACTTTCTTAGGACAATTGTGACGTTTATGTCCCTTAACTCCACATAAATGGCAAACCAGAATAAAAGACGATAGTTTACTTTCTACTAGAGGCTTTGATTTCTTAAGATCTGGTGAACCCTTGCCCTTAGGGTTCGATCCCTTTAAGTCTTCATAGGAATTGTGAGCATCAGCATACAGGTCAGCAGCCTCAGCAACTTCATCAGCTTTAATCAGGTTACGTTCTCTGATGAATGTTCGTAACTGGTGAGGAAGAGCTGTCAGGAACTGGTCAGCAACCATGAAGTCTCTAAGAGATTCATAACTGTGATCAGTTCCTGAACTCTCTATCCAAAAGTCAAACAAACGAAAGAGTGTTACCTGTAACTGCTGAAAGTTTTGGCCATGCTGTAAGGTGGCATACCTATAAGAATTTGTAGTCTTTTGGTATGCTTTAAGGATTGCTTTCTTAAGTAAGTTATAATTACATATGATATCCTGCGACAAAGTTGCATAGATATTCAAAGCTGTACTGAAAAATAATATACCTAACCTGGTAGCCCAGGTGTCAGCAGGCCATTCACAGAGGGTAGCAGTATTTTCATACTTGATAATGTATGAAATAATGTCTTCACCCTCTGTGAAGGGAGGTAAATTAGGTGTTGGAATACTTGCACTAGCTGCATGATGTTCAATTACTCCTTCCTCTAATTGCTGTTGTGAAAAAGTTAACTATTTATTTTCTAATTCAAGGCATGCTTTCTGTACCTCACGATCTTTCTCTCTCTCTCTTAACTCATTTTCTCTAGCTTTTTCCTCAACTTCTCTATCTTTTGCTCTTTCCTCAAGTTTTCTTAATTTTCCTCATTCCTCACATATTTTAGCTTGTTCCTCATGTATTTTAGCTTGTTCATCACGGACTTTAGCTCTCTCCTCATGATCAAGTCTATCACGCTCCTTTTTGTCTTTTCTCTCTCTGTCTTTCTTGGTTTTCTCTCTCTGTTCTATCTCTCTCCTTTTTTTTCCTCTTTCAATTTTCTCTCTCTCTCCTTTTCTCCTCTCTTTCTTAATGTCTCTCTTTTCTTTCAATTCTTTCCTGGATCTTAGCACTAATGAAAGCTAAATTTTTCCCCGTTATTCCTAACTTACTCCCAGAGTTCATCCAAAATTGGTATTCCTCCATACTTGCAAGAATAACTTAAACTGCCAGGGGAAAATGATATGGATATATCAAAGAAAATGGAGGGTTCATTTCCTGCTTCACTCAAACTGTAAGTAAATCGGAGGGTTCTATCCCTGCTTCGATTAACAGTACGTTTGAATGAAAATGGAGGATTCTATGCCTGCTCCAACCAAACAGTAAGTTGAATGGGGTCGCTTGACCATCCAGTCTTCTCACCAGCAAATCAAGAGTGTCCTACAACAGTTCCCTTGATATAATTAATAGAGCTCAATGAAACAACTTGTCACTGGAAAATCTCGGGTCCCTAGAGTCTATTCCTCCAAATCGCTCCAAGCTCAAAAATAAAGGAGGCAGAATGAACTAGTATATCCTGCCTTGACTTGACTTACAATAAAATGAGACTATAACAATCACCAAACATTTTAAATACCTGTACATAGAGAATGATTACTCATGGCTGGTGGTAACCATCTGTGGTATGCGGCATTGAAGGTTCAATGGTAGATTCGAGATGGAGTTGAATCTTGATTCAGTCTAGTGATCCTGGCAAGGTCGCCATCTGTGAAGGCTTACTCAGCCCTGTAAGATCTTAAATAGGTCTTACCAAGGCTGGCTCCTCCTTAGGAAAATTAACGAATAGATAAAGAATAATAACATACAAATATAAACACTTTATTGTTAGAATTTAAAAAATAAAACATTTAAATATGAACTTTTATCCTACTTAAAAGAGAAGTGAAAAATGAAATATAAAAATGATATTTGAATTCAACGCTAATTTATACAAAAATGAAAGAAAATTATGTCGATGTTGCTGACAAAAGCGCAATGTAGAAACTGTAGCTGTTGCTGATGATGTGGGGGGAGGTACAGAGTTTGAGTGACAACCCAACGACTATTCAGTCACAGTATCTCTATCCTTGAATGATCCGTCAAGATGATAGGAATGCAGGTCTTTCACCACTGTAAAGATGAGGGGTAGTTGCCTGGGGTTGGCTACACTTATGTATGTAGATCAAGGGTGACGTCCCAGAACTCATGTGAAGTTCCTCTCCTTCAGCACTGTCTCTGTAGTTGCCAGATGACCCAAGATGACATTCCAAGCTAGAAAGAGACAAAAGTTAACCACTGCTCGATAAATCACTCTCCATAAGTGTAAGGTACTTAAAAGAATGGTGAGGATTTAAAAGCAAGATGTTACTCCTGAAAGTCAAGGAATTATGAACTGAGTTTCAGGGCTAGTTAAAAGTGAAGCTTTTAAACGATATATCCACTAAACTAGGAGCAGAGGCTTTTACTTACAGTTGTGTTGGGAGCTGTGAGTCAAGTGATTATCCATTTGGTTGGAGCCCCACACGTCACCTTTCTGGGTGGAAAAAAGGGGGGATAGCGATAGATAGTGTGAGGGAAAAGTTCAACAGATAGGAGTAGCGAGCGAGAATATGGTAACAATAGTTTGACTGTCAGTAGGGTCAGTGTCTAGCTCCCACTATCCCCCCCCCTTTTCTCCACCCAGAAAGTTGACGTGTGAGGCTCTGACCAAATGGATAATCACTTGACTCACACATCCCGACACAACTGTAAGTAAAAGCCTCTGCTCCTCTTTTTAATGGATATATTGGTTAAAAGCTTCACTTTTAACTAATTGTGAAAACTTAGTTCATAATGCCTTGACTCGTACATCACTGTGATTCACTGCTCGTCTAAGAGCTGATCGCGTTCGCTCTATGCAGCGTCTATTTGTTACAGTGCTGGGTAAACGTGCCTTGACTTCATCTGACTCGTTTTCGCGTACAAAATCCAATATGTGGCGAGGTTTGTCATCTGTATCAAGGGCTCTTTCTTTCAGTTTCTGACTACACATTGCTACTGCAACGTCAACTTGGTCAGGAGGATGACAGTGATCTCGCAGCAAGACTGGTGTCTGAAGATTTTTGGTTGCCTTAAGCTGGGCGCTGCATCGCACAGCAGGCTGACCTCGTTTGACGCATCCCCATGTAATATAATTGGCTCGTTTAGCTGTTATAATTTTTGTGTACATAAAACCCCCTAGGCAAAGCTTGTCACCACCTCTCCTGGTTTTTGTGACTTCCATCTTGACACCGTGATGGCCTGTCTGAGAATCTCGAAGGGTATATCGATCTAATTCAACTGTTCTGTACATATATCTAAGATAACACCTGACCTCAGTGAGCTGAAGCAGGCCTGCTGGCTCATAATAAATACGTCTTTCTCAAATCCAATACATGAGCGAGAGGAGTTGGATTTGAGTAGGACTTACCCAAATAACTCAAGTACAAGTCCCACTCAAATTCAACCACTCACTCTTGTACTTATCTATCCTACATCTGAAAATTGAGACACTTATGCAACATGGGAATCTTTATTTAGGAAAACTCTCGCCACACAGTGGCTCCATCAGTCCAATACAAAGCAGAAAGGTGTAAGGAGAGGAGGAGTTTGAGGTAATCAGTCCCTCAGCCTGGAGTCGATGTGTTCAGTCCATCTACAAGATTGATGAATCTCAGCATGGGTTCACGAGAGGGCGTTCCTGCCTGACAAATTTACTGACGTTCTTCAATAGAATATTTGAGGCAGTGGACAGTGATAAAGAATATCATACTGTTTATTTGGATTTTAGTAAAGCCTTCGATAGAGTACCTCACTCTTAAGAAAAGTGGCAGCTCATGGTATAGGAGGTAAAGTTCTAGCATGGATAGAGGCATGGCTTACCAATAGAAAGCAGAGAGTTACCATTAATGGAGTGAAATCTGAATGGGGATTAGTCACTAGTGGCGTTCCACAAGGATCAGTTTTAGGCCATCTCTTGTTCATAATTTACATCAATGACCTTGATGAAGGGATTACGAGTGACATGAGCAAATTTTGTGTTATGAATGGTTTAGAAAACCGACAAGTTGAATAATTGAGACACTTATGCAACACATAAGATTGATAAATTAGACACATGTGCAACTCTTGGGTATCTTTATTGAGGAAACGTTTCGCCACACAGTGGCTTCATCAGTACATACAAAGGAGAATCTTGAAGAACAGGAGGAGAATGAGGTAATCAGTCCCTCAGCCTAGAGTCGATGTGGTCAGTCCATCAATCTTGAATAGAATGAATGGAATAGAATGGCAGATGAGGTTCAATGTCTATAAGTGTAAGGTACTTGCCCTTCGTAATGAAAATAACCCTCGAAGCTATAATCTAGGTGAAGTAGAGCTTGATCAAACAGAATGTGAAAAGGACTTGGGAGTCATGGTGAGCAGAAATCTAAAGCCAAGACAGCAGTGCCTTAGTGTGCACAACAAGGCCAACAGATTACTTGGATTTATCTCAAGAACTATAAGTAACAGAAGTCCAAAAGCTATTTTGCAGCTCTATACATCACTACTGAGGCCTCATTTAGATTATGCTGCTCAGTTTTGGTCCCCTTACTACAGGATGGATATAGAATCTTTAGAGAACATACAGAGAAGAATGACTAAAATGATTTACTGTGTAAGGAACCTCCCGTATGAAGATAGACTTAAAGCCTTAAATCTCCACTCTCTGGAGAGGCGTAGAATGAGGGGAGATATCACTGAAGTGTATAAGTGGATGACAGGCATAAACAAGGGAGATATTAATAAAGTACTGAGTGTGTCGAACCGGGTAAGAACCAGAAATAATGGATTTAAGTTGGATAAATTTAGATTTAGAAAGGACATATGTAAGTACTGGTTTTCTAACAGAGTTGTAGATGCGTGGAACAGCCTTCCCAGGGGAATGATAGAGGCTAGGACATTGGGTAGCTTTAAGAAGAGACTGGACAAATATATGAGTGGGAGGGGCTGGGTTTGATTTGTGTCATTGGGTACGGGAGTTATTTCTTGGGAAGCTTTAGGTAGAGGTCGTTTTGATAAGGACCTGCCTCGCATGGGCCAGTAGGCCTTCTGCAGTGTTCCTACATTCTTATGTTCTTATGTTCTTATGACTTTCATGTGTAACTTCTTGCTTTTAAATCCTCACCAGTTTTTTAAATACTTTACTTATCATGGAGAGTGATTTCTCATGCAGTGGTTAACTTTTGTCTCTTTCTAGCTTGGAATGTCAGCTTGGGTCATCTGGCAACCACAGAGACAGTCCTGAAGGAGGCGAACTTCACATGAGCTCTGGGACGTCACTTTTTATCTACATACCTGAGTGTAGCCAATCCCAGGCAACTACCCCTCATCTTTGCAGTTAAGGGCCTGGGTTCCTATTATCTTGATGGAGTATTCAAGGCTAGATATACTGTGACAAATTAGCCATTGGGTTGTCACTCAACAGCTATGACCCCCCCCCCACATCATCAGTAACGGCTACAATTTCTACAAAGCACAGTGTCAACAACATCAACCAGATACCCCAGTCTAACTGTACATATTAGCGCTGAAGTCAAAAAAAAATATTTTTACATTTAATTTTTCATTTCTCTTTCACGTTGGATAAAAGTTCATATTTAAATGTTTATATTTTCAATTATAACAATAAAGTGTTTATATTTGTATGCTATTATTCTTTTTCTATTCATTAATTTTTCTAAGGAGGAGCCAGCCTTGGTAATACCTATTTAAGATGTTACACATTTGATAAAGAATAACAATTCGCTGCCTGACTGTGGAGGAGCGTGGTTGTGCTCTGCACCCCTCTGCTGTTTTCAGACGAGCTCTCATAGCAACAATATGGCGCTGAGTGTACAGCGTAGGGTGAATACCATCGGCATTGAGCTGCTTTGTGTGGCGATTTCCCCCTCAATGGCACAAGTGTTGCTACCGACGATCATCAGAGAGACGTATGAAATACAGGACGACGAGGTATATGGTGTAGCCCTGAATGGGGCCTTCAGAATCTTCGTTAAGTTGAATTCAACAGCTGTGTATGAGTCGTTGGTGACAAGATTCCAGGATGTGAGTCTAGATGCAACTTCTGCTGTAAGAGTGCATCTCATAGACGTCTCTCGACATTTTACATGGGTGAAGTTGCGCAACGTACCCTTTGAGGCAGACGAGGCTAACATAAGGAAAGTGTTTGAAGTGTATGGTACTGTGTATCTGGCAACTCAAGGCAAGTGGGTGGCAGGTGCATACATGGGACGTCCAGAGGGTACGTTCTCCCTTAAAATGACTCTGAGGCATCCAATCCCATCTTACATTGTGATGAAGGAATTCTGGACCAAGATTCTTGTGTCTTATGCTGGGCAACAACGTATGTGCAGGCTGTGTGGGGAGTATGATCACATGGCGGCGACGTGTGTGCAACAGAGGAGGGGGATGGCCCAGACTGGTGGAGCACCAGTTACAGGTGTGGATGCCGTCGTGGAGAGTCCCACGGCAAACGAGGGAGTGAACGTCTGTGGAGTGATATAGTTGAAGATACCCTTGTGGTGAATGATGGGCGTGCCATAAGTTGTGTCGAGCCAGAAATGGCCACTTTGCCGGTGACAGGGGTGGAAGTGCTTGTGCAGCAGGAGGTGATGGTGCTGGAGGAAGAGCTGGACGTGGTTTTGAAAACTTTAAGTCCACCTGGGGAGGATGACGTCTCTGTAAGGGAGAACATCTCTGAGTTGCAAGAGAGTGTTGGGACATGCATAGGAAGGAAGAAGGAGATTAAGAGGCACAGAGAGGTGTTGCCATGTTCTGTGCAACGTGAAATGGTTGAGGCTGAGGATCATCGTGAGGAATCCTCGGAAGACAACATGGCGGTGGAGGGCATCACGAGGAAGAGAGCAGCGGCATCAGACTCAGATGATGTCCTGATGCCGGCGCAGAGGTCTGGGAGGAAGGACGAATATTCTCGAGGTAGCCAGGATAAGAGGCATCAAAAGAAGGGGGGCAGGGTGGATGGTGCAAAATCATGTGTTGGCCCTGAGGCAGGAGGCTAAGGGAAGGAGGAGAGGAGGAAGGGTTGGAAATTTTAAGAAGGCCTTAGGTGTATGTGTGTGAATGTGAATGGACTGTGTAATAGTGTGAAGAGGGAATGTTTTCGTATGCTTCTGTGTAAATATAGAGTGGATGTAGTTTTTCTATAGGAACATAATTTCAGGGAGGGAAGAGTGCTAGAGGTGGCAGGGTTTAAGGTTATGACTCTATCTGCATGTCTGAAAGGTGGTGTGGGTTTATTGATAAAGGAGATGAGCCCGTTTGTGTTGATACGAAGTGAGGGGTAGGGGAGGGAGGGTGTTGCGTGTGGACTGGTGGTGGATGGGGCAGAGGGTAACCATTGTAAGTGTGTATGCGCCAGCGGAAAATGATGTGAAAGTAAAGAGGGATTTTGTATGTGATGACCTAGTTATCTCCTTACATGGTTTACCTGCAGTGGCCAACATTGGGGGGACTGGAATTGTGTTATTAGAAGGGCTGATGTGGAACCACAATTGGCGGGGAACATGTTGGCAGCCTTACAAAATCTCTTGGTGGATGTTTAGTTGAGGGATGTGATAGGTGGGGGTGCGTGGGAGGTATAGCATACTTTCGTAAGGAGGGGTTACGTGGCTAGGTTAGATAGGTTGTACATATCTCACGGTGTTTTGTCAAAGTTTGTCTGTACAATAGAAGTACCTTTTCAGAACATCAGGCAGTAGTGGGAGAGGTGGAGTGGGAGTCACTAGCTAGTATATCTAGGGATACTGAAAGTTAAATACGAGTGTGTTAGGAGATGAGGAGGGGTTGGAGGGTTTTACAGTACTGTGGGAGGGGTTAAGTGAGGAGGTAAAAGGGGTGGAGGATGTGGTGACGTGGTGGGATGGTGTGGCTAAGGAACGGATTAGCCATTATTATGTGCATAAAGAGAAACAAATCAATTCTTTAAAATAAGGGCTTATTAACAATTTGGAGGACAGGTTAAGGGGGCAGTGGCAGGCACTTATCCTACGGACGACATTATGGTAATTAAGGGGAGGTTGCGTGAAATCCAGGATGAGAGGTTCCAAGCAGTGAGGGTAATGGCGGGGGTGGATGAGGTGTTATGGGGCGATAGGCCATCGTCATGTGTATTGCGTAGGCAAAAACAACGACAGCAGGCAACGGCTATTCCATGGTTGGAGGTTCATGAGTCGGTGGGTGGGTATAGGGTGGGCCAGGTTATACAAACTACAGATGGGATGGGGGCATTTGCGGATAAGTGGTATGAGCAGTATTGGCAAGGGGAAGAGGTAGGAGCTGGGGATTTAGAACAAGTATGTGGGGAGTGCGATATGTCGGTTGGGAAACAGTGACAGGGAAGCACTGGGTGGGGAAATAACTGAGGAGGAAATATGGAGGGTTTTAGGTGAAATCCGAAAGGGCAAAGTGCCGGGAATCGATGGACTACCGACAGAGTTCTATCAACAGCATTGGGAGCTGATGAGGGGGGTTTTTGGTAAGGTTATTAAATTTGATGAAGGAGAGGGGCAAGTTAGGAGAAAAGTAGGCAATAGCTGTAGTAGTGTTGGTACTGAAGGGCAAGGGGCAGAATACGCATAGGGACTACCGGGCAATATCTTTGTTATGCACGGATTATAAGTTGTTTGCTAAGATTTTAGGAAATAGGTTTAAGTGTGTAGAAGGGCGGGTCATATCAATAACTCAGTTTGGGTTGCCAGGGAGGTCTATGGTGGAGGGGCATGGGTTACTATGGGATTTCATGGAAGGAAAAGGGGTGGAAAGGGGAATTATTGGTTGCACTAGACTGGTAAGGAGCTTATGACAGAGTGGAGTGAAAAACATTGAGAGCCATCCTTAGAGCACAGGGTTTTGGAGAAGAAATAGTAGGATGGTTAGATGCGTTATATTGTGGGGCAATGGCGAGGGTACAGATTAATGGAAGATTGGGGGGAGGATTGTAATGAGTAGGGGACTTCGACAGCGGTGTCCTATGTCACAGCTATTGTTTGCATGCATACAGGACCCCTTTTATAGAATGGTGAAGCAGCAAATGTGCATAAGTGAGGGAGAAGGGATCGAAGTTGGGAGGGTTTGGCCAGTTCTAATAGGGTATGTAGATGATACTACTGTTCTGGTTAGGGAGGGGATGTCAATGGACGCCTTAGATGGGGTAGTCAACCTGTTCACAGGTGTAACTGGTATGAGAGTGAATTCAGAAACGTCTATGGTCATGGGGTTAGGAGCTTGGGTGGGGAGGGCTGAGTGGGGTAGTGTAGCCATGACGAGGTGGGTGACTTCATTAAAAAATTGTGGTTTTATCTATATAGATGATCTATCTGGATGTTGCACATGTGGAAAACTCGGATAGGTTGGTAGACAGGATTCTGGGTCGCTTGGGAGCATTGCGGCCTTATCATTTGACCCTTGTGCAGCGGTGTTCCCTTTAACTGGGACAGCAATTGCGAACATACTTAGAAGGGTTTTTAAATTCTTGTGGGGTTCGGACTGTGATTGGCTTAAAAGGGATGTGGTAATGTTACAGGTGCATCAGGTGGGGTTGGGTTTGATGATGGAGGTGATGAGGGAAGGTGTGGTTGGGGGGGTTCGGTCACGATACATGGTAGATTGAAACATATGTATACTGAGGCAGAGTTGCATGAGTGTGAAACTGTTTTGAGGGCTCTGGTGTTGGCTCGAGATCTGGGGAAGGTAAAAATAGGTAGGCTGTGTAGGATGTTAGAGGGGAGGGTAGTGGCCCCGGTGGAGGGGATTTTCCCCATGTATGACTGGGGAAATACATGGGGTAGGTTCAGTAGGTTGAGGTTACAACACAATCTTGTGGGCGTGAAGTGATATATCGTTTTTTGCATGGGATTTTACCGTCGGGTGTGGTTTTATGGGATAGATGGGTGGTTGAGGGGGTGTCTGTGTAATATATGGAGGGGAGGATTCGGCGTTCCACGTGGTGTACTTTTGTGAGGGGATGGGGAGCGTCAGGGGTTGGTTAAGCAGGGTGCTGCATAGGGTAGGGGGGGGGTGAAGGCATTTCTGTTCTGCGGGCATTAAGTCTTGACGTGGGGAGTATGAATGAGAGCATCATTAGGGCCGTGGGGTACATGGTAGATTATATAAACATATCGTGGGATATGCGGGGGAAAGGGGTCAGCGAGGTGAAGCAGCGGGTATTAGCGGTTACGTTTACGTTTTATAAAACGTTTTGTCGAAACAGGGATATTTATGGGCAGAGGTGGGAAAGGGATTTTTCAGTGGGATACAGAGAACTTATGTTAGGGGTTTTATTAGACTTGTAATTCAGGATGGAGGTAGGATAGGGATGGTGTATGCTACTGTGGGAAGGGATGTCAGGGGTATGAAACGGGGTCGCCTACTTGGGGTTGACAGTTGCTAAGGATGTGTCTGATTTGTTGGGAGTGCGAGTTGTTGAAATAACGCACCTTTTCTGAAATGTAAGAAACATTATCACTGGCTATTATTGTCACATGATTGAGGTGACATTGTGTTATAATCTTATCTAACACACTTATGTTAATTTTGATATTCAATGTAATGTGTCTTGGTGTCACTGTGAACACTGATGATTATATATTTACTTAAGGTTATCCTTAATATATTCTATGGAGGTACATAAGCATGTTAGTATATAATCATCTTTGATTGTATCATAGGGTCTTTAGAGGTAGGGTGTGGATGGTGTGGTTTGGGAGGAATAGCATCATTATGATTGGACTGGAGTCTTGCCAGTAGAGATTTTTGTTACCTGTAACCATACGTGTCTACCTATATATGTATTTTGTGCATAATTTAAAATGAACAATGTAACTTGTCAGAATTATGAGGCATTCATACCTATTTTCAAGTAGTGGTATGTTTAGGTATTGTATATATAATATAAGATATTGCCTGGGTTGTTCTTACATATATATTGTTGCAGATATTTTTCATGAGTTCATTATACATGATTAAGTGAACGAGTTTTTGAATATTGAGTATAGACAGGTGAAACTGGACAGGTTTCACTTGTGGGGGGGTAGCAGTGTAAGCAATCTCTGCACTAGCAGGCCATGCGAAGCACATGGTCACAATTATATTAGATATTGTCCACATCGCTCTCGGGCCGTGCGGACAGGCTGCGCAATAGCTCCCGAATCATCTGACTTTCTGCGCAGTTTTCATATTCGTCTCTCAACTCTTGAGTAGAGAGGACGTACTTGGAACTGCGCTCTGACCCCTGGTGGCAGGTGACAGTATTTTCATCATGGTGGAGAGTGGCCGCAGACGTGTGAACACTGTCTGTTTGGAATTAGTGAGGGGCGTACTTACTGCCCAGGATACCAACATGTTGCTGACGGCGATATTGAGGGATATGTACAGCATCGCTAATGAAGATCTTTATGGAGTCTCACTGAATGGTGTGGCACGCATTTTCGTTAAGTTCCGGCTGAGCAATATATATGACAACATGGTGGCCAAGTATCAGGACGTGGTTAAGACGGTTACCTATGGCGTTAGTGTCCGTCTTCATGACATATCAAGATTCTACACCTGGGTCAAGGTGCGTAAAGTCCCTTTCGAGGCTGATGAAAGTGATTTACGGCAGGTGTTTGGACGATATGGGACGATCTATATGGCGACATTGGGACATTGGCGAGATGGGCCACTAGTTGGCTTCCCTGAAGGGACGTTTTCCTGAAAATGTCCCTAAGGTATCCTATTCCATCTTAAGTGGGAATGGAGGACTTCTGGACTCAGTTGTACATAACATATACAGGTCAGAGGCGTACATGCCTTGTGTGTGAGGCGTACGACCACATAGTGCCGACTTGTCCAACGAGACGTGGGAATCCTGACGCTGAGGTGGGACCTGATGGTACTATGGACCAACTGACTTATGCAATGGCAAAGCAACGTAAGCCTTTGTCACGGGAGGTGTGGAGTGTGGAGGTGGAGACGGAGGAGGCGTCGTCGCCTGAGTGTGTGACACTCACTGGACTTGACGAGGACGTAGGCTTGGTGTCGGCGAAGAGTGGTGAGGAGTCTGCAATTGTACACCATGTTTTGGAAGCTACAATTCAGGAGGCCCTGGACGACTTACTGGATGTTTCGGTCAATGCTGGCTTGGATGATGTGAGTGTAGAGACTGAGGTGGGTGGCCTCAATGAGAAGGTTGTGAGTGATGAGGTGCAGGTCCAGAGTGTGACAGTGGAGGTCCACAGGGAAGATGCCCAGGAGGAGGCGAAGCGTGAGAAGCGTGGCTTTCGCAAGAGGACAGCTGTCATTTCGATATTGAGGATGTTTTGGCACCTGGGCAAAGGACTGGGAAGAAAACCTGGCATGATCTAACGCCTAGAGAGAAAGGTGGTTTAAAGAATGTACAGCGTGAGCAAGGGGAAGGTGATGGGAAGTGCGGGGGCGGGGTGGATTTTCTCGCCAGGGTTCTAAGTGTGTTATGGTGTCAAGGGAAAGCCCTCATTATGGCCTTCAGGTGTCTTACTTTAAATGTTAATGGGTTGAGGGCAGTGGGCAAATGTAAAGTTCTGGAGGGTTATTTGAGGAGATATGTGCCAGACCACGTGTTCTTGCAGGAGCATAATTATAAATATTTAGGTGAATTGTCAATTACCGGATATGACGTGTACATGGGTTGCTCTTCACGACTGAAAGGTGGTGTGGCACTATTAATTAAGGAAGCCAGCCGGTTTCTTTTGCATAGGTGTGAGGTAGGGGAGGAGGGGCGGGTGGTTAGGGTCGAGGGTATGTAGGGAGGGGTTCGGGTGGGTTTCATTGGGGTGCATGGGCCGGCAGAAGGGGAGATGGGTGTTAAAAATAGATTCTTTACGGAAGTCCTTGTCTACCATTTCAGATCGCTGCCAGGTATTACAATTATAGGGGGTGATTGGAACTGTGTTGTCCGACGTAAGGATGCAGAACCTAGGGGGGAGTTTTTTTTTTGGGGTTTTTAGGGGATCTGTGTGTGAATGTAGTTTTTAGGGGATCTGAGGTGTGAATGTAGTGGATGTTCGAGGGGAGGTGAGTGGAGTGACGCATACGTTTATTAAGTGAGATTATGTGGCGAGGCTTGATCATATTTATGTATCTCGGGGGGTAAGGGTGAGCAGTGTGTGTGCGTTGAATGTAAGCTTCTCTGATCATTGATGGGTTCTGGTGGATTTAAATTGGGAGGGTTTGTCGAAGCGTTTCAGAGGTTTCTGGAAGATTAATGTTGGGTTATTGAAAACAGGGGAGGGGAGGGAATCTTTTGCGCGCACTTGGAAAAGGTGGTGGGCTGATGGAGGGGGGAGGGTTCATGTCATTGGGTGGTGGGACTCAGTCAGTAAGGGAAAGGTGAGGGATTTTTATCAGAGGAGGGGAAAGGAAGAGATGCGGTTTCAATATGGGATTTTAAATTACCTTGAGGGTCAACTACAGGAATGCTATATGGGAGGGGGGGTGCATATCCGATGGGTGAGATTGAGGGTTTGAAACAAACGGATTTGGTATATTCAAAATCGCAATTTTGATTGCTGCAAGGGTTTGCAGGGGACCTTGTGAGGTCTTAAGGGTATGGGGGGACGTCCTTCAGGTTATGTTTGCAGGAGCTGGGACAGTCGTTGGGCAACTGAGGGTGAAGGAGTTTGCGGGTATAGGAGCAGTTTGCGGGGTAATCGTCAGGGCAGGTGCTTTCGTTTACAGGAGGGTTATGGGTTGCTATGTGGACGTGTGGGTATAGAAGAATGGTAAAAGTGTGGAGGTTAATGTGAGATGTTAGGCTGCAATGGGGTGATGGGTTAACTGTAATTAGTGCATAAGATCGATGGAGTTTGAGTGGGCCTTTAAGTGAGGAAGGATGATTAGGGTTTGCAGTGGACGGATGAGCAATGGTAAATCGACTGGTATTGATTGCATCCCTTGTGATTTTTATAGGGAAAAATAACTGGAGGTGAGAGTTTGCGTTGGGTTTTTAGGGGTAGGTTGGAGGAACAGCAGAAACGGGTGTTACTGTGTAGTGGGTCATGATCCCTATTCAAAAGTCTTATGAATGTGTGACGGACATACGTTCGAGCTCCTTAAGTGTGGCGATTACAAGATCTTTGCTAAGTGTTGGGGAATGAGGTTGAAAGGTGTCTTGCCAGCGTTTGGACGAGGGTCAATATGGAGTGTCCTGGGCGTTCGCTGTGTGTGGGGCAAGGGGATTATCGTAGGTTTATAGATGAAAGGGGGGGGAGGAAACATCATGGGTGGGGTTTTAGGGCATTCTAGATTGCAGGCAGCGTAAGACTGTGTGGGGGTGAGGCGTTGTGGAAGTTTATGCAATGGCAGGGTTTGGGAGGGGAAATCGTCAGCTGGACTAAGGTGTTGTATGAGGCAGGCACCCTTAGCGGTAGATTAGGTCAACCTGTTAGGGTGGAATGGGGCTTAAGGCAGGGAATGCCCTGTGTCGCAGCTTCTCTTTGCATTATCCAGGACCGTTCTATAGAGGCTGTGCATTGGGTGTACAGATGGATGGTGAGGCTGGGGTGTCTGTGGACCGGGGATCGTTAGATATGTTGATGGACACCACAGTGCTATTTAGAAGGTCTGAGGATTTAGCTAGGTTAGTGAGTTGAGGAGAGTTGGCATGGCAACAGGATGACGCTTATAGAGATTAAGTCGATGTTATTGAGGGTGGGTGGATGTGTGGGGGGGGTATACGAAACAGGGTTGAAGGTTGGTCCATGGTAAGTAGACATAAGGTATGTGGGGTTGTCACATGAAAAATATCCTGGAGGCACGGATGGTGAATTACGAAAAGAAGCTGTTTGATAGGGGTTTTGGGTAGATTAGCGGGGTTGCGTACAGGAGGTTTGATGCTGCACAGCGAGCTATTGTGGTGAATGTGAAACTGCTATAGTATAAACTATGGCATGTGGCAGGTATATATCCCTTGGAAACATGTGATGAGAAGCTTCTGTTGAAGTGCGTGTAATCATTATTTTGGGGTTTTGGTTGTGAGGGTTGTCGAGAGATGTTGTGTGTTTACCGGTATGCCAGGGAGGGCTGGGGTTAACGGCGCTGCATCAAGGTTGTTGGGTTTTTGTATGTTAAACCATAGTTATTTGAGGGAGCAGAATCACAGGTACAGGTTTGGCAAGGGTGAGAAGGGACTTGTTTGTTGGGCGAGGGGTAGGAATGTTCAGGTGGTGAGGAAATGTGAGTGGTTGTGTTATGCAAGGAACCCTTACGAGAGTTAAGATAGGTACAATGGCCCAGGGTGGGTGGTGGGGAGGTGTTGTAGGGTTGTGGTTTGTATCCGATGTATTGCATGGAGTGATATATGGGGGGCGCCTGCAAGGGTACGATTGAAATCTGTGGAGTGGGAGGTAATGTTTAATTTCTCCATATATATTGCCGTCGGGGGAGTATTAGGTAATAGGCATGTGCAGGAGGGACGGGGAATGTTGTGAGTGTGGGGAAAATTGACCTGTTTTCCATGCAGTATATTTTGTGAAAGTTGGGAACCAGTGAGAGAGGGTTTAGCAGGGTTTTACGTATGGTGGGTGGGGGTGGTATTTGTGGTTCTACGCATTCAGCTAGGATTTGGGGGAGGGTGCCGGTTCAAAAATGCGATGGGTTATTGGTAGCCGACTTCGTGTATACTTCGTGGGTTTTGTGGAGAGCGCCGGTGGGGAGAGCGAATTAGGGCCCTGGCAGCGATATTTTATGGGACACAAAAGGGAAGGAAATAAGGATATCACTGGGAATATATTGGTATATCCAATTTTAGATGGATAGTGTAACTTTCGAGTGGAGGACTATGGGCATTACTGATTCTGGGGACGTGGACGACGGCTGCCTTCTTGAGGAAGGGCACGGGCATGATTGAGATGCATTTGGGGAGGGACAAAGAGGTGTAATACGAAGTTGCCTGCTTCGGAAAGTTGAGTGGCTTGGGTGTCAGGAATTTATTGATGCCATGTGTTATGCGAAGTGAAGGGATTGAGAAATGTATGAGTAAGATGGAGCTTTAATTTCGCAAGGTATGAAGTCTGGTACTTTATGTGACTGTGAGTCTCTTGTGTGCATGATGACTGTGAAGGTTCATATTATGCTAATGTATCATTTTTTTTTCTTTTTTTTTATTTTATTTAAAACGTAATATTACAACATAAAATATAAATATATAGAAAACCACCATCTCTTAACAAACAGGTATCCAAATGAGAATTCATAAGCCCAGTACAACATATAAATTGCTCAACATTCCGACAGTCGCTATATACACTTGGAGTCACCTAGGATGTTCATCATGCATAAATAAAAATCAGATAAGATCTTTATGGTCACATATGTCATCCTAGTACAGAAATGCACTACAAGACATGCTATAAGAAATCACATACCACTATCTCCTCCACTAATAGATATTCATATAATTCACATTTCCTTCGACCCATTGCTTAATATGTTTAGGAAATATTGTATTATACTTAAAAATTGTGACAAAATAATATTACAAAACATCAATACACGATGTTACATTACAGTGGTACAACACATAATAACAATAACAAATGTTACATTTACGTGGTACAATCACATAATAATATTATGTAAAGATACTTTACAGGGGTACAAACCCATAATAACAATATATAAATGTTACATTACAAGTGGTACAAAACACATAATAACAATATATAAATGTTACATTACCGTGGTACAAAAACACATAATAACAATATATAAATGTTACCATTACAGTGGTACAAACAACATACTAACAACTATATAAATGTTTCATTTCAGTGGGTTAAAACAATTAATAACAATTATAAAGTTACATTACAGTGGTACAAACACATAATAAACATATATAAATGTTACATTACAGTGGTTACAATACACATAATAACAATATATAATGTTACATTACCAGTGGTACACACACTTATAACATATATAAATGTACATTACAGTGTTCAAACACTTAATAACAATATTAAAAGTTAACATTACATTGGTACAAACACATACTAACAATACATAAATGTTACATTACAGTGGTACAAACCCATAATAACAATATATAAATGTTACATTACGTGGTTCCAAACCCATAATAACAATATATACATGTTACATTTACAGTGGTACAAACCCATAATAACAATATAGAATGTTACATTACAGTGGTACAAACCGCATAATAACATTATATAAATGTTACATTACAGTGGTTTTCAAAATCATAATATACACTATAAGTTTCATTACAGTGGTACAACACTATAGTAATATATTAAATGTTACTTACAGTGGTACAAACATAATAACATTACTATGTTACATTACAGTGGTACAAACACATTATAATATATAAATGTTACATTACAGTGGTACAAACACATAATAACAAGCAACACAAGGAAGCATATTTTAACATGCAAGAATTAAAAACAGATGCTCATGGAAACTAGAATGAAACATTATAAAAACAACCCGTATGTAACATCCCTGTGCAAATAGTTACTATAAGAATACAACACACACTACAACCCCCCCCCTCCTATTCCAACAGTTGTATCTGCCGTCACCATCTTAACCAAAAAAATATAACTAACATTAATTAATTGTTTTGAAGATAGGAAACATTCTGAAACACACTTAATTACAACATTCCTGCATAACCAGGAAATACAAATGCAATAAACACTCATGTTCTAACATACCATACAAAAACACAATGAATACAGCGATATACACAGGAACACACATACCTCTCCAAACCGTAATTTAAACCCGTACATAACGATACAGATTAATAAAATAGTTACGGAAACATACCATCACTTTATACAAGTACTAAGTATTAATATAATATATAAAATTAAAATCCAATACATAAAAAAATATTAAAAAAAATAAATCAACATATCTTAATACAGAAGCTGTCGTAAACACTTTCCATACAACAGCCACACCGCAAGGACACAGCCACACTGCAAGACACAGCCAACCCTGCAAGAACAGCCACACCCCTGCAAGACACAGCCACCACCCTGCATAGGACACAGCCACACCCTGCAAGACAATAGCCACACCCTGCAAGACACAGCAACAACCTGGCTAAGACACAGCCACACCCTGCAAAGACATCGCTACCAACCCTGCAAGAACACAGCCACACCGAAGACACAGCACACCTGCAGACACAGCCACACCCTGCAAGGACACAGCCACACCCTGCATAGACACAGCCCACACCCTGCTAGACAGCCAACCCTGCACGACACAGCCAAACCCTGCAAGACACAGCCACACCATGCAAGACACATAGCCACATCCTGCAAGACACAGCCACACCCTGCAAGACACAGCCACACCCTGCATGACAAGCCCACACCCTGGCAAGGAAACAGCCACACCCTGCAAAGACACAATAGCCACATCCGCAAGACACGCCACACCCTGCAAGACACAGCCACACCCTGCAGGACACAGCCACACCCTGCAAGACACAGCACACCCTGCAAGAACACAGCCACATCCTGCAGACAGGCCATCAACACCTGCAAGAACAGGCCACACCCTGCATGACACAGCCACCTCACCTGCAAGACACAAGCCACACCTGCAGACACAGCAACACCCTGCAGAAACAGCCAACTGCAGAAACAGCCAACCTGAAAGGACACATAGCCCACACCCTGCAAAGACCACGCCACACCTGCAAGGACGCAGCCACACCCTGCAAGACACAGCCACCCCTGCAAGACACAGCAAACCCTGCAAGACACAGCCAGCCTGCAAGACACATAGCCACACCCTGCAAGACAAGACACCCTGCAAGGACACAGCCACACCCTGCAAGACACAGCCACACCCTGCAAGGACACAGCATCACCCTGCCAAGGGGACACAGCCACACCCTGCAAGACACGCCACACCCTGCAAGACACAGCCACACCCTGCTAGATACAGCCACACCCTGCAAGACACATAGCCACACCCTGCAAGACACAGCCACACCCTGCAAAGACACAAGGCCACACCTGCAAGACACAGCCACACCCTGAAAGTGACAAGCCACACCTGCAAGACACAGCCACACCCTGCAGACACAGCCACACCTGCAAGACACTAGCCACACCCTGCAAGACAACAGCCACACCCTGCAAGACACAGCCACACCCTGGCAAGGCACAGCCAACCTGCAAGACACTGCCACTCCGCAAGACACAGCCCACACGGCAAGACACATAGCCACCCCTGCAAAGGACCCAGCCCACACCCTGCAAGACACAAGCACACCTGCTAGACACAAGCCCTACACCTGCAAGAAACAAGCCACACCTGCAAGAAACAGCCAAACCTGCAAGACACAGGCACACCTGCAAGACACAGCCACACCCTGCGAGAACAGGCCACCACCCTGCATGCACAGCCACACATTGCAAGACAATGCCACACCCTGCACGACACAGCCACACCCTGCAAGGACACAGCCCAAACCTGGCAAAACAACAGCCACAACCTTGCAAGACACCAGCCACACCCTGCAACACACAGCACCCCCTGCAAGGACACAGACACACTGCAAGACACAGCCACACCTGCAAGACACAGCCACACCCTTCAACACACAGCCACACCCTGCAAGACACAGCCAACCCTGCAAGACACATAGCCACACCCTGCAAGACACAGCCACACCCTGCAAGACACAGCCATACCTGCAAGACACAGCCACACCCTGCAAGAACAGCCACACCTTGCAGACACAGCCACACCCTGCATGACACAGCCATACCCTGCAAGACACAGCCACACCTGCAAGACACAGCCCAAACTTGCAAGATACACAGCCACACCCTGCAAGACCAGGCCACAACCCTGCCAAGGACACAGGCCACAACCCTGCAAGACCACAGCCAACCTGCCAGACAAAGCCACACCCTACAACACACAGCCACACCTGCCAGACACAGACACACCTGCAAGACAACAGCCTCCCTGCAAAGACACAGCCAACACCCTGCAACACACGCCACACCCTGCAAGACACAGCCACACCCTGCATGACACATACACACCCTGCAAGACGCAGCCACACCCTGCAAGGGACACAGCACACCTTGCAGACCACAGCCACACTTGCAAGACACAGCCACACACTTGCAAGACACAGCCACACCCTGCAAGAACAAGACTCACCTGCAAGACACAGCCCACCCTGGGCAGACACAGCCACACCCTGCAAGACACCTTAAAGCCACACCCTGCAAGGCGGACACAGCCACACCTGCAAGGGACACCAGCCAACCTGCAAGACACCATTGCCACACCCTACAGGAACAGCCACAACCTGCCAAGACCACAACCACACTGCAAGACACAGCCACACCCTGCAAGGGACACAGCCAACCCTGCAAAGACACACCACACCCTGCAAGACACAGCCACACCCTGCAAAACACATTGTCCACTCCCGGCAAGACACATAGCCACACCTGCAAGACACAGCCACACCCTGCAAGAAACAGCCACACCTGCAAGACACAGCCATACCTGCAGGACACCATAGCCACACCCTGCCAAGGACCAGCCAACCTGCAAGACTCAGCACACCCTGCAGACACAGCCACCACCCTGCAAGACACAGCCCACCTGGAAAGACAATAGCCAAATGCCAAGACACCAGCCACCCACCCTGCATGAAACAGCCACACCCTGCAAGACACAGCACAACCCTGCAGACCACAGCCACAACCCTGCAAGACACATAGCCACCCCTGCAAGACACAAGCCACACCTGCAAAGACACAGCACCACCTGCAAGACACAGCACACCCTGCAAGGGGCACAAGCCACACCCTGCCAAGACACAGCAACCCTGCAAGACCACAGCCCACACACTGCAAGTCACAGCCACACCCTGCTAGACACAGCCACACCCTGCAAGACACAGCCACACCTGCAAGACACAGCCACACCCTGCAAGACACAGCCACACCCTGCAAGACACAGCCACACCCTGCAAGACACAGCCAAACCCTGCAAGACACAGCCACACCCTGCAAGACACAGCCACACCCTGCAAGACACAGCCACACCCTGCAAGACACATAGCCACACCCTGCAAGACACAGCCACACCCTGCAAGACACAGCCACACCCTGCAAGACACAGCCACACCCTGCAAGACACAGCCACACCCTGCAAGACACAGCCACACCCTGCAAGACACAGCCACAACCTGCAAGACACAGCCACACCCTGCAAGACACATAGCCACACCCTGCAAGACACAGCCATACCCTGCAAGACACAGCCACACCCTGCAAGACACAGCCACACCCTGCAAGACACAGCCACACCCTGCAAGACACAGCCACACCCTGCAAGACATATAGCCACACCCTGCAAGACACAGCCACACCCTGCAAGACACAGCCACACCCTGCAAGACACACAACAAGCCACACCCTGCAAGACACAGCCACACCCTGCAAGACACAGCCACACCCTACAAGACACAGCCACACCCTGCAAGACACAGCCACACCCTGCAAGACACATAGCCACACCCTGCAAGACACAGATATACCCTGCAAGACACAGCCACACCCTGCAAGTCACAGCCACACCCTGCAAGACACATCCACACCCTGCAAGACACAGCCACACACCTGCAAGACACAGCCACACCCTGCAAGACACAGCCACACCCTGCAAGACACAGCCACACCCTGCAAGACACAGCCACACCCTGCAAGACACAGCCACACCCTGCAAGACACAGCCACACCCTGCAAGACACATAGCCACACTCTGCAAGACACAGCCACACCCTGCAAGACACAGCCACACCCTGCAAGACACAGCCACACCCTGCAAGACATAGCCACACCCTGCAAGACACAGCCACACCCTGCAAGACACAGCCACACCCTGCAAGACACAGCCACACTTGCAAGACACAGCCACACCCTGCAAGACACAGCCACACCCGCAAGACACAGCCACACCCTGCAAGACACAGCCACACCCTGCAAGACACATAGCCACACCTGCAAGACACAGCCACACCCTGCAAGACACAGCCACACCCTGCAAGACACAGCCACACCCTGCAAGACACAGCTACACCCTGCAAGACACATAGCCACACCCTGCAAGACACATAGCCACACCCTGCAAGACACATAGCCACACCCTGCAAGACACATAGCCACACCCTGCAAGACACATAGCCACACCCCTGCAAGACACAGGAAGTACATTTGTTAAAAATGATACATTAGCATAATAAGAACCTTCACAGTCATCTTGCACACAAGACGCTCACAGTCACATAAAGTACCAGACTTCATACCTTGCTAAATTAAAGCTCCATCTTACTCATACAGTTTCTCAACCCCTCGCTTCGCATAACACATGTCATTAAAAATTCCCTGACACCAAGCCACTCACTTGACCCACACATCTCGCATTACACCTCTTGTCCTCCAAATGCACAAATCACGACCGCGCCTTCCTCAAGAAGCCATCCTCGTCACGTCCCCTGAATTTGTAATGCCCATAAGTCCTCCACTCGAAAGCTACAATATCCATCTGAAAATCTGCAATACCATCTATTCCTAGTGATATCCTTATTCCTCCTTTGTGTCCCATAAAATATAGCTGCCAGGGCCCTAATTTGCTCCCCCACCGGCGCTCTCCGTAAAACCCACGAAGTATACACGAAGTCGGCTACCAGATAACTCACCGCATTTTGTACCGCACCCCCCCCCCAAATCCAAGCTTAATGCCCGTAGAACACAAATACCACCCCCACCCACCATACGTAAAACCCTGCTAAACAACTCTCTCACTGGTTCCAACCTTTCACAAAAAATATACTGCATGGAAAACAGTGTCAATACCCCCACACTCACAACATTCCCGTCCCTCTTGCACATGCCTATTACCTAATACCTCCCCCGACGGCAATATATTATGGAGAAATTTAAACATTACCTCCCACACCACAGCCTTCAATCAAAACCCTTGCAGGCACCCCCATATATCACTCCATGCATACATCGGATACGAACCCACAACCCTAGCAACTACCTCCCCACCACCCACCCGGGCCAGTGTACCTATCTTAACCTCGGAGGGTTCCCTTGCATAGCACAACAACCTCAACATTCCCTCACACACCTGAACATCCCTACCCCTCGCCCAACGTACTAAGTCCCTTCTCACCCATGCCAAACCTCTACCTGTGATTCTGCCCTCCCTCAAATAACTATGTTTAACGTACATACCCAACAACCTTACATGCAGCGTCATTAACCCCAGCCCTCCCTGGCGTACCGGTAAACACACAACATCTCTCGACAACCATTCACAACCCGAACCCCAAATATAGTGATACACACGCTTCAACAGACGCTTCTCATCTCATGTTTCCAAGGGATATGTACCTGCCACATGCCATAGCTTACTATACAGTTTCACATTCACCACAATAGCATGCTGGTGCAGCGTCAAACCTCCCTGTAACCTAACCCGCTCAATCTACCAAAACCCTATCTACAGCTCTTTCGATTCACCTCCGTGCCTCCATGATATTTTCCATGTGAAGGCAAACCCACATACCTAATCTACTACCAGGACCAACTTCACCCTGAGTCGTAGACTACCCACCCACACCATCCCCCACCCTCAATAACATCGACTTGTCTCTATTAAGCGTCACCCCTGTTGCCCTGCCAAAACTCTCCACCAACTCACTAACCCTAGGTAAATCTTCAGACCTTCTAAATAGCACTGTGGTGTCATCAACATATCCAACGATCCCCGGTTCCACAGACACCCCAACCCACACCATCCCTTCCCGTACGCCCTAAAGCACAGCCCTATAGAACGGGTCCTTGAGTAATGCAAATAGAATCTGCGACACAGGGCATCTCTGCCTTAAGCCCCTTTCCATCCTAAAAGGTTGACCTAATCTACCATTCACCTGTACCCTAACCGTTGCCTTCTCATACAACACCTTAGTCCAACTGACGATTTCCCTCCCAAACCCCTGCCATTGCATAAACTTCCACAACGCCTCACACTCCACACAGTCGTACGCTGCATGCCAATCTAATGCTAAAACCCCAGCATTGATGTTTTCCCCACTTTCAACTTTAAACCTACGTTTAATCCCCTGCCCCACACACATCGAATGCTCAGGCACTCCATTTTGACCCTCGTCAAAAACGCTGGCAGGAACACCTTTCAACCTATTTCCCAACACTTTAGCAAAGATCTTGTAATCGCCACACATTAAGGTGATTGAACGGTAGTGATGCACACATTCACAGACTTTTTTTTAGGGACCATGACCACTACACCCATTCTCTGCTGTTCCCCCAACCTACCCCTGGTTTTCATGGTATTAAATAACTCCACTAAAAACTCACGCAAACACTCTCAGTTTTCCCTATAAAAATCACAAGGGATGCCATGAATACCAGACGATTTACCCATGCTCTTCCCCTCCACTGCCACCCTAATCTCCTCCTCACTTATAGGCCCACCCAAACTCAATCGATCCTTATGCACTAGATTACAGTTTACCCATTTGCCAAATGCGCCTAACGCCTCACAATTAACCCCCACACTTTTACCATTCTTCTCGTACCACGCATCCCATAAAACCCATACCCTCTGTAGACGATGAGCACATGCCCCTGACGATATCCAGCCAATTGTTCCTGTACCCGCAAACTCATCACCTCTGTTGCCCTACGACGTGTCCCCTGCTCCCGCAAGACATACCGCCGATGGACGTCCCCCCATAAGACCTCATCATGGCCCACTGCAACCTTGCAGCATCAAAATTGCGATTTGAATATCCCTAATGCGTTGTTTCCAAACCCTCAATCTCACCCATCGCATATGCCACCCCCCACTCCCATATAGCATTCTTGTAGTTGATCCTCAAGGTAATTAAAATCTCGTATTGAAACTGCCTCTCTTCCTTTCCCCATTCTGATAAAAATCCCTCACCTTTCCCTTACCGACCGAGTCCCACCACCCATGACATGAACCCTCCCTTCTCCATCAGCCACCACCTTTCCAAGTGCGCACAAAAGATTCCCTCCAGAAACCTCTGAAACGCTTCGGAAAAATCCCCAATTTAAATCCACCAGAACCCCACAATGATTAGAGAAGCTTACATTCAATGTACACACACTGCTCACCTCACACCCCGGAGATCATAAATACGATCAAGCCTCGCTGCATAATCATGCTTAATAACGTATGCGTCACTCCACTCACCTCTCCCCAACATCCACTACTTCACACCTCTCAACAGATCCCCTAAAAACCCTGAATAAAAAACCTCCCCCTAGGCTCTACATCCTTACGTCGGACAACACAGTTCTAATCACCCCCTATAATTTTAATTCCTGGCAGCAATCTGAAATGGTAGACAAGGACATCCCTAAAGAATCTATTTTTAACACCCATATCCCCTTCCGCCGGCCCATACACCCCAATGAAACCCACCCAAACCCCTCCCCACATACCCTCGACCCTAACCACCGGCCCCTCCTCCCCTACCTCACACCTATGCAAAAGAAACAGCTGGCTTCCTTTATAATACGCCACACCACCTTTCAGTAGTGTAAGAGCAATCCCATGTACACGTCATATCTGGCAATTGACAATTCACCTAAATATTTATAATTATGCTCCTTCAAGAACACAGGGTCTGGCACATATCTCCTCAAATAACCCTCCAGAACTTTACATTTGCCATTGCCTCAACCCATTAACATTTAAAGTAAGACACATGAAGGCCGTAATGAGGGCTTTCCCTTAGACACCCGTAACACACTAAACCCTGGCGAGAAACCCCACCCTCCGCCCCCACACTTTCCCATCACCTTCACCTTGCTCACGCTCTACATTCTTAAACCACCTTTCTCTCTAGCGTTGGATCATAACCAGGTTTTCTCCCTGTCCTTTGCCCAGGCGTCAAAACATCCTCACTATCAGAAATGACAGCCGTCCTCTTGCGAGAGCCATGTTTCTCATGCTTCGCCTCCTCCTGGGCATCTTCCCTGTGGACCTCCACGGCCACACTCTGGACCCGCCCCTCATCACTCACAACCTTCTCATTGAGGCCACCCACCTCAGCCTCTACACTCACATCATCCAAGCCAGCATTGACCGAAACATCCAGTAAGCCGTCCAGGGCCTCCTGAATTGTAGCTTCCAAAACATGGTGTGCAACTGCAGACTCCTCACCACTCTTCGCCGACACCAAGCCTACGTCCTCGTCAAGTCCAGTGAGTGTCACACACTCAGGCGACGACGCCTCCTCCCTCTCCACCTCCACACTCCACGCCTCCCGTGACAAAGGTTTACGTTGCGTTGCCGTTGCATACGTCAGTTGGTCCGTAATACCATCAGATCCCGCCTCAGCTTCAGGTTTCCCACGTCTCGTTGGACAAGTCGGCGCTATGTGGTCGTACGCCCCACACACATGGCTCGTACGCCTCTGACCTGAGTATGTTATGTGCACCTGAGTCCGGAAGTCCTCCATTCCCACATAAGATGGAGTAGGATGACTTAGGGACATTTTCAGGGAAAACGTCCCTTCAGGGAAGCCAACTAGTGGCCCATCTCGCCATCGTTCCAATGTCACCATGTGGATCGTCCCATATCGTCCAAACACCTGCCGTAAATCACTTTCATCCGCCTCGAAAGGTACATTACGCACCTTGATCCAGGTGTAGAATCTTGATACGTCATGAAGACGGACACTAACGCCAGGGGTAACCGTCTTAACCACGTCCTGATAATTGGCCACCATGTTGTCATATGTACTGCTCAGCCGGAACTTGACGAAAATGCCTGCCACACAATTCAGTGAGACTCCATAAAGATCTTCATTAGGGATACCGTACGTATCCCGCATTATCGCCGTCAGCAACATGTTGGTATTCTGGGCAGTAAGCACGCCCCTCACTAATTCCAAACAGTGTTCACGCGTCTGCGGCCACTCTCTGCCATGATGAAAATAAACTGTCATCTGCCACCAGGGGTCAGAGCGCAGTTCCAAGTACGTCCTCTCTACTCAATAGCTGAGAGACGAATAGGATAACAGCGCAAAAAGCCAGATGATTCGGGAGCTACTGCGCAAACTGTCCGCACGGCCCAAGAGCGATGTGGACAATTTGACATTACTTGTATTTATAGTGTCAGCCGTTTACTGGCTGGATTGTGTTTATATATTTTGTTATTGAAGTTTTTAATGGTCTTATAAGTCTTTAAGTATAAGAGATTTGTCACTGTGTATACTAATGTGAAAGTGGAATGTTTTCATGTGGGGGGAGTGTAAGCCTTACTGAGTATGTATCGTTTTTTATACGACCATTTGTTATGTGAAGCAGAGTATGTAGAAGCAGTGTTCAAGTGAAGCACAGTACGTAGAAGCAGTGTTCATGTGAAGCACAGTACGTAGAAGCAGTGTTCATGTGAAGCACAGTACGTAGAAGCAGTGTTCATGTGAAGCACAGTACGTAGAAGCAGTGTTCATGTGAAGCACAGTACGTAGAAGAAGTGTTCATGTGAAGCACAGTATGTAGTAGCAGTGTTCATGTGAAGCACAGTACGTAGAAGCAGTGTTCTTGTGAAGCACAGTACGTAGAAGAAGTGTTCATGTGAAGCACAGTACGTAGAATCAGTGTTCTTGTGAAGCACAGTACGTAGAAGCAGTGTTCTTGTGAAGCACAGTACGTAGAAGCAGTGTTCATGTGAAGCACAGTACGTAGAAGCAGTGTTCAAGTGAAGCACAGTACGTAGAAGCAGTGTTCATGTGAAGCACAGTACGTAGAAGCAGTGTTCATGTGAAGCACAGTACGTAGAAGCAGTGTTCATGTGAAGCACAGTACGTAGAAGCAGTGTTCATGTGAAGGACAGTACGTAGTAGCAGTGTTCATGTGAAGCACACTACGTAGAAGTAATGTTCATGTGAAGCACAGTACGTAGAAGCAGTGTTCATGTGAAGCACACTAGGTAGAAGCAATGTTCATGTGAAGCACAGTACGTAATAGCAGTGTTCATGTGAAGCACAGTACGTAGTAGCAGTGTTCATGTGAAGCACAGTACGTAGAAGCAATGTTCATGTGAAGCACAGTACGTAGAAGCAGTGTTCATGTGAAGCACACTACGTAGAAGCAATGTTCATGTGAAGCACAGTACGTAGAAGCAATGTTCATGTGAAGCACAGTACGTAGAAGCAGTGTTCATGTGAAGTACAGTACGTAGTAGCAGTGTTCATGTGAAGCACAGTACGTAGAAGCAATGTTCATGTGATGCACAGTACGTAGTAGCAGTGTTCATGTGAAGCACAGTACGTAGTAGCAGTGTTCATGTGAAGCACAGTACGTAGAAGCAATGTTCATGTGAAGCACAGTACGTAGAAGCAGTGTTCATGTGAAGCACACTACGTAGAATAAGTGTTCATGTGAAGCACAGTACGTAGAAGCAGTGTTCATGTGAAGCACAGTACGTAGAAGCAGTGTTCATGTGAAGCACAGTACGTAGAAGCAGTGTTCATGTGAAAACAGTACGTAGAAGCAGTGTTCATGTGAAGCACAGTACGTAGAAGCAGTGTTCATGTGAAGCACAGTACGTAGAAGCAGTGTTCATATGAAGCACAGTACGTAGAGGCAGTGTTCATATGAAGCACAGTACGTAGAAGCAGTGTTCATAAGAAGCACTGTACGTAGAAGCAGTGTTCATGTGATGCACACTACGTAGAAGCAGTGTTCATGTGAAGCACAGTACGTAGAAGCAGTGTTCATGTGAAGCACAGTACGTAGAAGCAGTGTTCATAAGAAACACTGTACGTAGAAGCAGTGTTCATGTGATGCACACTACGTAGAAACAGTGTTCTTGTGAAGCACACTACGTAGAAACAGTGTTCATAAGAAGCACTGTACGTAGAAGCAGTGTTCTTGTGAAGCACACTACGTAAAGCAGTGTTCTAAGAACACTGTACGTAGAAGCAGTGTTCATGGATGCACTTACGTAGAAGCAGTGTTCATGTGAAGCACAGTACGTAGAAGCAGTGTTCATAAGAAGCACTGTACGTAGAAGCAGTGTTCATGTGATGCACACTACGTAGAAGCAGTGTTCATGTGAAGCACAGTACGTAGAAGCAGTGTTCATAAGAAGCACTGTACGTAGAAGCAGTGTTCGTGTGATGCACACTACGTAGAAGCAGTGTTCTTGTGAAGCACACTACGTAGAAGCAGTGTTCATAAGAAGCACTGTACGTAGAAGCAGTGTTCTTGTGAAGCACACTACGTAGAAGCAGTGTTCATAAGAAGCACTGTACGTAGAAGCAGTGTTCATGTGATGCACACTACGTAGAAGCAGTGTTCATGTGAAGCACAGTACGTAGAAGCAGTGTTCATAAGAAGCACTGTACGTAGAAGCAGTGTTCATGTGATGCACACTACGTAGAAGCAGTGTTCTTGTGAAGCACACTACGTAGAAGCAGTGTTCATGTGAAGCACAGTACGTAGAAGCAGTGTTCATGTGAACACAGTACGTAGAAGCATGTGTCATGTGAAGCCACACTACGTAAAGCAGTGTTCATGTGAAGCACAGTACGTAGAAGCAGTGTTCATGTGAAGCACAGTACGTAGAAGCAGTGTTCATGTGAAGCACACTACGTAGAAGCAGTGTTCATGTGAAGCACAGTACGTAGAAACAGTGTTCATGTGAAGCACACTACGTAGAAGCAGTGTTCATGTGAAGCACACTACGTAGAAGCAGTGTTCATGTGAAGCACAGTACGTAGAAGCAGTGTTCATGTGAAGCAAGTACGTAGAATGCAGTGTTCATGTGAAGCACACTACGTAGAAGCGTGTTTCAGTGTGAAGCAGCAGTACGTAGAAGCAGTGTTCATGTGAAGCACAGTACGTAGAAGCAGTGTTCATGTG
This sequence comes from Cherax quadricarinatus, assembly GCF_026875155.1. NCBI lineage: Eukaryota > Metazoa > Arthropoda > Malacostraca > Decapoda > Parastacidae > Cherax > Cherax quadricarinatus. The sequence continues at coordinate 1,992,852 of NC_069483.1, forward strand.
AAGCAGCACTACGTATGAAGCAGTGTTCATGTGAAGCACAGTACGTAGAAGCAGTGTTCATGTGAAGCACAGCTACGTAGAAGCAGTGTTCATGTGAAGCACAGTACGTAGAAGCAGTGTTCATGTGAAGCACACTACGTAGAAGCAGTGTTCATGTGAAGCACAGTACGTAGAAGCAGTGTTCATGTGAAGCACACTACGTAGAAGCAGTGTTCATGTGAAGCACACTACGTAGAAGCAGTGTTCATGTGAAGCACAGTACGTAGAAGCAGTGTTCATGTGAAGCACACTACGTAGAAGCAGTGTTCATGTGAAGCACACTACGTAGAAGCAGTGTTCATGTGAAGCACACTACGTAGAAGCAGTATTTGATTTAAGTGAAGTCATATACTGTAGTACAGTTATACATGTAAGCACATTCAGTATAGTGTAGTCCACTGTTGAAGCTCACACGTAGAGCAATGTTAAGAATGAATCATGTCGTAGCATTATCATGTACCCTATTTTAGAATAAGTTTTCAGGTGTAAGCCTTCACACTAGAAGCACTGCCTTAAGCACGTGTTAAAATGTCAAATTATGCTGCTACACCATATGTGACTTTTCTACTCGAAGCTTGCCTTCTGTAAACCATGTGTGAGGCAAGTCTGCTTCTAACAGTGTGTGAGCAAGTCTTGCCTTCTGAACAGTGTTGAGGCAAGTTGCCTTCTGAAGCAGTGTGTGAGGCAAGTCTGCCTTCTAACAGTGGTGAGGCAGTCTTGCCTTCTGAACCAGTGTGGAGGCAAAGTCATGCCTTCTGATCAGTGTGTGACCAGTCGACTTGCCTTCTGAAGACGAGGAAAGTAAGTGAGGCAAGTCTTGCCTTCTGAAGCAGTGTGTGAGGCAAGTCTTGCCTTCTGAACCAGTGTGTGAGGCAAGTCTTGCCTTCTGAACCAGTGTGTGAGGCAAGTCTTGCCTTCTGAAGCCAGTGTGTGAGGCAAGTCTTGCCTTTGAACGCAGGTGTGAGAAGCAAGTCTTGCATCTGAACAGTGTGAGGCAATCTTGCCTTCTGAACCAGTGTGTGAGGCAAGTCTTGCCTTCTGAAGCAGTGTGTGAGGCAAGTCTTGCCTTCTGAACCAGTGTGTGAGGCAAGTCTTGCCTTCTGAACCAGTGTGTGAGGCAAGTCTTGCTTCTGAACAGTGTGAGGCAAGTCTTGCCTTCGTGAACTCATAGTGTGTGAGGCAAGTCTTGCCTTCTGACCAGTGTGTGAGGCAAGTCTTGCCTTCTGAACCAGTGTGTGAGGCAAGTCTTGCCTTCTGAAGCAGTGTGTGAGGCAAGTCTTGCCTTCTGAAGCAGTGTGTGAGGCAAGTCTTGCCTTCTGAAGCAGTGTGTGAGGCAAGCTTCCTCTGAACCGTGTGAGGAAGTCTGCCTCTGAACAGTGTGTGAGGTAAGTCATTGCCTGTCATGGAACCAGTAGTGAGGCTAAGTCTGCCTTCTGAACCAGTGTTGAAGGGAGTCTTGCCTTCTGAACCCGTGTTTGAGGCCATCTGCCTTTGAACCAGTTCTAGGAAAAGGTTCTTGCCTTAACCCGTTTGTGAGCAATCTTGCCTTCGGAACCAGTGTTGAGGGAAGTCTTGCTTCTGAACCAGTGTGTGAGGAAATCTTGCCTTGAACAGGGGTTTAGAAGTCTTTCCTTCTGAACCAGTGTGTGAGGCAAGTCTTGCCTTCTGAACCAGTGTGTGAGGCAAATCTTGCCTTCTGAACCAGTGTGTGAGAGCAATCTTGCCTTCTGAACCCGTGTGGGGGAAATCTTGCCTTCTGAACAGTGTGTGAGGCGAGAACCATGCATTCTGATCACTGTCTGTGATGGCAGAGTCCATGCCTACTGAACCAATGTGTGTTGGCTGAGCCATGCCTACTGAACCAGTGTGTGGGTGGAGGAGACTATGCTAATTTTTTTTTTTATATTTTTTTAATAACTGCTTATACATAATACATTGATGAACTTACAAAACAAACACGGTGATAATAAAAATAAATGGTCACATACAGTGAACTTCATACCCTCTCCGAACATGAAATTAAACACCAACATTTCAAATAGTCAATACCCTAACCACATCCACAGTAACTTTATAGAAGTACTTAGTATTGATGACTATACATACATACACATATCATATTATTATATAATATCACACAATCACCACTCATTACATTATATATAAATTAAATTAATATTCAAACTCAGATCGGTATACAGAGAAATATAATCCATTATAGTTTACTTGCATGTCACAAGTACTTGGCTAACAGGAGCTATCATACCTAACACTTACACCACAATTTTGAAATCCAACATTCCACATCTTACAATACAGAATTTTATAAAACAGAGCAATATACAATAATGATTATAGTATAAAATTAAAAACCATACCTAGATATTACAAAACCTTTCTTTGTAGTAAAAAAACACAATACCGATACATTTTAAGTAACCCATAGATCAAGGCCATATTACAACCATATACATAACCCTACAATCCATATACATAACCTATAAATCCCTCCTTTTTATAATAATCATTATTGCCAGTGCAGACACAGCTGAACTTCTACCCCCCCTCCCCGTATGTACAGTCCCCGTTCTAAATAACATTCATGAATTATCTAATGAAAGGTTCTTACCTGACCTCATCAATGCCTAGAAGTGGTTGAGCTTGAATCAAGACAAACACAAATATTTACAGACTCAAACAGATTATGAAACTGTACATTCCATATAATCCTACACTGTAATAAGTAGAAGAATATACTCACGATATGATATCAATATTATGTTAACCATGAATTACAAAACATTCCAAAACCTTGCATATAGTGAAGTTCACACTCAAAATGCAAGATTAATACTACCACTTGCACATTCGCGTAGCGGTACAATACTGGATTTGTAAATTATTTAAAGAACCCGCAGACTAAAAAATAAAAAAAAAAAAAACTAGAGTAGTTTTTAAGAATTAAAAATTTTGTGTTGATACAACGTGTCAATCTAATCTTCCCCCCGCTCTCCCTAAGGGCTCGGTATCCTGGCTTTCAAGGAAATTTTAAAACCAGTGTACATACCATCAGGTTAGAAATGTAACCCTTGGGTAAATCCACACTTATATATCATCTATGACAAAACATTCTCGTGTAAAACATGGCCTTAACATCACATTACTAATTCTCAATACCTTCACTCTTACAACACTACATCAGTTCCTGATATCCATAAACCACCCCCCCCCTTTACATTCCCCCATAAGGAGACCATCTCTTTGTCATCCTCTGGTCTGGGTACCCACGCCTAAGGATACCACAGTGAGATTCCTATAACCTTCCGGGAAACTTTTTTCCCAAGACGCCCATTAATCCAACTTATTCCTACACTTTAGTCCTATAGAATCTCGGCCGCCAACGACTTTTTTCCTCATATCACCCCTTAATCCTTCTTTACCTTGAATTTGTCCAGATAATCCACTATGATATACATTATAGCCCTTCCAACATCCCTAGGATACTCCCTTATCAATTCCAGATAGTAAAGCCTTAAAGCGGCAAACGACCCCCCCCCATACTGTCTGATAACCCCACCCATCCATGATCTCACCCCCTCAGGAGTACAAAAAAGACCACATGTAAACGCCGTTTCAACATCACCACAAACTGATCAAAAAGCCTCTTCCACCAAAACCATACTAGTAACACTTCCTTGGAAGCAGAATCCCATGATAAGCCTATATACTAATTCTCCTTAATCTAGCGGGTATCGAAGCTTACTAAAATTCTTTCCAATAACCCCCCAATTCTACGTTGGATACTCGGCTTCACTTGAATAATTCTTGACCTTTCATACCTCACCAACCGTTTCACTTTGATGTTATCCACCTGTTGCACTGCAATAAAAATCTCAACTTATCTTCACAAACCTCAATTCCTTCCCACCCACATTATACGTTCCTCCTCCATAATCTTCCTACTTTGCGCCCCCGCTCACACCCCTTCCATCATATACCATCCATTGATATATTCAGCCCATTACTATCAGTCCTAAAGGCAACTCAATCCTAACCCCCTCTCCGAAACATCCGTCATAACTACCTCCTTACTTAACCATGGCCCTCCCCCAAATCCCACACAAACTCAGCACCCATCCTCTGATTTCCACAATACTCCTCGTTACCTCTAAGGGAAAAAAATCCTCTGCCACCCCCATACTTGCTTTAGAAACGTGTATGTTCCAACCCACTACCTTCTGATGTAAAGCTAAGTCCCTCGCATTAAACCTTCCTAGTCTACTTAATAACCTTACCCCGTGACAGACTCCGAATTTACCTTCTGCATGCCTGCACTTCCGCCAAATACCAATCCCACCATACCTTGATTCGGTCTTAACCCACTGTCCAATACTACCTATCCGAGCCCCCCCCTATCCCAATTACCGACCTCTAGTAACCTTGTTTCCACCGTATTAATCTCCATTCCCGGTATTAATACCAAACATCTGAATCACTCTACCCACCCTCTTAACTCCTCTTACCACTTAGCTAAACTGTAGTATCATCACATACCCCAACGCATGCCCCTTTTGCAACCCCCTTCCATCTCTGACTGTTCATTTCCCTCTCAACAGCTCTATAAAGGATTCTGCTACACACGCTAAAGAGCAGCTGTGACATCGGACAGCCCTGTCTCAAACCTCTCTCTATTGGTACACTTTCACCAACCTCCTTTAACCTGTACCCTACTCCACTGCCCAATCTTACAGGGTGTTCACCCACCTCACTTCCTCCCTCCCTGAAACCCCATCTCTCTAAGCAAACCCCCTAAGATATCTCTGTCCACGCAATCATAAGCATCACACAATCTAACACCTAGTATTCCCCCTCCCGTACATCTCTCTAGAAAATCCTAATCAAACATGTCCATCCCTCATCCTTCTCCTGGAAATCCCAACTGTCCCCTAGGTAACACTAAACCCAACACTTTCCTCATTCTGTTGCCCCAAAACCTTTAGCAATATAATTTTGTAATCCGAGCACATTAACGGAATCGCACGTAATCTCAAACTCGGCTCATTCTTCTTTTTTGGGCACTAAAGCCGTGACACCCGTTCTTTGCTGATTTCCCCATCCTCCCACTTTATTAACATACAATTCAAAACCCCCACCAGACAATGCCGTACACTCCCCAATTATACCTATATAAAATCGTTTTGGTTATTCCGTCTATGCTGGGGTTTTACTGCACATACCAAAACTTGCCTCCTCCACCTCCTCTGCATTAATACTACCCTCGATTCTGTCACTGTCCTGTATCACTTAATACACTATTCAAACCCTTTCATCCCCAACCTGTCCCCACCCACTCCCCGCCAACACCTCCTCACACTTCTACTAAACCAAAAATTGGCATACAAACTAATATTTTCCGTGGTGGATAGGCCTTGACTCCCTCCCAAAGCCCACCCCCCCCCCTTACCTGCCAACAATATACGCCAAGGTTGTCTTCGCCTGGCCGTTCCTTAAACCTCCTTAATACAAAACCCGATGGCCTAGCCCCCTTAAGAATCCTCCCACCCTGCCCTAACTCGAATTGCCTCAAATTTTTCATGTGAATTTCGCCAACTATTTCGCAATGTTCCATATACTCACTCCGCCCCACACGTTCTCTGCTTAACTGTCATTTAACTGACCTCAAGATAATTTAGTAGCCATAGCTCCACTAGCCCATCTCCTTACCCCGTACTTTAAAAGAATTACCTATTTCAATTTAGCCTCATTTCCCACTCCAATCCAGCAAGATACTTTTCCAATATTCCTAGACTTCCCACAAGGGATTTCCACAAATCTTCAAACCCGTTAGGGTACCCTCTTCACACTTAAGTAGCCTCACATTTAATTTCCAAAATCTGCTTAAACCATCACTATTGCCATCTACCTCATATTGCTATTATACAGCCCACGATGATCAGCAAAAACCACGTCGATAGTCCTCCCCTCTCACCACTATGCCCTGCCTAACATAAATCCTATCTAACCGTTGCCTCATATCCCCTACGAATAAAAAGTGTGCTCACTCACATATCCCCTACTTCCACCACATCTACATGCTCCAAACATCTCGCATCACAACACCTCCCCAGCCCCCTCAAACACAAACCCGCCCCCCTCGGAACCACAATTCACCCTTCCTAATGACACAATTCCATCCCCTCCAATCACTCCGTAAAAAGCAGGTTAACCTCTAAGTGTTATACCAGAACCTCGCGTTACACAATCCCCGTCACTCTAGGTTACTAGTTGCTGGCATGTAATCACTTACAAAACTAACCTCCTGGCCCCCCAAAACACATCCCCCTGACAACCTCCCACCCACCCCTCCTCCAACCAGGATAACGCAAAGGATGGTCTTCTTTACCGCCACGCCACACCTCCTTTCAACCTCAATGCATCACATGTAAAAACCTATTAAACCTTTCAACAACAACTCACATCCTAACCTATGGTTTTGTTCCTGCAAAAACAGGACATCAATACTAAATCTCCTCAAAACCCCACTCTAACCATACCCTTTGACCTGTTTTTGAATACCGTTACATTGAAAGTTACACACCTGGATTTTACAGAAGGCGGCTTACCCAGTGCGCTGAGGCTTAACTTATGCTCCTTTCATAGGTCTCGGTTCTTCTCCCTATCAATCCCCTGTTCTCTGCCCTCCAACCCCTCTCCTGTTCCCTTCCCACCTTGCTTCATTGCCCTCCCCCCCCCGCTCCTGACTTGCCTTGAAACCACAGCTGCCCACATTCTTCTTCCAGGCCTCTGCGCTCGGTTTGTGAGGCGCGTCCATGTTTGTCTGATGCCCCCGCTGATTCTCTTGCGGGAGCTACCCTCTACATACCATTTCTACTGCAACCACATCTTCGTGATTGGACCTCCACCACCACATTGCTCTCCTTTCGAACTCACTCAAGTCTTCCTTTAACTGCTTCTGTTCATCCATCACCTTGTCAATCACCTGTCCTCACATTCATTTCACACCAAATCTCGATCTTCAAAAAATCCTTCAGCAACACAGCTCCAAAATCACCCGTACCTGAGCTGACTCTGCATTATCTAACGGCCTATCTGTCGGCGATTTTCCCTCCCCCCCCGTTTTCCACTGGTAGTGTAACACACGTCTCCAATTCCACCTCTGCCCCTGTTCGTCCTCCTCACTCCATTGTGCCCTGTACCCGTCTTTCCACTTCACCCGTCATAACATCGTGGCTTCTTATGCGTATCACAGAGGCTGTCTCCTGACGCCTTGGCTCCTGTCTCCTGGGGGCATTGTGCCACCATGTGCTCATATGAGTCTCCATAGCGGCACGTATTCCTTCTGCCCAGCATAGTGTACAAAAACCTGTGTCTATGGTTTCGTCAATGTAACATATGATGGTATCGGTCTCTAGGGTCTTTTCAGTGTGCAGGATCCTTACGGCATCCCCTCGTAAGGGCCGTCCCTCCACATTCATGCTCGTCGAGTGTACAGTGCCATACCACTGTTTACTTCTTGTAAGCTGTATGCTGTTGCCTCAAAGTACATTCCTTACCTTCACCAAGTAAAATACTTAGACAAACTTGCAAGCTTTACTTCCACTGCGAATTGATGCTCATCCGTTAGTTCTTGAACAATCATCTACGCATGGTAGAGTAGAAGTCAGACCTCATGAAACTTCACGAAGACCCTGGACTTTCCCATTCAATGCCACACCATACAGCCTCTTCAATTGGGTATGCCATACGTCCTGATAATGCTTGGCAGGAGGAACGTTCATCGTGTCGTTGCTTAAAGTTCTCTAAACCAGCTGAATGCAGACTGTATTTATGCGTCGGCTACAGTCGGTCCGCCATATTGGTACTAATACTATGTTTTCCTCACCAGGTGGCGTGCAATCGAGTAACAGTAGAAGCGTCCTCTCTCCCGCAGGTCGAGAGACGAATATGTGATTGCCTAATGAAACAGTGTGTGAGGCGAGGAACCTGCATTATGAACCTGTGTGTGCGCGAGAACCAGACGTAATGATCCAGTGTGTGAGGCTAGAGCCATGTCTTCTGAATCGGCTGTTGTTTGAGGCGAGGAGCCTTGTGTTACAAAAAACGGCGATTCTAAGAGCTTAGTGATCTCCTGTGAATACTAGAAAGGACTGCCCTTCTAGCATCCAGCCTGCTTCTGGGTTTTCGTACAAATTAGTCAGTATCCTTGCCCAATTATCCATTCAGAAATTAAGTATGATTCAATAGTGACTTCAGGATTACAACTGGAGGCTACTAATAGAAAATTGAATTTAATAAATTTTTTAAGTATCGTTAAGCGGTATATATCAAATTAAATTTAAATCAATATATTCAAACAATTAATAATAATCACTTCTATCGTGTACAATAGTATTGTGCTGGATGAAAAGCAACATATCTATTTATTAATTCTTTAGTACTCGTCTGGTTACATTTTTAAATTTAAATATTATATATGTATTTATGTATATATATATATATAGTATATTTATATTTATATACTTATTTATATTTATATATCTATATTTATATATTTAATATATTCGATATATATTTATTATATTTTATTATTATCACACTGCCGAATTCCACCAAGGCAGAGGGGACGAAAAGAAAACTTTCACCATATTTCACTCCATCACTGTTTGCCCAGAAGGGTGCTTTACACTACTGTTTTTACTCTGCCAATTAACACCCTCCTTCAGAGTTGAAGGCACTGTACTTCCATCTCCAGGACTCAAGTCCGGCCTGCGGTTTCCCTGAAATCCCTTCATAAATGTTACTTTGCTCACACTCCTACAGCACGTCAAGTATTAAAAACCATTTGTCTCATTCACTCCTATCAAACACGCTACGCGCATGGCCTGCTGGTAGTCCAAGCCCCTCGCCACACAAAACCTCCTTTACGCCCCCTCCCTCAAACCCTTCCTAGGACGTACCCCCACCCCGCCTTCCTTCCCTACAGACTGATACACTCTTGAAGTTTCTGTTTCGCTCATTCCTCTACATGTCCGAACACCTCAACAACCCTCCTCAGCCTTTGGACAACAGTTTTGGTATCCCGCACCTCCTTCCTAACTTCCAAAAGAATTCTCTGCATTATATTCCACACCACAAACATTGCCCTCAGACATGTACTTCTCCACTGCCTCCGCCTTCTCCGCGCTGCAACATTCTTCACCCCACGCTTCTACACCCATTATAAGAGCGTTGGTAAAACTATAATCTCATTTACTTTCCCCCTTTGCATTTCCAAGGTCAAAGTTCTTTGTCTCCAACAGAATCCTAGGTGCACCACTCACTCTTTTTCCTCATCATTTTATGAAATTCACCTCATCTTTCATAGACCCATCCGCTGACCACGTCCCACTCAATATCTGAATACATCACTCCTCCATACTCTTCCCTCCAATCTGATAATTCATCTTTCATCACCTATCTTTTTTGTTTATCCTCATAACCTTACTCTTTCTGTATTCACCTTTAATTTTTTTCTTTTGCACGCCCTACCAAATTCATCCAACAATCTCTGCTGCTTCTCTTCAAGAATCTCCCCAAGAGCACAGTGTCATTCAGCAAAGAAGCAGCTGTGACATCCCCCTTTGTGTATTGTGATTCTTATCTTTTAACTCCACGCCTCTTGCAAGGACCTCGATTACTTCTCTTACAAACCCTATCTATAAAATATATTAAACACCACGGTTGACATCACACATCCTTGTCTAAGGCCTTACTTTTATGGGAAAAAATTTCCCTCTTTACTACTACTCTAAACCTTGAGCCTCACTATCTCGTAAAACTCTTCACTGCTTTCAGTATCCTACCTCCTACACCATACACTTGCAACATATGCACTTTGCCCCCTATCACCCTGTCATACGCCTTTCCAAATCCATAATGCCACAAAGACTCTTTAGCCTTATCTAAATATACTGATCATTCTTATGGTTTCACTGTAAACACTGGGTCCACCACACCCCTTACCTTTCCTAAAGCCTCCTTGTTCATCTGCTATACTATTCTCCGTCTTATATTAATTCTTTCAATTAAAACTCTACCATACACTTTACACAGGTACACTCAACCAGACTTATCCCCTATTATTTTTGCAATCTTTTATCCCCTTTGCTCTTTATACAAGGAAAACTTTGCATGCTCTCTGCCTATCTAGGTACTTAACCCTCTTCCATACTTTTATTAAATAATTGCACCACCACTCCAAAACTTATATCCCCACCTGCTTTTAACATTTCTATCTTTATCCCATCAATCCCGCTGCCTTACCCCCTTTCCTTTTACCTACTGCTCACGAAAGCTTCCCACACAATCTCAAACTGGCTCCTTCCTCACTTCTACTAGATGTTATTCCTCCTTGCCCTTTACACGGAAATCCAGCTTCCCTATTTCATAATCATTTACAATTCCTCAAAATATTCCTCCATCTTCCCAATACCTCAAACTCTCCAATTTATCTGAAACATCTCCTCTCCTATTTTTAACTGACAAAATCCATTTGTTCTCTAGGCTTCTTACTTGTTACTCTCACTCCAAAACTGTTTCTTATTTTTCAACAAAATTTGTGATAAACATCTCACCCACTCTCTCATTTGCTCTCTTTTTTACATTGCTTCACCACTCTACTTAACCTCTCTCTTTTTCTCATATACGCTTCCTCTTTGAAATCACTTTCTACTTTGTAAAACTTCTCATATGTAAACTTTTTCTCCCTTACTACTCTCTTTACATCTCATTCCACCAATCGCCCCCCCCCCCCCCCCCCCCCTCCTCTTCCTCCTTGCACCCACTTTCCTGTAACATCAATAACCTCGCTGGAACACTCTAACATCTACTTTTTTATACCTACCCCATCCTCTTCGACCATTGCCTATGCCTCTCATTATCCCATTATCCTCCATAGCTGTTTATATCTTTCCCTATACTGCCGACCTCATATAGTTCTATAATCCTTCACCTCTCTCTTCCCTGATGCTTCTATTCTAGCTGGTATCCTTTACCTTTTACTATCGTGTAGCTACAACTTGAAAGTGATCTGAAATATTTGTGTGGCCCCTCTATAACTTGTACATCCATGATGTATACTCAACTGGGTCTTTTATCTACCCAATCATTATCATCAAACTTCTGTCCATTTCGCCCTTAATCATATCGTGTATACTTATTACTTTCTCTTTTTCTTAAAATATGTATTACCTATAATTAAACCCCTTTCTATTACAAAGTTCAATCAAAGGGCTCCCATTATCATTTACACATGCACCCCAAACTTACCTACCACACCCTCTCTAAAAAGTTTCTTACTTTTAGCATTCAGGTCCCCTACCACATTACTCTCTCTTTGGTTCAAAAGGCTCCTTTACATTCACTTAAATCTCCCAAATCCTCTCTCTTCCTCTGCATTCCTCTCATCTCAGGTGCATACTCGATTAATATTTATTTATTTTTATATTGATTATTTGATTATTTATTTTTCATTTTATACGTTATATATTTATATATTTATTTTAGATATATATTATATATTTATATATATATTTATATATATATAATATTTATATATATATATTTATATTTTATATATATATATATTATCAAATTAATTTTTGTTGTATAAGTGCTATAAGGGAATTCGCTGAGTCTCACGACTCGTACTAGGACTTAAACATGTGACTGACAAAGTCTCATCATTAAACTAACTACTGACCTACTGGCAGTCTGAACAGTTTCTGCCTTGAACAATAAAAAAGAATGCTATGCCAATTAGCAATACACAAAACGACATGCGACACTGAATCAGGCACAAGGATGATAGCATAACGACATAAGTATGGACATCTGCAGATCCTCCACATAGTCACAAAACTCCATACTACTGATTCTAAGTTCAGCATCAAGAAAATCCACGACTGTGATAATACACAGATACCAAGTAAAATTAGGTCAGAAGCTACATCTCAGGACCCTGAGTTGTTTAGAGTGTCTTTGCGACACATACCTCAGTACAAGTTCGGAAAATCACTAAGCTATACAATGTTCTGTGTACAGTTCTCCACCAGAACTATCAATTAATGAAACAAGACGACGATTCTTCATCGCATAAGGGTTCCAATAAGGAGAATTAGGCACTTGTCAGGAATACGTCCAACCAACCAAGCGAGTGTAGACCAGACTGAATCCTTCAGGCGAGGTGAGGACACCCCCCCCCTCGTCATGTGATAGCTCATGGACAAGCTGTTGCCCAGGAACAGAAGCTGCCAGTGTAACGAGCTCAAAGCGATAATACAGTAAGTTAGGACAATCAAGACTTGAACTTTGAGCACATAATATATGTTACTACCTAACAAAAGAAACTAAGTCAACTAATATATAAAGCAATATATTACGATTTAGCTTTACGCAAATATAAGCAATATAAAATTTCATGAAAAGGTAATATACAGGTAATATATATATATTTATAATATTATCTTTGTAACCCCATTCAGGGGTGTCAACACCCCCCCCCACCCCACCCCCGCCCCAACGGTAGCACTAGGAGTTGCGTTTTATGTCTTTCTCATTATTACTGATTTCTCATGATACTGTACTGACACAATTAATTATAAACATTAATCTGAGTCACTCTTTGTGCCAAGACCTCTTAATTTCAGTGTTATCACTAGGATATTGCTCATAGTAATGGGCTGTACACAGTAATCGTTCTCTGCACTTTTAGTGGTTATGTACATCAGGGTTGTAGAGAAAGGATAGCATTAGACAAGCATGAACGTTGAGGCCTCGATCATAGTGTAGACAGATAATAGTCTTTGTGCTATAGACAGGAGCACACCATTCCACTCTTAAGTGTGGTGGTGGTATGCTATGCAGTATGGACATCTGAGTATGAACAGCTTAAGGCGTGTAGTGAGGGGGGTGTCTGTGGCAAGGCAGTTGTTCGTCACGCTGTACATTCGCCACCACTACACTACCCACTCAACAATTCAGCTTATGTTCCTCCTCACACACATCACTTACTGTGAATTATATAAAATATATTAATTAGAATGACATGAGACTCTACATCAGTTAATATGGGCGGAGGGACTTAAGTTACTCTACTGAATTTGACATAGAAGTAACATAAGGGTATTTGGCATAAAAATTGTCGCTCTCCCCGCCCCTTAATGTTAATGTAACTGATAATTATAAGGACCTCGTGAACAGGCGTCAGCAATTACATTACAATGACCACGTTATGTGTTTTATACTAATAGATAAGGTGGAATCTGAGGGCCCACCTACATGATCCTCAGCACTTTTTTACTCATCATTGTGTTTATGTAGAGTGAGTGGATTGTGGTCTGGAAAAAACGTTAATTTTAAATGGGAGAAGCATGCCCAAATTACAAGTCAACTGTTCCAAAGGACACCACAAGAGCGTAGGAGCCTCTTTCTCAATAGGGGCATAATTTTTCTGGTGGTAGTTTAAAGCTTAGATGAATTGTAACATATAGGATGGAGAATGGTCATGGATGTGACTGTTGGAGCAGCACAGCACCTACTGCATAGCACTCGATCTCATATGTAAAAAGAAGGGGAGTTTGAAATAGGATTTTTCAAACATGGATGCTAGAACAGGCAAGCGCTTCAACTTTTGAACGAGTTGAATACAATCTCTAGTCCATGTGATGACTTTGCTACTAGTAAGCTCAGTGAGAGGAGCTGCAATCCTGAGAAAAAGTTTGGACAGAAACGCGATAATTCTGCCCATACCAGGAATCTCTGTCTCCTTCCGATCTGTGGCACTGGAATTTCAGAAATTGCATGAGCCTTAGCCTCAATAGGAGCACCCCTTACCTTGTGGACGATACACTAAAGACTAGATAGCGTAATCTTGGCTGTCCAAATCTATATTTAGATAAGTTATCAGTGAAGTTGAAGTGCGATCTGTCTCTCAAACAAATGCTTGAGACGCGTCAAGAGCTGTTCCCACTCGTCACTGTACACCACTAAGTCGTCAAGGTAGGCTTCTACTCCTTCTAAGTTGTGGGTCAACTCGTTTATTAGCGTCTGAATGAAGAAAAGCGTTACATACGCCGTATGGGGCTGGTGACGTGGGTAGTTAAACATCCCTCTTGTACAGTTAAAGCAGATATTTCTTGGTGCACGTTCAGTAAGCGGGACTTGATAATAGCTCGTAGGATTAAACAGTGACCAAATTGAAGCTCCTGACCACGGTCATAAGGTCGTCAATGCGATGAGGCAGAGGATACCCATTAGGCAAGGTGACAGAGTTCACTTGCTGGTAATCAGTGCACATCTGAAAACTGCCGTCTAGGTTTAGGCACTAGAATCATGGAGATGCCCCATGGTCTTTTACTCCACTCAATAAGTCGTGAAGTAACAGAATCAACCCTCTTCTCTCATTTGCTCTTATGATTCGTTGGATCACCCTATATGGTATGCTAATGGGTGATGCTCCTTTACATAATCTCATGTTTCCCAGAGTACAAAGTTTAGGAAACTTCATCTGAACAATTAAGGGAATCTGCAAAATTCATTGCTTTTTAAATATTCACCAGCTTCATGAATGCCAAGGTTACTAAGAAATCGTTCCACGTGATCTGTAGAGTGACCTGAATTTTTCTAGCGTGCCTCTATCTCTAGAGATGTCAGTAGACTGACGTTTTTTTCCTTGTCCTAGGAAGATAGATGTAGTAGGTGGAGGATAGACGTAGTATGTCTTAATTAAACTGGTTAATGGTACACATGTTAGATTCTTTTTCCCAGGCGTACGCTTACCCAACTAATTTACGTGCTAAGCTTTTTCACTACTTCCAGGGGACCCATCATACCTGAATTGTAAGAGCATGAACCTTGGTACTAATTTTCCGAGCCATAAACCTGATCTCATGCTTTAAAAGATCAAGAGACAGTAGCTTGTCATAATGGTGTGCTTCATTCTAGGCAAAAATCACTAAGTCCATCAATGTTTCTGGGAACAAGAGTCTCCAGAACTAACAATAAATGAAGACAAGGGACGATCTTCCAACTAAGGCTAATAAGGGAGTATGAGCACTTGTCAGAATACGTCCAACCACAAAGCGAGTCTAGGTCCAGACTGAATACTTCAGGCGAGGTGAGGACACCCCCTCGATCACGTGAGAGCTCCATGGACAAGGCCTGTTGCCAGTCCAACAAAGCCGGCCAAGAGTATCGGAGCCCACAAGACGGTAATTACAGTTGTTAGACAATCTAGACTTGAACTTTGAGCAAATAATATATGTTACATCCTACTGACAAAAGGAAACTAACGTTAAAATAATAATATAAGAAATTCTACTTACGATTTAGCTAATGACTGCAAATATAAGCAATTTTATAAAAATTATATGAAAAATGTAATATTACATGGTAATAGTATATATATATATATATATTATATATATATATATATATATACATATCATATATTTATATATTTATATACTATATATATATATATATATATATATAATATCCATTGTAACCCAATCAGGGGTTGAAGACACTTGCCTACTGAAAACCAGTGTGTGAGGCGAGAGCCATGTTCCTATTGATCACGACCCACACGCAACATTTCTGTCACTTCTTCCCCTTGTTCTCCTGCTGAACATTCGGTAGGTAGTGAGTGCTATGAAATGCTCACGATAGTGCAATGAGTGGTCATAGTGTAGTAGATGGCGTCACTACGAGACCAGGACTTGTCTCTATCTCCTCCTTGATGATGGTCAAGTCTGACTGCACTTCTTCCTCTACTTCTTTCCACAAGTCATTATTACTCTTCTGTGGGTAAAGATAGAATTAATGTAAACCATACCACGGGAGAGGCTTGAACTCCCAGTTAGAGAGTCGTCAAACTTCAAACCGACCCGTTAGTCAAGGCAGGGTGGCCCGAAAAAGAAAATCTTTTACCATCATTCACTCCATCACTGTCTTGCCAGAAGGGTGCTTTACACTACAGTTTTTAAACTGCAACATTAACACCCCTCCTTCAGAGTGCAGGCACTGTACTTCCCATCTCCAGGACTCAAGTCCGGCCTGCCGGTTTCCCTGAAACCCTTCATAAATGTTACTTTGCTTACACTCCAACAGCACGTCAAGTATTAAAAACCATTGTATTCCATTCACTCCTATCAAACACGCTCACGGGAGTGAATGGTGACAAATGGTTTTTAATACTTGACGTGCTGTTGGAGTGCGAGCAAAGTAACTTTTATGAAGGGATTATATGTATATACATATATCTATATATATTTATATTAATATATATTTTTATATTTATATATATATATATATATTTTATATTTATATATATATATTTATTATATGATATATATATATACTATATATTATTATATATATATATATATATATATATATATATATTATTCTATATTTATCTATATATAATATATATATTATTTTTTTTATTTTCACAATGCCGATTCCCACCAGGCACAGGGTGGCCGAAAAGAACAACTTTCACATCATTCACTCCATCACTGTCTTGCAAGAAGGGTGCTTTACAGACTACAGTTTTTTTTTAAACTGCCCAAACATTAACACCCCTCCTTCAGTGGTGCAGCTCTGTTCTTCCCATCTCCAGGAATCATGTCCGGCCGCCGGGTTCACCTGAACCCTTCATAAAATGTTACTTTGCTTAATCATCCAACAGGCACGTAAGTTATTAAAAACCATTTGTCTCAATTCACTCCTAATCAAACTCCGCTCCGCTGCCTGCTGAAGTCCAAGACTTTTTCGCAACAAAACCTCTTTACCTTATTTAATATATATATATATTTATATATATATATATATTTATTATATATATATATATATATATATATATTATACTATATATTTTTATATATTTTTCTATAGATATTATTTATATATATAGTGAATATATATAATATATATATATATATTATTTTATATTTTTAATATATATTTTATATATATATATTATATATATATATATATATATTTATTTATATAATATATTTATATATTATATATATTATATTTTTAAAATAAAAATTGGGGGGGTTTGAGTATAACCCCCAGGCCCCATTTTCTTTTGGGGGCCCCACAAAAAACCAAATATCAGCTGCAGAAAACGGGTTCCTAGAAAAACCTAAGAATAGCACCCCCAAATTTCAAAAAAAGGAATCGTTCGGGGTCTTTTTTACACTGTGTATTTTTTGGCCCCACATTGAAGTATGCGAAACCAGTTGGGTACCCACCCCTGGGCACGTAATGAAATTAGAAAAAAACTGAAAAAGTTTTGAAAAAGGAAAGCCCAGCCCCGGAGGTAAGGGGCTTTGACCTAAAAGGGGAAGAGGTTAAGGGAAATGGGCCCTGACATACAAGAATAAATAGGGGGATATGATAACAAAAAAATTAATGAGCTAAATAAAACCAAGGGGATAGAGACGGGAAAGGGTTTAGAAAGGGTTTGGCCATTTGGGGAAAGTTGAAGACTAGATGAATAAAAATGGGACGTTGGGGAAAGGAAATTTCTTCAGCCCACAGAGTTGCCTTTAAGGGGAAATTACTCGAAAGAGAGGTAGTGGATGCGGGGAATACTTACATAGCTTTAAAGAAAAAGAATGACAAACCCTCAGGGGAGCAGTAAGAATAAACCCTTTTTTAGCGACCGGGTGAAGAGGGGGGGGCCCAAAAGAGCTGTGATGGGGCCCCCTGCAACCACAGTTAGGTGAGCACAAAAAGGCCCCCAAGCTGATTTTTAAAACGGTCCCAATTTTTTCCTAGTACGAAAAAGAATGGGACTATGAAGTACTCTATAAGAAATAGCAATTGGTAATTTATAGAACAAGGCGAGACAAGAGATAGGGGGGAAAGGGTTAAAAAATAGAGGCGAAAAACAGTAGGTAGGTGGGGGGCGGGTTTTCACGGGGGGGTGGGGGGGAAAGCCAGGAAGATGGGGGTTTTCAGGTCACGGGGGGTGGGGGGAAGCCGGGGAAGATGGGGGGTCGGTCACAGGGGGTGGGGGGGTAAGCCAGGAAGATGGGGGTTTCGGGTCACGGAGGGTGGGGGGTAAGAAGGTAAGGGAACACTAAAAATTTTTACTTACACACTAAATACACCACAACACAAAATCTCACTACTTTTCGGGCCCAAAAAACCCCAAATTAAAAGTTACACCCCAACACACTTTCACACCCCAACACACACACACACCCAAAACCACCCCACACACACACCACAACACAAAAACACACGCCCCACACCCCAACACAACACCCCCACAAACACAACACACACACACAGAATGGTAGGAAAATCAGTAAACGAAATTATGGAATTTGTGGAAAAACAAAGTGAAAAGGGGGGAAGGGGAGGAAAGTTTTTTCCCCAAGGAAAACGGAAAAAATGGGAAAGGGCCCAAAAACGAGTCCTTGGTTTACCCGGAAGGTTTTAGGGGGCAAAAACTAATTTGCAACAGAGAATGGGAAAAGGTACAGGGGGCATAGGACCCGGGAAAAAACAAGGGGGTTTATTAAAAGGGAGCCGGGAAAAAAAACGAGTATGCACGAAAGGAGGGGGGCCCCAGGGGTTAGTATGAAAACGACTTTAGCATCGAAAGTCAAATCTGCCCCGAAACTGCTGTTTTCCCACTTAGGGGGGGAAGGACAACATTCGAGGACCGGGTTTGATAAGGCTGGGAAGGAAAGGTTTTGGAGAACTCACAAAAAACGATCAAGAGGAAAGTGAGGAGCTCAACACGAGTTTTAAGGAAGTATTTACAGTAGGGGGGGACAGGAAGGACTTGAGGGGAAGACCCAGAGGGGGACAAAAGAAAGGGAATACCCCAACAAGTTTTTGGAAATACATCAAAGAGGGGGAGGTTGAAAAAAAACTGCTAAGGGCCCATCGATACCTAAAAAGGGAATGGGAAGAAAAATTTCTCCCCGTGGGGCCCTTTAGAGAGGGAGCAAGATTGTTGTGCGTGCCACTTACCCAAAATCTTCAAAAAACCCCCGGGAAAAGGGGAAAACTACCTGAGGTATGGAAGACGGAAAATTGTATTTCCCCTTTTTTAAAAAAGGAGACAGAAAAAGAGGCACTAAACTAAGACCTGTGTCTTGACGTGGGTTTTGTATGCAAAATTTTGGAGAAGGGTTATCAGGAGGAGAGTGGTTTGGAAACCCTGGAAGGAAAAAGGAGTTTTAAAAAGCCAACCAGACGGATTCACGGAAAGGAAACCTTTTGGGCACAAACCTTCTGGGGTTTTATGATAAAATAAAAGAAGTAAGACAAAGAGAGAGAGGGGTGGGTTGATTGCATCTTCTTGGACTGCAAGAAGGCCTTTTAACAGTTCCTCACAAGGGGATTTTGTGCAGGAAAACTAGGCATCCCGGGGCATTATAACAGGAAAGGGGAAAGCCCAAAGGATCAGGAATACCCGGGAAAAGGGGGGCAAAAAAGAGTAAGGTACGTTAAAGTGTATCACAGTGGGCACCTTTTGACGAGCGGGGGTTCCCCCAGGGGGGGGCGGTTTCCCAGGGCCCTTTCTACTTTTGGGGATATGTGAACGACCGACGGAAAGGGTTTTTGATCAGAAGTGTCCCCGTTTGAGTTTTAGTGAAGTTAATGAGGAGAATTAAATCGATGAGGACCCGGCGGACTTTTAAAGGACCCGGCAGACGGACACCTGGTCCCGCAAAAAGGCTTCTCGAATTTTTAAACCTGCCAAATGCAAAGGGCTGAAGATGGGGGGGGGGGACAGAAGAAACCCCAGACAAAAATATAAGGGGTAGGTGGCCCAAAAACTGCAAACCTCACTCAAGGAGAAAGATCTTGGGGGAGTATAACACCGAGCATGTTCCGGAAGCACACATCAATTGGAAAAATGCCCGCAGCATTTGGGCGCCTGGGAAACCTGAGAACGCAATTTTCCCTACCCTTTGTAAGGAACCTTAAAAAACATGTACACCGTGTATGTCAGGCCCATACTGGAGTATGCAGCAACCCGTTTGGAACCCCCACTTGATAAAAAACCGGGCAAGAAAAATTAGAAAATACAAAGGGTTTTCGACCCAAAGGGGGGTTCCAGAGCTAAGGGGGAAAGTTTTGAAAGAAAGATTAAGGGGGAAAACGGCCTGACCTCACTGGAGGACAAGGGAGGGGGCAGGGGGGGACATGATAACGAAAAAATAAAATTTTCTGCGTGGTAAAAGACAAGGTGGGCAAAGGGAAGGGGTGTTCCGGGAGGGGACACAGAAAAAACAAGAGGCCACAATTTTTAAGTTGAAGACAAAAAATGAGGCAGAGAGATAGTAGGGGAAATATTTCTTCAGTCATAGAGTTGTAAGGGGTGGAATGCCTAGGAAAAAGGGGGTAGTGGAGGCAGGAACCAAAACCCCAGTTTTTAAAACGGGTTTTATAAATGTCATGGAGCGGGGGGGAGAGAGGGGCCTAGTAGAAAACCGGTTTAAGAGGCGGGGCCAGGCTTGGGGTCGACCCTGCAAAAACCCCAAATAGGTGAGTACAAATAGGGAGTTTCACCAAACCAAAAAACACAGCACCAGTCTGGACCCAAAAACCCGGTTTAAACAGTCCAAAAAAAAGTTAGAAAAAAGTACAAAAGGGTTTTCAACAAAGTAGTTTCCCCGGGGCTCAAGGGAAAAGTCGTCGAGGAAAAAGGGTTTAAGGGGAAAACGGACTGACGACCTGGAGGACGAAGGGTCAGGGGGAGACATGATAAAAGACATTCAAGGTATGCGGGGGAAAAGGGCAAGGTGGGGCAGAGATAGGATGTTCCAGGGGAAAGGGGCACAGGGGCAAGGGGGGGACAACTGGAAATGAAAAACTCAGACAAAATCACGGGACGTTTTGGAAGTATTTCTTCAGTCATAGGTTGTCAGCAAATGGAATAGCCTAGCAAGTTTAAAATAGGGGGGGGCAGGAACCATACATAGTTTTTAAAAAGAGGTTGAAAAAAAGCTAGGAAAACAGAGAGAGAAAAGGAACCCAAATACGTTTAGTGAAGAGGCTGGGCCCCGGAAACTGGGGTTTTGACCCTGCAACCAAAAAATTTGGTGAATTTCAATTAGGGGAGTACAAAACACACAACAGATTAGGGGCTCGATCCCTGCAAAACCCCATTAGGTGGGGTACACACCAAAAAACACACACAGGGAGATCCCATTTGGGAAAAACCCGGAACCCCCCCGGGAGTCCCCGAAAAAATGAAAAAGCCAGAAAGATGGATTTTGGGCCTGAAAAAACCCCATATTTTTCAAAAATGTTAAGGAAATACCAAAAGGAGAGGGGGGGCCCAACCCAGCAAAAACTGGACCTTTTTGGGTTACCCTGGGCACTTTAAACGTGGGGGACATTAATATGAGGAACCCCCCGGAGCTAGTGACCAAAATGGTTTTGTGCTTTGAATTTCATAGTAAAAAAGCTACAAGTGGAGAGGGTTTAAAAGGAGACGAATGGGAAAAGCCAGACTATAAACGGGGGGACTACATAGGTCTGAGGAACTTCCTGCGAGAGGTTCAGTGGGACAGAGAACTGGTAGGAAAGTCGGTATATGAAATGATGGAATTCGTAACAACAAAATATAAGGAGGCAGAGGAAAGGTTTATTCCCAAGGGCAACAGAAATAATGGGAAGACCAGGACGAGCCCCTTGTTTACTCGACGGTGTAAGGAAGGAAAAATTAAGTGCAATAGAGCATGGAAAAAGTACAGAAGGCGAGGAACACAGGAAGATAAGGAGATTAGTCGAAGAGCCAGGAACGAGTATGCACATGTAAGGAGGGAGGCCAAGCAACAGTTTGAAAATAACATAGCATCGAAAGTCAAGTCACACACAACACTGGTGTACAGCCACATCAGGAGGAAGACAACAGTCAAAGACCAGGTGATCAGGCTGAGGAAAGAAGGTGGGGAACTCACAAGTAACGATCACGAGGTATGCAATGAGCTCAACATGATGTGTATAGTATGCAAAGTCGTGAAGATTATCAGGAGGAGAGTGGTGGAGCACCTGGAACAAAACAAGATTATCAACAACAACCAGCACGGATTCATCGAAGGCAAATGCTGTGTCACAAACCTTCTGGAGTTTTATGACAAGGTAACAAAAGTAAGAAACGAGAGAGAGGGGTGGGTTGAATGGAATTTCCTGGACTGCAATAATGCCTTTGACACAGTTCCTCACAGGAGATTAGTGCAGAAGCTGGAGGATCAGGCTGCAAACCTCACTCAAGGAGAAAGATCTTGGGGTGACCATAACACCAAGCACGTCTCCAGAGGCACACAACCAGATAACTACTGCAGCATATGGGTGCCTGGCAAACCTAAGAATAGCGTTCAAATTCCTTAGTAAGGAATCATTTAAGACACTGTACACTGTGTACGTCAGGCCCACACTGGAGTATGCAGAGCCAGTTTGGAACCCACACCTGGTCAAGCATGTCAAGAAATTAGAGAAAGTACAAAGGCTTGCAACAAGGCTAGTTCCGGAGCCCAGGGGAATGTCCTATGAGGAAAGGTTGAGGGAAATCAGACTGACGACAGCGGAGGACAGAAGGGTCAGGAGAGACATGAGGACATACAAAATAATGCCTGGAATAGACAAGGTGAACAGAGACAGGATGTTCCAGAGAGGGGACACAGAAACAAGGGGTCACAACTGGAAGTTGAAAACTCAGACGAATCACAGGGATGTTAGGAAGTACTTCTTCAGTCACAGAGTCGTCAGAAAGTGGAATAGCCTAGCAAGTGATGTAGTAGAGGCAGGAACCATACATAGCTTTAAGACGAGGTATGACAAAGCTCAGGAAGCAGAGAGGGGACCTAGTAGTGATCAGTGAAGAGGTGGGGACAGGAGCTGAGTCTCGACCCCTTAAACCACAATTAGGTGAGTACAATTAGGTGAGTACCCATGTTTACACCCATACACTCTCACGACACTGAGAGGAATTGACAAGGTGGACAAAGACAGGATGTTCCAGATATTGGACACAGTAACAAGGGGACACAGTTGGAAGTTTAAGACACAGATGAATCACAGGGATGTTAGGAAGTATTTCTTCAGCCACAGAGTAGTCAGTAAGTGGAATAGTTTGGGAAGCAATGTAGTGGAGGCTGGATCCATACATAGCTTTAAGCAGAGGTATGATAAAGCTCACGGTTCAGGGAGAGTGACCTAGTAACGATCAGTGAAGAGGCCGGGCCAGGAGCTCGGACTCGACCCATGCAACCTCAACTAGGTGAGTACAACTAGATGAGTACATATACAGACTCACACACACTCTATTCCTCTGCACCCTCCCCCACCTATCTCCCACTCTTTCCCCTGATCCCCACCTCTCTCACCCTCCTTTTACCCCCTCCTCTCCCTCTTTCCCCTCTCCATCTCCCATTCTCTCCCTTTACTTCTCCCTCCTCCTCACTCCCCATATTCCCCCCTCAATCATCCTCCCCACCCCTCTCCCATTTAGCAACTGTCTCCAGCTTCCTCCTCTACCTCTGTCCCCAACACTCGAACAAACACACCACAAAACAAATACACAGAATTACATAAGTTTTTCATTCTGTGGCAACCAAAAAAAAATATATGGGTTTCCAGAGAGCAGAAAGAAAAACCATGGGACTGGAGGATGAGTCTGCAAAGGAAGATTGGGCAGCAGAGCACCTGAAAAGGGAACATTAGTGGGGAAAGAAGCTGTAAGAACTTAGCATGAGAATGGAAGAGAGGATAGATGCAGAAAGCAAGAAGTGGGAGATGGAAGTCACAGCAGCAGAGGCTAGGACACAGAGATTAGAAGAGGAACTAAAAAATCTGAAACAGCCTAAAGAACTAAAGAACAATTTGGGAATGACATCAGAGACTGCTACCTCAGTCACAAAAAAAAATGAGACAGTAGGGAACGAAGGAGTGAAACTGTATGCAGAAGCCCTATCAGACCATTGTTGAGCCTAAGAAAAAGAGATAATCACATCAAGAGCTATCGAGGGGATTGAAGAGATTGAAAGAGCTAAGCTATATATGGAGGCCCTAACAGACCACAGCAGAGCCCAGGGAAAGCTGAACACAGAAATTGACAGGCCACTGGGCCCAAGGACAACAGATAGTGAAGAAACTGAGGAAAAGAAAGCTGCAATGGAGGAAACTAAATCAAATCAGGGGATACATAGGGATATGCAGTGGTAGAATGAAAGGGAGAGGTCAGTCTTTGTTTATGGGCACCAGGAAGTTGAAGGGGAAATTTATCAAGCAAGAAGACAAGGGGAGAAAAATGCGATCAAAAGCATCATAAAAGCAATAGGAGAAGATGACATGACCCAGCTGGCAAATATTTAGAAAATAGGAGGGTTTGCAAGAAGAAGAACACGGCCAGTGAAAGTGACGTTCAAGGCAGAATCAACTCGGAACAGGATCCTGCAAGAGAAAGCAAGACTAAGGGATGTGCTGGCATACCGGAAAGTGTATCTCGACCGTGACAGAACATAAGAAGAGAGGCAGAAACTGAGAGATTGTACAAAGATGAAAGGAGGAAAGAGAGGTGAAGATGGAAATGGACACGAGAACCCAGACTCAGGAGGAAAATCAAATGCAGCCTCCCTCACAACCACCTACAGAAGCCCCCCAACCACGACAACCCCAGTGCAACCAAGCATTCTAACCCAAAGCACATATGCCATATCCAATGCCCCTACCCACCTCATTACGCACTTCACCTCCACAGCAACCACCCATAGTTCCTTATCAGGTCTCCCACTTCCCCAACCCCATCGTACCCCCAGACCACAGTTTTAGAAAAGAAGTTGAAGGTGTGGTATGCAAATGCAGATGGAATAACAAATAAGTGTGAGAAGCAGCATGAAAGAATCAAGGAGACATCCCCAGACATAATAGCACTCACAGAAACAAAACTCACAAAGATGATAACAGATGCAATCTTTCTACCCGGATATCAAATCCTCAGGAAAGATAGAGAGAGGAGAGGGGGAGGAGGAGTTGCACTGCTCATTAAAAACTGGTGAGGATTTGAGGAAATTGAAGGAATAGATGGTATGGGCAATAGGGACTACTTAATAGGAACAATCCAGTCTGAGGGCCATAAGGTGGTAATTGCAGTAATGCACAACCCACCACAGAACTACTGGAGGCCAAGAGAAGAATACGACAAGAGCAACAGAGCAATGATCGACACTACCTTAGGTGGCCAGAAGAGCGCACATGGGGGGAGCGAAGTTACTAGTTATGGGTGATTTCAATCACAAGGAAATTGATTGGGAAAACCTGTAGCCCCATGGGGGTCCCGAAACATGGAGAGCCAAGAAGATGGATGTGGTACTGAAAAACCTCATGCATCAACATGTTAGAGACACTACCAGAGAGAGAAGTGAGAATGATCCAGCAAGACTGGACCTTGTATTCACCTTGAGTAGCTTGGACATCGAGGGTATCATGTATGAAAGACCCCTAGGAGCTAATGATCATGTGGATCTGTTCTTTGACTACATAGTTGAGCTGCAAGTGGAGAAAGTAGCAGGAATAGGATAGAAAAAAACAAACTACAAAAGAGGGGACTAAACAGGCATGAGGAACTTCCTGCAAGACGTTCATTGGGAGAGAGAATTGGATGGAAAGCCAGTAAAAGAAATGATGGACTATGTAACAACAAAGTGAAAGGAGGCAGAGGAGAGGTTTGTTCCCAATGGAAACAGAAATAATGGGAAGACTAGAGAATGCATCACCAGTTTGGAATCCACACCTGGTCAAGCATGTCAAGAAATTAGAGAAAGTGCAAAGGTTTGCAACAAGGCTAGTCCCAGAGCTAAGGTTAAATGAAATCGGCCTGACGACACTGAAGGACAGGAGAGTCAAGGGATACATGATAACGACATATGAAATACTGCGTGGAATAGAAAAGGTGGACAAAGACAAGATGTTCCAGGGAGGGGACACAGAAACAAGAGGTCACAATTGGAGGTTGAAGATTCAGATGAGTCAAAGGGATGTTAGTATTTCTTCAGTCATAGAGTTGTCAGGCAGTGGAATAGCATAGAGAGTGACGTAGTGGAGGCGGGAACAATACATAGTTTTAAGACGAGGTTTGATAAAGCTCATGGAGCAGTTAGAGAGAGGACCCAGTAGCAATCAGTGAAGAGGCGGGCCAGGAGCTATGATTCGACCCCTGAAACCACAAAAAGGTGGATACAAATACGTGAGTACACACATACACACGAACGCACTCGCACACAGCTTACCTGTAAGATAGTGACCAAGGTGTCAGAAGTCTGGCTGCGAGGATCGTCCACAATTGTGTCATTATCCAGGAGGTCAATGGCTAAACAAAACATAATAAATGTACAAGTAAGTGAAAATGGCGATACATAAGAAGCATTAACAATATTAGCAGAAGGAAATAAAACAAAAAATTTAAAATAATAAAGTTAAATCTTACGAAAACACGAACTTAAGATAATTCAAAATGTCAACAGAATATAGTGAAGGAGAGACACACGGGGAGGGATATACAGTTACTGGGTGTGTAGGTTATACAGTTACTTGGTCTGTAGGTTATACAGTTACAGGGTCTGTAGGTTATAAGTTTGTGGGTCTGTAGGTTTAGAGTTACTGGGTGGGTTAGGTTATACGTTTGGGTCGTGATTAAACAGTTATGGGTCTGTAGGTTTACGTTATGGGT
>NC_069483.1:2020163-2081852 GCF_026875155.1 Cherax quadricarinatus
CATCAAAAGGCCTTTCTCTATCCTTAAAATTTTGAACCAGCTTTCAGGTTTTGATAATATCTACAATACCTGCATTTGCTAATTTAGTCATCTTTCTTATTTCTTGATCCTCTTTTTGTTAGAAAACCCTTTAAGGGAATATCACTTTTTGCCCTTTTCTCATCTCTCTTTGTTTTTTTGATCATTGATTTCCCCATTATAGAAAATTTTATTTTGAATATTGTCTTTTAAACTTACCCCCAAGTACCGGGTAATTTCGGGCTCTTTTTAACCCAAAATACTGCAGCCGATTGTTTCCCCAAACCCCCATACCTCTATAATCATCTTTTAAATTCCTAGAGAAATCATCAATTACCCCCCAAAACGAATTGGTAATGCCCACCCCAGCCCCAGAGGAGAACCCCATCTCCTCTTACATATCACGTTTGCCATAGAATAGGTCCCAGTTTTTTGAATGGGTTGCAAGTTCATTGCATACTATCTACCGCAATTTAACCAATTTTGCCCTAGAATCCATTCATTGCCCCTCCATTCTAGGAAAGATGCTACATAAGATGGACCCTCCCTTAACCTAACTACTTATGGCTGACCTGATTTTATCCAGGAACTCCTTCTTTTCCCCTTTCCCGTGTCATTCCCCCTAGCCAAGACGATAATGGGATGTTCCCATTATTGACATAATATTACCCAAACCTGCTGTTATGTCACCAACACCAGCTCCGACGCCACCTTCTGTCTGCCCTTTCTTTTTCTGTTAAAAAAAGCACGGTCCATATATTTATGAGAATCTCCTACAATTTAAAATTTTAAATTACCTTGTTTAACGGGGAAAAATCAGTGGTCCTTAAACCCTCAAAACCACTGAAGGCACCGTCTAGAGACAGAATCGATTTCATACCTTCCTTTCTCTGTTCCCCCTCCTTATTCCTTCTTCCTGAACTGTGAACCCACTTCCCATTAAAGCGGCTGCCACACATGCGGTGACCATTTCCCCCTTACTAGCTAAACCTTCCCATCACCCCTAAACTCATCTAGGCGAAGCTTCAGCCTTCTTTTTCCCCCCCGGAAGAAGCAGAACCCCTTCTTCAAACCTAACCTGAGATTTTAGCACACTACAAAAACCTTGCGTTGGTACACCCCCCACAGGCTTGGACAGGTATGACCGAGGTGCCCAAAGACCCCAACGTACTCCACCCCTGACCTCAGCGTACTGATGTATGACCTGCTAGGGGATATTATGACCTGAGGGTGAGTGTTTAACCTTCTAGGATGAGATTATGACCTAGTTGGTGGAGTTTTGACCTAGCCCGGGGGGTAGTTGATAGCTAGGGGAATGTAAACCAAGTGGAGGGAAAAGTTCAAAAGATAGGAAGGGGAGGGAGTATAAAGTAACAATGTTCATTGCCGGCTATTTTTAGGTAGGGTCAGTCTAGCTCCCCTATCCCCTTTCCCCCCCCCCCTTTTTCCCCCCCCCCCAAAAGGGACGTGTGGGGCTCCGGCAAAACAGTAATCACTCGATCCAGCTCCCCCGCACTACTTAAGTACATGCCGCTTTTTCTAGGGAAATTTTGGGTTGAAAGCTTCACTTTTTCCAATAATTTAACTTTGCCTTTCAGTCTTTTCTATGTTAAAAAGTTTAATAATCACTACCTTTTTCATGGAGAGGGTTTTTTAAACAGTGGGTAACCGTCTCTTTCCAGTTGGATGACAGAAAGGGGCCCTCCAACCAACGGTAGAATTGAGGAGAGGGCTTCGTTTGGAGTCCCCCTGTTTTATTAAATTTCCCGTGAAAAATGTTGAAAATCAGGACGTAACCCCTCATCATTGCCGGTAAAGAACCGATTTCCTGTCATCTGGATAATTTTTTTCTTTTTTAAAAACGGCCGAGGGTTGTCAGGACACCTGCGACCCCCCCTTCCCTATCGCAATGGGCCCTTTTCAACAAAAACGCAGTGCAAAACCAGAACCCAAGCTTTAATAATTAGCGTTGAATTCAGATTCATTTATATTTTTTATAGTTTTTATATTTTAATTTTCTAAATAAAAAAGTGTTTATGTTTTTCAGTTTTGTTCTTTTTTTCATGCATTTAATTTTTCCCGAGGGAAACGAGCCTTAGTAATACTGACGAAGTTGTTAAGGGCTGAGTAAGCCCTTTACAAGTGGCGACCTTGCCGGATCAACTCAAGAAACAAGTTAAAAATCCTTTGAACTCCTTGGAACTTCAACGCCGATCCAAGACAGTTACCATCAGCATGAGTAATCATTCTCTATGGTTGGGGCTACGTACAGGTATTTAAAAAATTTGGGTTGTTATGTCTCAATTTATTGTAAGTCAAGTCAGGCAGGATATAATAGTTAATTTTGCCACTTTTTTTCGAGGCTTGAAACCACTTTGGAGGAGTAGACTCTAGGGACCCGAGATTTTCAGTGACATTTGATTTCATGAGCTCTTTACTGTATCAAGGGAATGTCGTAGGAAACTCTTGAATTGTTGGTGAGAAGAAAGATTGGATGGTCAAGGACCCTTTATACTGTTTTGCTTGAGCCAGCATAGAACTTCAGTTTCATTAATACATATTGGTTTAATCGGTAGAAGGGATCGAGCCCTCTGGTTTTTTGCCGTTAATTTGAGCGGGGCAGGAATTGAACCTCCGTTTTCTTTAATACCGTTTCATTCCCTGAAAGTTTAGTCTTGCAAGGTATGGAGGAATTACAGTTTGGCATGAATGCTGGAAGAAAGTTAGGAATAACGAGGGGAAAAAAATTTAGAATCTTTTATTAGTGCTAAATATCCAGGAAAGAATTGATAAAAGGAGAGAGAGAGAATCGAAAAAGAAGAGGAAAAAGGTGAGATTGCAGAAATCGAAAAGAAGAGAAAAAGGAGAAAGAAACATGATGACAGTGAGAAAAAGGGATGAGAGAGAGAATTTGAAAGATGGAAAGCCAAGAAAGGACAGTTAGTAAACAGAGTGGGAAGACAAAAATAAAAAAATTGCGTGATAGACTTTTTCTTGAGGAGAGAGCTAGAGTAAGTGAGGAACAAAACTAAAAGTATGTGAGGAAAGTTAAATTAAGAGAACTTGGGGAAAGAAGCAAAGGATAGAGAGTTGAGGAAAAGCTAGGAGAACTGAGTTAATAGGAGAGAGAAAATAGGATTGCGAGCTCAAAAAATTTCGCCTGAATTGCGAGGAATAAAAAGTTAACTCTTACCACAACAAACAACTAGTGGAAGGGAGTAATTGAACTCATCTTGCAGCTAGGGTACGTATTCCAACACCTATTTCCTCCCTTCACAGAGGGTGAAGACATTACTTCATACATTATCAGGTTTGAAAATTGACGCTACCTCTGGGTATGGCCTACTGACACCCTGGGCTAACCATGGTTAGGTATGTTATTTTGCGGTATAGCTTTGAATATCTATGACCTTTGTCGCAGGATATCTATATGTAATTTATAACCTATGAAGAAGACGATCCTTAATGCATTATCAAAAATACATAATTCTTACAGGACAAGATTTTCTGGTATGCCACCTTACGCTTGGCCAGAACTTTCAGCAGTTACAAGTAACACTCTTTCTATTGTTGATTTTGGGTAGAGAGTTCAGGATTGTTCACAGTTATGAATCTCTTAGAGATTCATGGTTGCTGACCAGTTCCTGACAGCTCTTCCCCACTTTGATAAGAACATTCACAGAGAAACGTAACCTGTTAAAGCTGAGGAAGTTGCTTAGGCTGCTGACTTGGTTTGCTGAGGCTCAAATTTTCCTATAAAGACTAATGGGAATCGAACCTAAGGGCAAGGGTTTATCAGACCTTCAAGAAAATCTAAGCCTCTAGTGGAAGTAAAAATGGACTTCTATTATCCTTGTTTGTATTTGTGTGGCGGGGTTAAAAGGAATAAACGTCCAGTTGGTCCTTCTAAGAGGTCCAAAATGTTGGAAGAGTTTTAAAGACTGTAATGACAAAGACCTTCTGTCAGGAACAGTTAATGGACTTAATGTATCTACCATTTTACGTGAACTGGATGCACATGTATAGTCATTTCTGATAAGCTGATCCCTAAACTTATAAAGAAAACTCATTCCTGGCTATACTTTGAGCATACTTGGGCCCGTACAGACACTTTTTCTCCATTACCGTTGTTACTCTTAGGTCTTAATGGTTCTCAGGTTGGTATGAAAGCTGCATAGCTCCCATCTCTTCTTTCTCCGAACTAATAGATAATGTAAAATGGTGCACATCCTTCCTTCTGAGGGTTGACCTTTCATCATAAGACAGACATAAAGCTTTTCGGATCTCGTCATGTAGAGTCAGAGGATGCCACTCGAAAGTTCGCTGAGACAATGTCTCGTTGAGATTCAATGTGGGATTAAAACAGTGATGCTACTCTCGAAGCGAGGTAGTAGGATCACCGGTTCACTTGTTAGATGGTAAGTGAAGATATCTCCTCCGATCTATAAATGTCTTGACTAGGGCTCAGACTAATGCGAGGCTTCTCCTATGTCCATCCTTTGATTTTCCCTGACTTCAAGCCTTTTTGATATATCAAGACTCTTTTGTCAATTTACAATATAATTGCCTTCTCTTCAGAAGTGCATAATGCACGCTAAACAAAATTCAAGTTATCCCAAAGGAATAAACTTTCATATTAAATTTGAATATATAAAAGGCATCTTGTATATTGTCAGTATTCAAATTAAATTCAAATGGAGATAGACTATTCCATCTTAGTTGTTCCAAGTCAATGCAGAGAGACTGTTCATAAAATGGCTCATGACCTGCCAGTGACCGGACATTTCTCGCATCGTAAAACCTTAAATAAAATTAGGGAAACCTATTTTTGGCCTAAAATGTCCTCAGATGTCACTACCTTATTGTAGATCGTGTAAAGTTTGCCAACTGTCATCCTCCCGGGGTACCAGTCGAGTACCTATGTCAAAATGCCGTCTTTACGGTACCCTTTGAAAGAGTAGCTATTGACATCGTTGGTCCTTTATCTCCACTTTCATCTGGGGGACATAGATATATATTTAACATTAGTTGTTTATGTTCGAGTTTCCCTGAAGCCATACCCTTAAAGAAAATAACTATACAGAGGTGGCGAAAGCCATTTTGTCTATCTTCTCCAGAGTGGGCACCCCTAGATAAATTTTGTCTGACCGTGGACACAATTCACATCGGACTTAAAGCAACATCTCTACCAACTTCTGGGATTTGGAAGCCTCTCTTCACCACACCCTATCATCCAGCTGTAATGGGAGGATTGATCACCACATTTGATTCTCAAGTCCATTTTAAGAAACTTTGCTCCCTTAAACCTAAGGAGTGCATCGTTACCTACCCTGTGCTTTGTTTGCCATGAGGAAGTTCCAGTGATTTTTGGGGGTTTTTCACCTTTTGACTTCTCTATGGTAGACAGGCAGAGGTCCATTGTCCATCCTTCATGACTTAGGGGACTAATGGGACGAAAAATGCTGAGGTTCAGTCTTCTTACCAGTTTTCCTTGACCTTAGATCCAAAACTTGAGGAGACCTCTGACATAGTTTCGAAAAACTTACACTTGTCAATGGACCAGTACAAAACCTATTTTGATTCCAAAAGTCAGGGGAGAAGTTTTCAAGTAGGGGATGAAGTTTCTTGTACTTTTGCCTATCAAGTCAAATTTAAATTATTTGTAGCATGGAAAGGTCCATATAAAGTATTAAAAAATTTTAGGGGAAAATTGATTACCTCATAGAAGTCAACGGGAAACCTAAGCTTGTATCACATCAACATCCTTAAGAAATATTACGAAGAAATTCGGTTAACTGCCTAATAACTTTGACTTAGTTTTTCCACACAAACTTGATAAGACAACTGAAGAATGTAAAGTGTGCGTAACTGAACCTCTAACTTAGACTATGATGAAGAACTACATGACTTGGTGACTCTTGACCACTCGGACGCAACCAACATTAATATTAATGAATCTTTTGATGACTATAAGAGACATGAACTACTTCAATGTGTGAGTAACTTTTCAGACGTCTTTACTGATATTCCAGGTGTTACCTCCACGGTAGTCCATAAGATTGACTTAGTGACGGACAATCCTATCAAACAAATATTGTACCCAGTTCCAGTTCACCATAGGGATGCATGTAATGTAAGGGAAAAGTTCGATACGAGTAGCGAGGGAGTGTATAGTAACAATAGTTTCATTGCCGGCTATTTGTTAAGGTAGGGTAAGTCCAGCTCCCGCTATTCCCCCCCTTTTTTCCCCCTCCCCGAAAGTGATAGTTTGATTGCCGGCTGCTTGTTAAGGTAGGGTCAGTCTAGCTCCCGCTATCCCTTCCCCTCCCTTCCCCCCCCCCGAAAGGTGATGTGTGGGGCTCCGGTCAAACAGTAAATCACTCTACTCACAGCTCCCAACACTACTGTAAGTACACGCCTGATCATATTTTTGTGGACTTATTGGTTGAAAGCTTCACTTTTGACCAATAATTAACTTAGGCCTTTCAGTCTTGATCAGTTAAATGTTTTAATAATCACATCTTTTAGGTATTGTACTTATCATGGAGAGCGATTTCTTAAGCAGTGGGTAACCTGTCTCTCTTTACAGCTTGGAATGACAGAGAGGGTCACCTGCCAACCAACGAGAAGAATAGAAGGAGACGGACTAACGTTCTGAGACGTCCCATGTTTAACCTATTTACCTGTTATGTAAGCCAACACAGGACCTAACCCCTCATCATAGCAGTGGTAACAAACCTGTGTTCCTGTCATCTGAAGTAATTGTTCACGGCTACACTCTCTGAAGAACGAGCCTGTGGAGATCACCAACACCTGCTACCCCCACCCCACATCAGCAACGGCTACAATTTCAGCAACAGTGTCACCAACACCTGACACCCCATTACCACAATATACCTATATTAGCGTTGAGTTCAAATATAATTTTTTTTTTTTCATTTCATTTTTCATTTTTCTTTCAATTAGGATACCCATTCATGTTTTATTGTTTTACATTTTCCGTTTCTAAATAATAAAGTGTTTATCATTGTCTGTTATTATTTCTTTTTCTAATCATTAATTTTCCTGAGGAGGAGCCAGCCTTGGTAATACTGACTGAAGTTGTTACAGGGCTGAGTAAGCCTTCACAGGTAGAAAAATTATTAAAACTAAAGATCATTGAACCTTCAGTATCTGCATATTGCTCACCAGTAGTCAATGTTAAGGAAGATAATTCATATAGACTTGCTATTGACTTCAGAGGCCTTAATGCTATAACTCGGTGGGATGCTGAGCCTATGCCCTTAATAGATAGCGATCTACACAAATTTTATGACTCTTCCTTCTTTTCAGAGATTGATATTGTGCAGGCATATCATCAAGTAATGTTGGATCCTTCTTCTAAGCCATACACCACTTTTCCTACACACCAAGGACTGATGCAGTATAGAACTATGCCCTTCGGTTTGGTAACTGCCTGTGCTACCTACGTGAGACTGATGAGAAAGGTCTTGGGTAATATGTCTAATGTTTCAGTTTATTTTGATAACATTTACGTAATGACATCCACGTGGGGCGAACATATCCAAACATTAACATCAGTTTTACGTAGGTTACGCTCACATGGCCTCACTGCCAAGCCGAAGAAATGCTTCCTTGGGTATAACAAGATTTGATATCTTGGACTGATACTTTCTAATAACTCTCTGCAGCCTCTCCCCAGTAAGATCAAAACTTTATTAGAATTTAAATTCCCCAAATCCAAGAAGCTCATTTGTAGCTTTCATGGTTCTGTAAATTTTTATGCACGGTTTAAGGGCTACGTTAACGTTAGCACATGAACTTTTTTATTTTTAGTTCGATTTCTTTCATTTTTTTTTTTGTACTTAAAGAAGCACCATTCAATAGTAATGTGACCAAGTTTCAATAAGATAGCTCAAAAAACAACTGAGAAAAAATTATTTACTAATAATCATA
This sequence comes from Cherax quadricarinatus, assembly GCF_026875155.1. Classification (NCBI taxonomy): domain Eukaryota; kingdom Metazoa; phylum Arthropoda; class Malacostraca; order Decapoda; family Parastacidae; genus Cherax; species Cherax quadricarinatus. The sequence continues at coordinate 2,028,138 of NC_069483.1, forward strand.
CGTATTGAACAGTAATTTCGTAATGGGGCTTGGAGAAGCTGTTTTGGCATTATCTATGCATAAAACAATGCTAAACTGTATTTCAAATGGACTCCGAACTGTAATTTATCCTTTCTTCATTCTTAAAAAAAATAAAGTTTGTATGGTTTTGATAATTCAGCCAAATATCTGACTTTTGCCCTCACAAAAATCAAAAACAAATTACGATATCTCAAAAAGCTGTCCATTTGCTTGTAAAACAATCTTTCCTTTATGTTCTCTGTGAATTTCATTATATTCCTGCTATTATTAACGAATTTACTTGCTTATATATGTGAATAACTTACTTCCGAGATAATCCGCGAAACAGCCGGACCACCGATTTTTCTTTTTTTTTCGAGAAAATAGCATTTTTCTCAGCATTACAAGTGTATATCATATTTACCCCATGTTCGTTTTCTTTAATATAAGGACCCTGGAGGTAAAGAAGGAGAATAGAAGCCCCTCCCTGAGGATGGGAATCTATTATTCCCGAGGGAGCGCTCTGAGAATATGCCATATATTATTCATTCTGGAGTATTTACCATATTTCTTTGTTATTTATATTGTTTATTATGTCATATTAGATCAATTGTGATAGATAAATATGCCGTAGAAGCTATAATAGCGTTATATTCAAGCATATTCCCCGGCCACCCCGAGACTGGAATTTTCCATGACATCAGCAAAATGGTGTCGGGAGATTCCTGGTTGGTTGGAAGTCTACGTATAAGTCCCACCCAAATCGTCAATTATTATCTTAGAAAGAATAATACAATAAATACACGAAAAAAAACGGAAAAAAAATGAAAATTGACGACAGGTAAGCACACCTGCCGCGGGTGTTTACGTCACCCTAGGTGTTTTAAATGACCATAATTCCTTGTAGGAATGTCGTAGAACAATGATTCTTGTACCATTGTGTTGCCAGATAAAGCTATTTTTCTATAAGATTAACTCAATTTGTGAATTTTTCGACAAAATTTTCGTTCGCGCTGAGTGAGTGCTTACTTCCCCTTATCCCAAACCTTACTGATCTTACAGGCATCTTATCTGACTTCCTTAAAAAGTCCGTGAAGGAACCTCTTGAACTTTTTGACGTAGCTCGGGAAAAGTTTAATGAGATTAAAAATATCTTCTCGAAAGACCCTATACTTAAGATTCCAGATATTAATAAAACATTTTGTTTAAGAACTGATGCCTCCAATACTGGTTTAGGTGCGGTGTTACTACAATACCATGATGGTACTACCTTCCCTGTATGCTTCCTAAGCCGGAAACTCCTTCCTGCTGAAACGAGATACTCCACCATAGAAAAGGAATGTTTGGCTCTTGTGTGGGGTATCTCCAAGCTTAAATTTTATCTTCTGGGAAAAGAATTCATTTTAGAAATGGATCACAAGCCTTTGATATACCTGGAAACTTTTAAGGGAACCAACAGTCGCCTCTTGAGGACCTTGGCACTCCAAGCTTTTAAGTTCCATATTGTGTATATCAACGGTTCATCCAATTATTTCTCTGACTGGTTAAGTCGTGACAGTCAGTAGAAGATTTGTTGTCTCACATGACTTCCACATGTTAGAACTTTTTCCTCGCCTATTCTTATACTCCTTGACTATAAGTCTTGGTATGGGGGAGTGTTAGGGAAAAGTTCAATAGATAGGAGTAGCGAGGGAGTATATAGTAACAATAGTTTCATTGCTGGCTACTTGTTAAGGTAGGGTCAGTCTAGCTCCCGCTATCCCTTCCCCTCCCTCTTTCCCTTCACCCCCGAAAGGTGACGTGTGGGGCTCCGGCAAAGCAGTAATCACTCGACTCACAGCTCCCAGCACTACTGTAAGTACATGCCTGCTCATATTCCAGTGGACTTATTGGTTGAAAGCTTCACTTTTGACCAATAATAAACTTAGTCCTTTCAGTCTTGCTCTATGTTTAATGTCTTAATAATCACTACGTCTTTATCATGGAGAGTGATTTCTTAAGCAGTGGGTAACCTGTCTCTCTTTCCAGCTTGGAATGACAGAATGGGTCACCTGCCAACCAACGATTAGAATTGAAGGAGACGGACTATCGTCCTGAGACGTCCCATGTTTTATCTACTTGCCTGTGCACATGTATGAAGAATCAGGACGTAACCCCTCATCATTGCAGCGGTAAAGAACCTGATTTCCTGTCATCTGGATAGATTATTTACCTCTATAAGAACGAGCCGGTGGGTTGTCACCAACACCTGCGACCCCCCTCTCCCCCCCATCATCTGCAACGGCTACGATTTCAACAACACGCAGTGTACACAATACACAAATAACCCGCACATAAAAGACAGAAGCTTACGACGACGTTTCGGTCCGACTTGGACCATTGACAAAGACACGCAGTGTCACTAACACCAGACACCCAAGTTTTATATATATTAGCGTTGAATTCAGATATCATTTATATTTTTCATTTTTCATTTTCTTTAATGTAGGATCAATATTTCATATTTAAGTGTTTTATATTTTATATTTTCTAAATAATGAAGTGTTAAGGATTGTCAGTTTTTGTTCTTTTTCTATGCATTAATTTTCCTGAGGAGGAGCCAGCCTTAGTAATACTGACTGAAGTTGTTACAGGGCTGAGTAAGCCTTCACACCAAGCGAGGGAGAGATGCATGATCTAGCTAGTGTAAGATGTGTGACAAAGCGAGGGTGAGATGTATGACCTAGCTAGGGTATGATGTATGACCTAGCTAGGGTGAGATGTATGACCTAGCTAGGGTGAGATGTATGAACTAGCTTGGGTGAGATGTGTGACCTAGCTAGGGAAAGATATATGACCTAGCTAGGGTGAGATGTATGACCTAACTAGAGTAAGATGTATGGCCTAGCGAGGGTAGGATAATATGTATGACACAGCTATGGTGAGATGTATGACCTATCTAGGGTAAGGTAAGATGTATGACCTAGCTAGGGTAAGATGTATGGCCTAGCAAGGGTAATTATAAAAAAGAAGCGCTAAGCCACAAGGGCTATACAGCTAGCAAAGGTAAGATAAGATGTATGACCTAGCTACGGAGAGATGTATGACTTAATGAGAGTAAGATAAGATGAATGACCATGCTTGGGTAAAATAAGATGTATGACCTGGCTAATGTAAGATGCACAATACACAAATAACCCGTACATAGAAGAGAGAAGCTTACGACGACATTTCGGTCCGACTTGGACCATTTACAAAGTTACACTAACGAAAAGGAGAGCAGGATGGGTATATATAGGCAGGAGGTGGTAGTAGTAGTAGTTGTAGTAGTTGGGGAAGGAAGTAGTAGTGGGGAGGCAGTAAGAGTAGGAGGGACCAGTCAAATACTAAGAAAGAGGAGCACTGCAAGGGAGCTAGGTGCCCACAGAGGGTAAGAACAAGAACACCGAGGAGGGGTGGAAACAAAAAAACAATTAAATAAATAAAGAAGGAACAAATATACAGGGCAGAAGAAAGACAACCCAAAAGAGAAAAAGGAAAGAAGAAAGAGGAAAAGGGAGAAGAAGAAAAAAGAGAAATCAGGTTAGGTCACGAGTGCTCTGAAGCTTAGAGCATTTTACAATGTAGTGGGAGAGGACGGCATCTACAGAGACGAAGCCAGAACTGAGATTCATACAAGGAAAGTTGTGTATTAGGGAGGATTCAACCAGATAGCGACTATTAAAGTTGGAAGTAGGGAAGACAGTTTTAGCAGAAGACCAGTCAATAGGATGGCTGTGATCTCTGACGTGACAGAAAAGAGCATTGTTAGTGTCGGCAATCCTAACACTACTTTTGTGCTCCCTAAGTCTATCAGAAAGAGATCGCCCAGTTTCTCCGAAGTCTGAAGAGGCAGGAGGAACAAGAAATTTTAGTAGACACCAGGAACATCTACAGAGGGAGGAGAGGTATGAACGGGATCAGTGCGAAGAGTGTTTAGTCTGGCGGAAAGTAAGCTTGATATCTAAAGGACGGAGAGAGTAAGATAAGATGTATGATGTATGAGGGTAAGATAAGATGTATGACCTAGCTAAGGTAAGATAAGATGTATGACCTAGCTTGAGTAAAACAAGATGTATGACCTTGATAGGATAAGATAAAATGAATGACCTAGCTAGGGTAAGATGTATGATTTAGCGAGGATACGATAAGATGTATGACCTTGTTAGGGTAAGGTGTATGACCTAGCTAGGGTAAGATAAGGTGAATGACCTAGCTAGGGTAAGATAAGGTGCATGACCTAGCGTGGGTGAGATAAGATGTATGACCTAGCTAGAGTGAGAAGATTTGCTCGGATTTTTAACATAGGGTTGACCACACAGACTAACCCAAGAAAGTCGGTGCATCATCGAAGTCTAATTTCCATTGTGGTCCTTCAGTCTTGTCCCCGAGGATGCTACGCATACCTTCTGATTGACAGTCAGGTACGTACTTACTGCTAGGTGAACAGAGACAGCTGGTATAAAGAAACATGCTTAATGTTTCTAGCCGGCAGGGAACTGAACCAGTGTGGGAGGCGAGAGGGTTGCCTACTGAACCAGTGTGTGAGGTGAGTCTTGCCTAGTGAACCAGTGTGTAAGATGAGTCTTGCGTACTGAACCAGTGTGTTAGGCGGGAGTCTTGCCTACTGAACCAGTGTGTGAGGCGAGAGTCTTGCCTACTGAACCAGTGTGTGAGGTGAGAGTCTTGCCTAGTGAACCAGTGTGTGAGATGAGTCTTGCCTACTGAACCAGTGTGTGAGGTTATAGCTTTGCCTACTGAACCAGTGTGTGAGATGAGAGTCTTGCCTAAAGAACCATTGTGTGAGGCGAGAGTCTTGCCTACTGAAGCAGTGTGTGAGGTGAGAGTCTTGCCTAGTGAACCAGTGTGTGAGATGAGTCTTGCCTACTGAACCAGTGTGTGAGGTTATAGTCTTGCCTACTGAACCAGTGTGTGAGATGAGAGTCTTGCCTAAAGAACCATTGTGTGAGGCGAGAGTCTTGCCTACTGAAGCAGTGTTTGAGGCGAGAGTCTTGCCTACTGAACCAGTGTGTGAGGTGAGAGTCTTGCCTATTGAACAAGTGTGTGAGATGAGAGTATTGCCTACTGAACCAGTGTGTGAGGCGAGAGTCTTGCGTACTAAAACCAGTGTGTGAGGCGAGAGTCTTGCCTACTGAACCAGTGTGAGGCGAGAGTCTTGCCTAATGAACCAGTGTGTGAGATGAGTCTTGCCTACTGAACCAGTGTGTGAGGTGAGAGTCTTGCTTAATGAACCAGTGTGTGAGGTGAGAATCTTGCCTACTGGACCGGACCAGTGTGTGAGGCGAGAGTCTTGCATACTGAACTAGTGTGTGAGGCGAGAATCTTGCCTACTGAACCAGTTTGTGAGGCGAATCTTCCCTACTGAATCAGTGTATAAGGCGAGAGTCTTGCCTACTGAACTAGTGTGTGAGGCGAGCGTCTTGCCTACTGAACCAGTGTGTGAAGCGAGTCTTGCCTACTCAACCAATGTGTGAGATGAGTCTTGCCTACTGAACCAGTGTGCGAGGTGAGAGTCTTGCCTACTGAACCAGTGTGTGAGGTGAGAGTCTTGCCTACTGAACCAGTGTGTGCGATGCGAGAATCTTCCCAAACCCGAACCAGTTTGTGGGGAATCTTTCCTACTGAACCAGTGTATGAGGCGAGAGTCTTGCCTACTGAACCAGTGTGTGCGATGCGAGAATCTTGCCAACTGAACCAGTTTGTGAGGAATCTTCCCTACTGAACCAGTGTATGAGGCGAGAATCTTCCCTACTGAACCAGTGTATGAGGTGAGAGTCTTGCCTACTGAACAAATGTGTGAGATGAGAGTCTTGCCTACTGAACCAGTGTGTGAGGCGAGAGTCTTGCCTACTGAACCAGTGTGTGAGGCGAGAGTCTCGCCTACTGAACCATTTTGTGAGGCGAGAGTCTTGCCTACTGAACCAGTGTTTGAGGCGAGAGTCTTGCCTACTGAACCAGTGTGTGAGATGAGTCTTGCCTACTGAACCAGTGCGTGAGGTGAGAGTCTTGCCTACTGAACCAGTGTGTGAGGCGAGAGTCTTGCTTACTGAACCAGTGTGTGAGGCGAGAGTCTTGCCTACTGAACCAGTGTGTGAGGCGAGAGTCTTGCCTACCGAACCAGTGTGTGAGACGACTCTTACCTACTGAACCAGTGTGTGAGACGACTCTTACCAACTGAACCACTGTGCGAGGCAAGTCTTACTGTGAAAGCTTACTCAGCCCTATAAGATCTTAAGAAGATCTTACCAAGGCTGGCTCATCCTTAGGAAAATTAATGAATAGAAAAAGAATAATAACATACAAATATAAACACTTTATTGTTAGAATTGAAAATATAAACATTTATCCTACTTGAAAGAGAAATGAAAATGAAATACAAAAATTATATTTGAATTCAACACTAATTTGAGGGATAGTTGCCTGGGTTGGCTACACTCAGGTACGTAGATCAAGGGGGACGTCCCAGAACTAATGTGAAGTTCCTCTCCTTCAGCACTGTCTCTGTAGTTGCCAGATGACCCATGCTGACATTCCAAGCTAGAAGAGACAAAGTTAACCACTGCTCGATAAATCTCTCCATAAGTGTAAGGTACTTAAAAGAATGGTGAGGATTTAAAAGCAAGAAGTTACACCTGAAAGTCAAGAAATTATGAACTAAGTTGCTGGACTAGTTAAAAGTGAAGCATTTAAACAATATATCCACTGAAATAGGAGCAGAGGGTTTTACTTACATTTTGTGTTTGGGAGCTGTGAGTCAAGTGATTATCCATTTGGTTGGAGCCCCACACGTCACCTTTTTAGGTGGAAAAAAGGGGGGATAGTGGAAGCTAGACATTTACCCTACCTTAACAAGCAGACTGGCAATCAAACTATCGTCACCATATATTCGCTCGCTACTCTTATCTGTGAAGTTTTCCCCTCACACTCCCCGTTATCAAGACTTATAGCCAAGGAATAAAAGAATAGACGAGGAAAAAGTTCAAACCTGGGAAAGTCACGTAAGGTACCAAATCTTCTACTGACTGTCACAACTGAACCAGACAGAGAAATAATTGGATGAACCATTGATATACACAATATGGAAATTAAAAGCTTAGAGTGTCAATGTCCACCTCAAGAGGCGACTGTTGGTTCCCTTATAAGTCTCTAGGTATATCAATGGTTTGTGATTCGTCTCTAAAATGAAATCTTTTCCTAGTAAATAAAATTTAAGTTTGGAGATACCCCTCACAAGGGCCAAACATTCCTTTTCTATGGTGGAGTATCTCATTTCTGCAGGAAGAAGTTTCCAGCTTAGGAAGCATACAGGAAAGGGTATAACATCATGATACTGAAGTAACACTGCATGTAGGCCAGTAATGGAGGAATCAGTTCTTAAACAAAACGTCTTATTAATATCTGGAATCTTAAGTATAGTGTCTTTAGAGAAGATGTTCTTAAGTTCATTAAACTTTTCTCGAGCTACGTCAGAAAGTTCTAGAGGTTTCTTCACAGACTGTGAGGCTTACTCAGCCCTGTAACAACTTCAGTCAGTATTACTCAGGCTGGCTCCTCCTCAGGAAAATTAATAAATAGAAAAAAACAAATACGGGAAAAATATAAACACTTTATTTTTTAAAGGAAATAGAAATATGAAATACTTAAATAGAATTATGATCCTACATGAAAGAAAAACGAAAAATTAAAAATATAAATGATATCTGAATTCAACGCTAGAAACTTGGGGTGTCTGGTTTTTGGTGACACTGCGTATTGTTGCAATAGAAGCCGTTGCTGATGATGTGGGGGGGGGGGGGGGTCGCAGTTGTTGGTGACAACCCACTGGCTCGTTCTAGTGGTCGTAAGTAATCTTTTCCGATGACAGGAGATCGGGTTTTCTTGACCGCTGTAATGATGATGGGTTATGTCCGATTCTTCATACAAGTGCACAGGAAAGGGTAAATCCAATATGGGACGTCTCCCAGGACGTTAGTCCTTTCCCTTCAGTTTTTTCGTTGATTGACAGGTGGCCCTCTCTGTCATCCAAGCTGAAAGATAGACAGGTTACCCACTGCTTAAATAATCACTCCCCAAATGATAAGTACAATAACAAAAAGATGTGGTGATTATTACAACAGTAAAACCTAGAGCAAGATGAATGGACTAAGTTTATTACTGTGTCGAAAGTGAAGCTTTCCCAACTAATTAAGTCCACTAGAATGCAAGGCAGGCATGTACTTACAGTAGTGCTGGGAGCTGTTGGTCTAGTGATTACTGTTTGGACCGGAGCCCCACACGTCACCTTTCGGGGGGGGGGGGGAAGAAGGAGGGGAAGGGATAGCGGGAGCTAGACTGACCCTACCTTAACAAGCGCTGGCAGTCAAACTATCACTTTAGGGGTGGGGGAAAAATGCAGGAATAGCGGGAGCTTGACTTCCCCTACCTTAACAAGTAGCGGCAATGAAACAATCACTTTCGAGGAGGGGGGAAAAAAAAAAAGGGCCCGGGAAAAGGGAGCTTGACTTACCCTACCTTAACAAGTAGCCGGCAATGAAACTATTGTTACTATATATTCCCTAGCTACTCCTATCTTTTAAAAAACTTTTTCCCCTAACACTCCCCCATACCAAACTTATAGTAAGGAGTATAAGAAGAATAGGCGAGGAAAAAGTTCTAACATGTGGAAGTCACGTCAGGCAAGAAATCTTCTACTGATGTCCACGACTTAACCAGTCAGAGAAATAATTGGATGAAACCATTGATTATACACAATTGGAACTTAAAAGCCTGGAGTGCCAAGGTCCACTCAAGAGGCGACTGTTGGTTCCCTTAAAAGTTTCTAGGTATATCAAAGGTTTTTGGTCCGTTTCTAAAATGAATTCTTTTCCCAGAAAATAAAATTTAAGTTTGGAGATCCCCCACACAAGAGCCAAGCATTCTTTTCTATGGTGGAGTATCTTGTTTTTTGCGGGAAGGAGTTTCCGGCTTAGGAAGTACACAGGGAAGGGAGTACCATCATGGTATTGTAGTAACACTGCACCTAAGCCAGTATTGGAGGCATCAGTTCTAAACAAAATGTTTTATTAATATCTGGAATCTTAAGTATAGGGTCTTTCGAAAAGATTACTTTTAATCTCATTAAACTTTTCCCGAGCTACGTCTAAAGGGTTCAAGAGGGTTCCTTCACAGACTTTTTAAGGAAGTCAGATAAGATGCCTGTAAGATCAATAAGGTTCGGGATAAACCGTGCTTAAAAATTTACAGAACCAAGAAAGCTACGCATGAGCGTCTTGGTTTGGGGGAATTTAAATTCTAATAAAGCTTTGATCTTTCTAGGGAGAGGCTGCAGAAAGTTATTAGAAAGTATCAGTCAAGATATCTAATCTTGTTATACCAAGGAAGCATTTCTTCGGCTTGGCAGTGAGGCCATGTGAGCGTAACCTACGCAAAACTGATGTTAATGTTTGGATATGTTTGCCCCACGTGGATGTCATTACGTAAATGTTATCAAAATAAACTGAAACATTTGGCATATTACCCAAGACCTTTCTCATCAGTCTCACGTAGGTAGCACAGGCAGTTACCAAACCAAAGGGGCATAGTTTATATTGCATCAGTCCTTGGTGTGTAGGAAAAGCGGTGTACTGCTTAGAAAAAGGGAATCTAACATTACTTGATGATATGCCTGCGCAATATCATCTCTGGAAAGAAGGAAGCGTCATAAAATTTTTTGTAGATCGCTATCTAATAAGGGCATAGGCTTCAGCATCCCACCGAATTATAGCATTAAGGCCTCTGAAGTCAATAGCACGTCTATATGAATTATCCTCCTTCTTAACCATGACTACTGGTGAATGATATGAAGATACTGAAGGTTCAATGATCTTTAGTTTTATAATTTGTCTACCTCTCGGTCAAATGCATCTCTAAGGTGAACTGGAACTGGGTACAATTTTCGTTTGATAGGATTGTCCGTAACTAAGTCAATCTTATGGACTACCGTGGAGGTAACACCTGGAATATCAGTAAAGACGTCTGAAAAGTTACTCGCACATTGAAGTACTTCATGTCTCTTATGGTCATCCAAAGATTCATTAATATTAATGTTGGTTGCATCCGAGTGGTCAAGAGTCAACAAGTCATTTAGTTCTTCATCATAGTCTAAGTTAGAGGTGTCAATTACGCACACCTTACATTCTTCAGTTGCTTTATCAAGTTCGTGTGGAAAAAACTAAAGTCAAAGTTATTAAGGGAGTTAACCGAATTTCTTCGGTAATATTTCTTAAGGATGTTGATATGATAAAGCTTAGTTTTCCCCTTGACTTCTATGAGGTAGTAGTCAACTTTCCTCAAATTTTTAATACTTTATATGGACCTTTCCATGCTACTAATAATTTATTGACTTGATCGGCAAAAGTACAAGAACTTCATCCACCTACTTTAAAACTTCTCCTCTGACTTTTGGAATCAAAATAGGTTTTGTACTGGTCCACTGACAAGTGTAAGTTTTTCGAAACTATTGTCAGTAGGTCTCCTCAAGTTTGGATCTACCGTCAAGGAGAGAAAACTGTAAGAAGACTGAACCTCAGCATTTACGTCCTCATTAGTCCATAAGTCATGAAGGATGACAATGGCCTCTGGCCTGTCTACCATAGAGAAGTTCAAATGGTGAAAACCCCAAAGAGTCACTGGGAACTTCCCTCATGGCAAAACAAATCACAGGGAAGGTAACGATGCCACTCCTTAGGTTTAAGGGAGCAAAACTTCCTTAAAAATGGACTTGAGAATTGAATGCTGGGGCTCAATCCTCCATTACAGCTGGGATGATAGGATGTTGTGAAGAGAGGTTTCACTTCCAGAGTTGGTAGAGATGTTGCATTAAGTCAGATGTGATTTGTCTCCCACGGCCAGACAAAATCTCCCTAGGGATGCCACATCTGGAGAAGATGGACAAAAGGGCTTTAGCCACCTCTGTAGTAGTTATGGACTTTAAGGGTATGGCTTCAGGGAAACTCGAAGCATAATCAACTAATGTTAAAATATATCTATGTCCCCCAGATGAAAGTGATGATAAAGGACTAACGATGTCAATAGCTACTCTTTCAAACGGTACCGTAAAGACTGGCATTTTGACCATAGGTAGTCGCCTGGTACCTCGGGAGGATGACAGTTGGCAAACTTTGCATGATATACAATATGTAGTGAGATCTGAGGACATTTTGGGGCCAAAATAGGTTTCCCCGGCCATTGACAGGTCATAAGCCACTTTAAGAACAGTCTCTGCATTGACTTGGAACAACTAAGATGGAATAGTCTATCTCGTCTGAATTTAATTTTAATACCGATTTATACAAGATACCTCTAATATATTGAAATTCATGTGAAAAGTTTTTCCTTTGGATAACTTAATTTTTGCTAGCTGCGTTAAGACAATTCTGAAGAGAAGGGCAATTACGTTGTAAATTGACAAAGGAGTCCTTAGATATATCTAAAGGCTTGAAATCAGGGAAAATCAAAGGATGGACAGTAGGAGAAGCCTGCACTTTGGTCTGAGCCCTAGTCAAGACATTTATAGTATCGGAGGCGATATCCTCACTTTCATCTAACAAGTGAACCGGTGATCCTACTACCTCGTTTTCGAGAGTAGTATCACTGGTTTTTAACCCCAAATGAATATCACGAGACATTGTCTCGTCTGAACTGTCGAGGGGCTTTTCTGACTTTAGAGGAAGAGGAGCTGAAAAACCTCAGAGGGAAGACTGGCACCTTTTACATTACCTATTAGTACGGAGCAAGAGGGTAATGGGAGCTAGTACGGCTTCGGACCAACCTGTGAACCATTTAGACCTAATGTAACAACAGATGGTAGGAAAAGTGTCTGTATGGCCCAAGTAGTCTGAAAGGATAGCAGAGGCATGAGTTTCTTTAAGATAAGGGAACAGCTTATCAGAAATGACTATACATGTGCATCCAGTGTCTCGTAAAATGGTAGATACATTAATCCCATTAACTGTTCCCGAACAGAAGGGTGCTTGGTCATTACAGTCTTTAAAACATCTTCAACTTTTTGCACTTTCTTAGGACAATTGTGACGTTTATGTCCCTTAACTCCACATAAATGGCAAACCAGAATAAAAGACGATAGTTTACTTTCTACTAGAGGCTTTGATTTCTTAAGATCTGGTGAACCCTTGCCCTTAGGGTTCGATCCCTTTAAGTCTTCATAGGAATTGTGAGCATCAGCATACAGGTCAGCAGCCTCAGCAACTTCATCAGCTTTAATCAGGTTACGTTCTCTGATGAATGTTCGTAACTGGTGAGGAAGAGCTGTCAGGAACTGGTCAGCAACCATGAAGTCTCTAAGAGATTCATAACTGTGATCAGTTCCTGAACTCTCTATCCAAAAGTCAAACAAACGAAAGAGTGTTACCTGTAACTGCTGAAAGTTTTGGCCATGCTGTAAGGTGGCATACCTATAAGAATTTGTAGTCTTTTGGTATGCTTTAAGGATTTGCTTTCTTAAGTAAGTTATAATTACATATGATATCCTGCGACAAAGTTGCATAGATATTCAAAGCTGTACTGAAAAATAATATACCTAACCTGGTAGCCCAGGTGTCAGCAGGCCATTCACAAGAGGGTAGCAGTATTTTCATACTTGATAATGTATGAAATAATGTCTTCACCCTCTGTGAAGGGAGGTAAATTAGGTGTTTGGAATACTTGCACTAGCTGCATGATGTTCAATTACTCCTTCCTCTAATTGCTGTTGTGAAAAAGTTAACTATTTATTTTTAATTCAAGCATGCTTTCTGTACCTCACGATCTTTCTCTCTCTCTCTTAACTCATTTTCTCTAGCTTTTTTTCCCCAACTTCTCTATCTTTTGCTCTTTCCTCAAGTTTTCTTAATTTTCCTCATTCCTCACATATTTTAGCTTGTTCCTCATGTATTTTAGCTTGTTCATCACGGACTTTAGCTCTCTCCTCATGATCAAGTCTATCACGCTCCTTTTTGTCTTTTCTCTCTCTGTCTTTCTTGGTTTTCTCTCTCTGTTCTATCTCTCTCCTTTTTTTTCCTCTTTCAATTTTCTCTCTCTCCTTTTTCTCCTCTCTTTCTTAATGTCTCTCTTTTCTTTCAATTCTTTCCTGGATCTTAGCACTAATGAAAGCTAAATTTTTCCCCGTTATTCCTAACTTACTCCCAGAGTTCATCCAAAATTGGTATTCCTCCATACTTGCAAGAATAACTTAAACTGCCAGGGGAAAATGATATGGATATATCAAAGAAAATGGAGGGTTCATTTCCTGCTTCACTCAAACTGTAAGTAAATCGGAGGGTTCTATCCCTGCTTCGATTAACAGTACGTTTGAATGAAAATGGAGGATTCTATGCCTGCTCCAACCAAACAGTAAGTTGAATGGGGTCGCTTGACCATCCAGTCTTCTCACCAGCAAATCAAGAGTGTCCTACAACAGTTCCCTTGATATAATTAATAGAGCTCAATGAAACAACTTGTCACTGGAAAATCTCGGGTCCCTAGAGTCTATTCCTCCAAATCGCTCCAAGCTCAAAAATAAAGGAGGCAGAATGAACTAGTATATCCTACCTTGACTTGACTTACAATAAAATGAGACTATAACAATCACCAAACATTTTAAATACCTGTACATAGAGATGATTACTCATGGCTGTGGTAACCATCTGTGGTATGCGGCATTGAAGGTTCAATGTAGATTCGAGATGGAGTTGAATCTTGATTCAGTCTAGTGATCCTGGCAAGGTCGCCATCTGTGAAGGCTTACTCAGCCCTGTAAGATCTTAAATAGGTCTTACCAAGGCTGGCTCCTCCTTAGGAAAATTAACGAATAGATAAAGAATAATAACATACAAATATAAACACTTTATTGTTAGAATTTAAAAAATAAAACATTTAAATATGAACTTTTATCCTACTTAAAAGAGAAGTGAAAAATGAAATATAAAAATGATATTTGAATTCAACGCTAATTTATACAAAAATGAAAGAAAATTATGTCGATGTTGCTGACACAGCGCAATGTAGAAACTGTAGCTGTTGCTGATGATGTGGGGGGAGGTACAGAGTTTGAGTGACAACCCAACGACTATTCAGTCACAGTATCTCTATCCTTGAATGATCCGTCAAGATGATAGGAATGCAGGTCTTTCACCACTGTAAAGATGAGGGGTAGTTGCCTGGGGTTGGCTACACTTATGTATGTAGATCAAGGGTGACGTCCCAGAACTCATGTGAAGTTCCTCTCCTTCAGCACTGTCTCTGTAGTTGCCAGATGACCCAAGATGACATTCCAAGCTAGAAAGAGACAAAAGTTAAACCACTGCTCGATAAATCACTCTCCATAAGTGTAAGGTACTTAAAAGAATGGTGAGGATTTAAAAGCAAGATGTTACTCCTGAAAGTCAAGGAATTATGAACTGAGTTTCAGGGCTAGTTAAAAGTGAAGCTTTTAAACGATATATCCACTAAACTAGGAGCAGAGGCTTTTACTTACAGTTGTGTTGGGAGCTGTGAGTCAAGTGATTATCCATTTGGTTGGAGCCCCACACGTCACCTTTCTGGTGGAAAAAAGGGGGGATAGCGATAGATAGTGTGAGGGAAAAGTTCAACAGATAGGAGTAGCGAGCGAGAATATGGTAACAATAGTTTGACTGTCAGTAGGGTCAGTGTCTAGCTCCCACTATCCCCCCCCCTTTTCTCACCCAGAAAGTTGACGTGTGAGGCTCTGACCAAATGGATAATCACTTGACTCACACATCCCGACACAACTGTAAGTAAAAAGCCTCTGCTCCTCTTTTTAATGGATATATTGGTTAAAAGCTTCACTTTTACTAATTGTGAAAAACTTAGTTCATAATGCCTTGACTCGTACATCACTGTGATTTCACTGCTCGTCTAAGAAGCTGATCGCGTTCGCTCTATGCAGCGTCTATTTGTTACAGTGCTGGGTAAACGTGCCTTGACTTCATCTGACTCGTTTTCGCGTACAAAATCCAATATGTGGCGAGGTTTGTCATCTGTATCAAGGGCTCTTTCTTTCAGTTTCTGACTACACATTGCTACTGCAACGTCAACTTGGTCAGGAGGATGACAGTGATTCTGCAGCAAGACTGGTGTTGAAGATTTTTGGTTGCCTTAAGCTGGGCGCTGCATCGCACAGCAGGCTGACTCGTTTGACGCATCCCATGTATATAATTGGCTCGTTTAGCTGTTATAATTTTTGTGTACATTAAAACCCCCTAGGCAAAGCTTTGTCACCACCTCTCTGGTTTTGTGACTTCCATCTTGACACCGTGATGGCCTGTTGAGAATCTCGAAGGGTATATCGATCTAATTCAACTGTTCTGTACATATATCTAAGATAACACCTGACCTCAGTGAGCTGAAGCAGGCCTGCTGGCTCATAATAAATACGTCTTTCTCAAACTCAATACATGAGCGAGAGGAGTTGGATTTGAGTAGGACTTACCAAATAACTCAAGTACAAGTCCCACTCAAATTCAACCACTCACTCTTGTACTTATCTATCCTACATCTGAAAATTGAGACACTTATGCAACATGGAATCTTTATTAGGAAAACTCTCGCCACACAGTGGCTCCATCAGTCAATACAAAGCAGAAAGGTGTAAGGAGAGGAGGAGTTTGAGGTAATCAGTCCCTCATCCTGGAGTCGATGTGTTCAGTCCATCTACAAGATTGATGAATCTCAGCATGGGTTCACGAGAGGGCGTTCCTGCTGACAAATTAACTGACGTTCTTCAATAGAATATTTGAGGCAGTGGACAGTGATAAAGATATCATACTGTTTATTTGGATTTTAGTAAGCCTTCGATAGAGTACTCACTCTTAAGAAAAGTGGCAGCTCATGGTATAAGGAGGTAAAGATCTTAGCATGGATAGAGGCATGGCTTACCATAGAAAGCAGAGAGTTACCATTAATGGGAGTGAAATCTGAATGGGGAATTAGCACTAGTGGCGTTCCACAAGGATCAGTTTTAGGCCATTCTTGTTCATAATTTACATCAATGACCTTGATGAAGGGATTACGAGTGACATGAGCAAATTTTGTGTTATGAATGGTTTAGAAAACCGACAAGTTGAATAATTGAGGACACTTATGCAACAATAAGATTGATAAATTAGACACATGTGCAATCTTGGTATCTTTATTGAGGAAAACGTTTCGCCACACAGTGGCTTCATCAGTACATACAAAGGAGAATCTTGAAGAACAGGAGGAGAATGAGGTAATCAGTCCCTCAGCCTAGAGTCGATGTGGTCAGTCATCAATCTTGAATAGAAATGAATGGAATAGAATGGCAGATGAGGTTCAATGTCTATAAGTGTAAGGTACTTGCCCTTCGTAATGAAAATAACCCTCGAAGCTATAATCTTAGGTGAAGTATGAGCTTGATCAAACAGAAGTGAAAAGGACTTGGAGTCATGGTGAGCAGAAATCTAAAGCCAAGACAGCAGTGCTTAGTGTGCACAACAAGGCCAACAGATTACTTGGATTTATTCAAGAACTATAAGTAACAGAAGTCCAAAAGCTATTTTGCAGCTCTATACATCACTACTGAGGCCTCATTTAGATTATGCTGCTCAGTTTTGGTCCCCTTATACAGGATGGATATAGAATCTTTAGAGAACATACAGAGAAGAATGACTAAAATGATTTACTGTGTAAGGAACCTCCCGTATGAGATAGACTTAAAGCCTAAATCTCCACTCTCTGGAGAGGCGTAGAATGAGGGGAGATATCACTGAATGTATAAGTGGATGACAGGCATAAACAAGGGAGATATTAATAAAGTACTGAGTGTGTCGAACCGGGTAAGAACCAGAAATAATGGATTTAAGTTGGATAAATTTAGATTTAGAAAGGACATATGTAAGTACTGGTTTTCTAACAGAGTTGTAGATGCGTGGAACAGCCTTCCCAGGGGAATGATAGAGGCTAGGACATTGGGTAGCTTTAAGAAGAGACTGGACAAATATATGAGTGGGAGGGGCTGGGTTTGATTTGTGTCATTGGGTACGGGAGTTATTTCTTGGGAAGCTTTAGGTAGAGGTCGTTTTGATAAGGACCTGCCTCGCATGGGCCAGTAGGCCTTCTGCAGTGTTCCTACATTCTTATGTTCTTATGTTCTTATGACTTTCATGTGTAACTTCTTGCTTTTAAATCCTCACCAGTTTTTTAAATACTTTACTTATCATGGAGAGTGATTTCTCATGCAGTGGTTAACTTTTGTCTCTTTCTAGCTTGGAATGTCAGCTTGGTCATCTGGCAACCACAGAGACAGTCCTGAAGGAGGCGAACTTCACATGAGCTCTGGGACGTCACTTTTTATCTACATACCTGAGTGTAGCCAATCCCAGGCAACTACCCTCATCTTTGCAGTTAAGGGCCTGGGTTCCTATTATCTTGATGGAGTATTCAAGGCTAGATATACTGTGACAAATTAGCCATTGGGTTGTCACTCAACACTATGACCCCCCCCCCACATCATCAGTAACGGCTACAATTTCTACAAAGCACAGTGTCAACAACATCAACCAGATACCCCAGTCTAACTGTACATATTAGCGCTGAAGTCAAAAAAAATATTTTTACATTTAATTTTTCATTTCTCTTTCACGTAGGATAAAAGTTCATATTTAAATGTTTATATTTTCAATTATAACAAATAAAGTGTTTATATTTGTATGCTATTATTTCTTTTTCTATTCATTAATTTTCTAAGGAGGAGCCAGCCTTGGTAATACCTATTTAAGATGTTACACATTTGATAAAGAATAACAATTCGCTGCCTGACTGTGGAGGAGCGTGGTTGTGCTCTGCACCCCTCTGCTGTTTTCAGACGAGCTCTCATAGCAACAATATGGCGCTGAGTGTACAGCGTAGGGTGAATACCATCGGCATTGAGCTGCTTTGTGTGGCGATTTCCCCCTCAATGGCACAAGTGTTGCTACCGACGATCATCAGAGAGACGTATGAAATACAGGACGACGAGGTATATGGTGTAGCCCTGAATGGGCCTTCAGAATCTTCGTTAAGTTGAATTCAACAGCTGTGTATGAGTCGTTGGTGACAAGATTCCAGGATGTGAGTCTAGATGCAACTTCTGCTGTAAGAGTGCATTCATAGACGTCTCTCGACATTTTACATGGGTGAAGTTGCGCAACGTACCCTTTGAGGCAGACGAGGCTAACATAAGGAAAGTGTTTGAAGTGTATGGTACTGTGTATCTGGCAACTCAAGGCAAGTGGGTGGCAGGTGCATACATGGGACGTCCAGAGGGTACGTTCTCCCTTAAAATGACTCTGAGGCATCCAATCCCATCTTACATTGTGATGAAGGAATTCTGGACCAAGATTCTTGTGTCTTATGCTGGGCAACAACGTATGTGCAGGCTGTGTGGGGAGTATGATCACATGGCGGCGACGTGTGTGCAACAGAGGAGGGGGATGGCCCAGACTGGTGGAGCACCAGTTACAGGTGTGGATGCCGTCGTGGAGAGTCCCACGGCAAACGAGGGAGTGAACGTCTGTGGAGTGATATAGTTGAAGATACCCTTGTGGTGAATGATGGGCGTGCCATAAGTTGTGTCGAGCCAGAAATGGCCACTTTGCCGGTGACAGGGGTGGAAGTGCTTGTGCAGCAGGAGGTGATGGTGCTGGAGGAAGAGCTGGACGTGGTTTTGAAAACTTTAAGTCCACCGGGGGAGGATGACGTCTTGAAAAGGAGAACATCTCTAGTTGCAAAAAAGTTTTGGGACATGCATGGGAAAGGGAAAAAAGGGAATTAAGAGCACAGAGGGGTTTCCCAAATGTTCTTCCAAGGGGAAAAATTTGGTTGAGGTGAGATCTTCGTGAAATCCTGGGAAAGACAACATGGGGGGGTTGGGGGGGCACACGAGGAAAGACCCGCGGCATCAACTAAGATGATGCCCGGGATGCCGCCGCAGAGGTCTGGGGGGAAAGGGACGAAAAATTCTGGGGGGAACCCCAGGAAAAGAGGCACAAAAAAAGGGGGGGGCCAGGGGGGGAGGGGGGAAAAAAATCATGTTTTTTGGCCCTGGGGCAGGGGGCAAAGGGGAAGGAGGAGAGGGGGGGGGGGTTTTAAAAATTTTTAAGAAGGCCTTGGGGTTTAAGGTGTGAATTGAATGGACTTGTAATATGTGAAGAGGAATTTTTCGATGTTCTTTTGTAAAAAAAGAGGGGAAATTTATTTTTTCTATGGGAACAAAAATTTTCAGGGGGGGAAAGGTGCTAGAGGGGCATTTTTTAAAGGGTTTTATGACTCTTTTCGCATTCTGAAAGGTTTTTGTGGGTTTATTAAAAAGGGAGTTTGGGGCCCGTTTGTTTGGGATACGAAGTAAAGGGGTGGGGGAGGGGGGTTTGGCGGGGGACTGGTGGGGGAGGGGGAAAGAGGGAAACCCCATTGTAAGTGGGGGTATGGCCAGGGGAAAATGATGTGAAAGTAAAGGGGGAAATTTTGTATGTGAGGGACCATTATCTCCTACATTTTTAAACCTGCAGGGGCCCAAACAGGGGGGGGACGGAATTGTGTTTTTAAAGAAGGCTGATGTGGAACCACAATTGGGGGGGAACATGTTGGAAACCCTTTAACAAAACTCTTGGGGGAGTTTTTTTGGGGGTTTGGATGGGTGGGGGTGCGGGGGAAAGGAAAGGCATCTTTCGAAAGGGGGGGTTACGGGGCTGGGTTAGATAGGTTGAAAACATATCTAAACGGTTTTTGTCAAAGTTTGTCTGTAAATAGAAGAACCTTTTTTCCAAACATCAGCATATTTTGGAGAGGTGGAGGGGGATTTCACAGCTAAAATCTAGGGAAAACTGAAATTTTAAAATACAAGTGGTTTAGGAGATGGGGAAAGGGTTTGGAGGGTTTTTACAGACGGGGGGGGGTTTTAAAGTGAGGAGGAAAAAAGGGGGGGAGGATGTGGTAAAGTGGGGGAAAGGTTGTGGCAAAAAGGAACGTTTTTAAGCCAAAATTAAAGTCTAAAGAAAACAAAAAAATTCTTTAAAATAAGGGCTTATTAAAAAAATTTGGGGACGGGTTTAAGGGGGGCAGTGGCAGGCATTTAAACCAAGGGACACATTAGGGTTTAATAAAGGGGAGGTTGCGTGAAACCCCAGGATAAAGGGTTCCAAGCATTGGGGGGTAATGGGGGGGGTGGATGGGGTTTTTATGGGGCGTTTAAGGAAAATCGTCATGTGTTTTGCGTAGGAAAAAACCCAACGACAGCAGGAAAACGGCTATTAGGGTTGGAGGTTCATGAGGTGGTGGGGGGGGAAAAGGGGGGGCCCGGTTATCAAACTACGGGTTTTGGGAGGGGGGGAAATTTGGGGTTTAATTTGGTATGGACATTTTTGGGCCCGGGGGAAGGGGTAGGAGGGGGGAAATTTAGAACAAATGTGGGGAGTCGATAGGGTGGGTTGGGAAACAGTGACAGGGAAGCACTGGGGGGGAAATAACGGGAGGGAGGAAAAAAGGAGGTTTTTAGGTGAAATCCGAAAGGAAAAGTGCCGGAATCGAGGGACAAAACCGACAAATTTTTTCTATCCAGCATTGGAGCTGATGGGGGGTTTTTGGTAAGGTTATTAAATTTGATAAAGGAAAAAGGGGCAATTTTGGGGAGAAAAGTAGGAAAAAGGCTTAGAAGGTTGGTACTGAAGGGCAATGGGCGAATAACCCAAAGGGACTACCGGCAATATTTTTGTTATGCAGGGATTAAAGTTTTTGCTAAGTTTTTTGGGGAAAAAGGGGTTTTTAAAGTGTGTAAAGGGCGGGTCATATCAATAACTCATTTGGGTTGCCAGGGAGGTTATGGTGGGGGGGCCAAGGGTTACTAGGGGTTTTTTCAGGAAAGGGAAAAAGGGGGGGAAAGGGGGAATTTTTGGGGTTTGCACAGACCGGGTAAGGGCTTATGACGAGTGGGGGGAAAAAAACATTGAGACCACCCCTTAGAGCCGGGGTTTTTGGAGAAAAAAATAGAGGTGGTTAGATGCTTTTATATTGGGGGGAAATGGCGAGGGTACAGTTTAAATTTGGGAAATTGGGGGGGGGGGGGATTGTAATGAGTAGGGACTTCGAACGGTTTTCCTATTCCCAGCAAATTTTTTTTGCATGCATACAGCCCCCCCTTTTTTAAGAAGGGAAAGCACAAATGTCCCATAAGTGAGGGAAAAGGGGACCCGGAAGTTGGGGGGGTTTGGCCATTCTAATGGGAAATTTTAATGTTACTACTGTTTTTGGTTTAGGGGGGGGGGTTTTAAAGGGGACCCCTTAGAGGGGTAGCAACCCACAGGTTTTAACCCTGGTATGAAGTAAATTCAAAACGCCCTATGGCCCCGGGGGTTGGGGAAGTTTGGGGTTTGGGGGGGGCTGAGGGGGTAGTGTAGCCTTTAAAGGGAGGGGGTGATTTTTTTTAAAAAAATTGGGTTTTTAAATCTAAATAGATTTTTAAATCGGGATTTTTCACATGGGGGAAAACCGGATGGGTTTGGGGAAAGACAAAATTCGGGGCCCTTTGGGGACATTGGGGGTTTATCATTTGACCCTTGTGAGCGGTGTTCCCCTTTAAAAACTGGGACAGCAATTGCGAACTTACTTAGAAGGGTTTTTAAATTTTTTGGGGGGTTTTGGGAAACGGGAAAAGGGCAAAAAAGGGGATGGGGAAAAATTTAACGGGTCATCAGGGGGGGTTTTGGGGTTTTATGATGGAGGGGAAAGAGGGAAGGTGTGGGTTGGGGGGGGGTTTGGTCACGATACATGGTAGATTGAAACATATGTAACTGAGGGAGAGTTCATGAAGGGGGAAACCCGTTTTTAGGGGTCGGTTTTTCACGAGATCTTTTGGGGAAAGGAAAAAAGGTAGGGGTTGTAAAGGGGTTTTGGGGAAGGGGATTGGGCCCCCGGGGGAGGGGGTTTTTTCCCCCCGTATGACTGGGGGAAAAACAGGGGGTTGGTTTTATAGGTTGAGGTTACAAAAACAACTTGTGGGCGTGAATGAAAATCGTTTTTTTTTTCATGGGATTTTAAACCCTCCGGGGGTTGGGTTTTTTGGGATAGATGGTTTGGGTTTAGGGGGGGGGTCTGTGAAAAATAGGGGGGGGAAGGGTTTGGGGTTCCACGGGGGTAAATTTTTTTGGGGAGGGATGGGGGCGTCGGGGGTTTGGGTTTAAACAAGGGGGCTGCTTTTGGTAGGGGGGGGGGAAGGCATTTCTGTTTTGCGGGGGATTAAGTCTTGAAATTTTTAGTATGAATTTAGGGGCACATTAGGGCCTTGGGGGACATGTAGATTATTTAAACATAACGTGGGATATGCGGGGGAAAAGGGGGCACGAGGTGAAGCACGGGGATTACGTTTCGTTTACGTTTTTTAAAACGTTTTTTCGAAACAGGGTTTTTTATGGGGAGAAAGGGGGGAAAGGGGTTTTCAGTGGAAAAAAAACTTTTTAAAGGGGGGTTTTTTAGACTTTTAATTCAGGGTGGAGGGAGGATAGGGGTGGTGTATGCCCACTTGGGAAGGGGAAGCAGGGTATGAAACAAAAGGGGCGCCTACTTGGGGTTGACAATTCAAAGGGTGTTTGAATTTTTTTGGGTTCGAGTTGGGTTTAAAAACCGGGACCCTTTTTTCCCCGAAAAAGTAAAAACATTTTTCACTGGCTTTTTTTTAACATGATTGAGGTGAAAATTGTGTTAAACCCTTTTCTAAACACTTATGTTTAAATTTTGGGTATTCAAAGTAAAAGTGTCTTGGTGTCACTGTAACACTGATGGGTTAATATTTACTTTTTGGTTTTTCCTTAATTTATTTATGGAGGTACATAAGCCCTTTATATATAATCATCTTTGATTGTACATAGGGTCTTTAGAGGGGGTGTGGGTGGGGTGGTTTGGGGGAAAAAGCATCATTTTGATTGGAAATGGGTCTTGCCAGTAGAATTTTTTTTACCCTTAACCAAAAACTTTTCCCACCTATATATGGGATTTTTGGGGGCTTAAATTTTTAAAAAGAACAAGTAACTTGGGCAAATTTTGAGGGATTTATAAACCCATTTTTTAAGTATGGGGATGTTTTTAAAAGGGATTTTTTATAATAAAGATATTGCCTTTGGTTTTTTTTTAAAATTATTTTTGTTTTCAATATTTTTTTATAAAAAACATTATACAGGGTTAAGTGAACGGTTTTTTTAATTGGTATAGAAAAGGGGAAACTGGACAGGTTTTAAATTGTGGGGGGGGAGCATGGGAAGCAATCCCCTGCACTAGCAAGGCCCTGCGAAACACATGGTCACAATTATTTTAGATATTGTCCACAACGCCCCGGGGCCCTGGGACGGGTCGCAATACTCCCAATCATCTACTTTCTTGGGGCAGTTTTTCCCCTATTCTCTCTCAAAATCCTTTAGTAAGAGGACGTACTTTTGGGAAATGCGCTCTGACCCCTGGGGGCAGTGACTTTTTTTCATCATGGTGGAGAAATGGCGCAGACGGGGAACACTGTCCTTTTTTGGAATTTTGAGGGGGTCTTACTGCCCAGGGTACCCCAAAATGTTGCTGACGGCGATATTGAGGGATAAAAAACAGCCCCGCAATGAAATCTTTATGGGGTCTCACTGAATGGTGGGCAAGGGATTTTCGTTAATTCCGGCTGAGCAAAATTTATGACAACATTGGGGGCCAATATCAGGACGTGGGTTTAAACGGTTTTCCTATGGCGTTAGTGTCCTTTTTCATGCCTACAAGATTCTAAACCCGGGTCAAAAAGGGGCGTAAATCCCTTTTGAGGCCGATTAAAGTGATTTACCGGGAGGTTTTGACGAAAAATGGGGCGATCTAAAATGGCACATTGGACTTTTGGGGGATGGGGGAAAATTGGCTTTTCCCTTAAGGGCGTTTTCCCCGAAAAATGCCCCAAGGATCCTATTTCCCTCTTTAAATGGGGAAAGGGGACTTCCCGGGGGCTCAGTTTACATAACTTTTCCCGGTCCCGAGGCGTACATCCTTTTGGGAGGGGTACGACCACAAAGTGCCGACTTGCCAACAGGGCTTTGGGAAAACCTGACGCTGAGGGGGGGCCCTGATGGTATATTGGGCCAAACTGACTTAAAGGAATGGCAAAACAACCCCAAAACCTTGGGCACGGGGGGTGTGGATGTGGGTGGAACGGAGGAGGGGGCCGTTTGCCTGATTTTTGACACTCACCCGGACTTGACAGGACGTGGGTTGGGGTCGGGGGAAGGTGGTGAGGAGCTGCAATTTTAAAACCTGTTTTTGGAAGCTACAATTCCCGGAGGGCCCTGGACGAAAATTAAATGGGTGTTTTTGGGCAATGCGGCTTTGGGTGATGTTAGGGGTAGAACGGGGGGTTGGGGGGCCTCAATGAGAAGGTTGTGAGTGATGAGGTGCAGGGCCCCGATTGTCAGTGGAGGTCCACAGGGAAGAAAGCCCAAAGGGGGGAGCGAAGCTGAGGGAACGTGGGGTTTTTGCAAGAGGGGCAGCTGTCCCCTTTCGATATTGAGGAATTTTTGGGACTGGGGAAAGGGGCTGGGAAAAAAAACCTGGCAAGACAAACGCCTAGAGAGAAAGGGGGTTTAAAAAAATGGAAAAGCGTGAGCAAGGGGGAAAGGGGATGGGAATTTTCGGGGGCGGGGTGGGTTTTTTCGCCCGGGTTTTTTTAATGTGTTATGGTGTCCCAAGGGGGAAAACCCTCATTAAGGGGGCCCTTCAGGTTTTCCCTTTCTTTAAAATTTTAAAGGGTTTAGGGGAGGGGCAAATGTTAAAAATTCTGGAGGGGGGATTTGAGGAATATGCCCGACCACGTGTTTTTTTGGGAGGAGCCCTAATTATAAATTTTTTAGGTGAATTGTCAAATTTCCGGATATGACGTGTTTCATGGGTTGCTCTTCCCCAAAGAAAAGGGGGTTGGGGACTTTTAAAAAAATTAAAAAAGGAAGCCCCCGGGTTTTTTGCATAGGGGTGAGGTAGGGGGGGAAGGGGGGGGGTTTGGTTTTGGGTCGAGGGGAGTAAAGGGGGGGGTTCGGGTGGGTTTTTATTGGGTGCAAAAGGCCGGCAGAAGGGGAATGGGTGTTAAAAATTAGATTCTTTACGGAAGTCCTTGTCTACCATTTCAGATCGCTGCCAGGTATTACAATTATAGGGGGTGATTGGAACTGTGTTGTCCGACGTAAGGATGCAGAACCTAGGGGGGAGTTTTTTTTTTGGGGGTTTTTAGGGGATCTGTGTGTGAATGTAGTTTTTAGGGGATCTGAGGTGTGAATGTAGTGGATGTTCGAGGGGAGGTGAGTGGAGTGACGCATACGTTTATTAAGTGAGATTATGTGGCGAGGCTTGATCATATTTATGTATCTCGGGGGGTAAGGGTGAGCAGTGTGTGTGCGTTGAATGTAAGCTTCTCTGATCATTGATGGGTTCTGGTGGATTTAAATTGGGAGGGTTTGTCGAAGCGTTTCAGAGGTTTCTGGAAGATTAATGTTGGGTTATTGAAAACAGGGGAGGGGAGGGAATCTTTTGCGCGCACTTGGAAAAGGTGGTGGGCTGATGGAGGGGGGAGGGTTCATGTCATTGGGTGGTGGGACTCAGTCAGTAAGGGAAAGGTGAGGGATTTTTATCAGAGGAGGGGAAAGGAAGAGATGCGGTTTCAATATGGGATTTTAAATTACCTTGAGGGTCAACTACAGGAATGCTATATGGGAGGGGGGGTGCATATCCGATGGGTGAGATTGAGGGTTTGAAACAACGGATTAGGGATATTCAAAATCGCAATTTTGATGCTGCAAGGGTTGCAGGGGACCTTGATGAGGTCTTATGGGGGGACCGTCCATCAGCGTATGTCTTGCAGGAGCAGGGGACACGTCGTAGGGCAACAGAGGTGAAGAGTTTGCGGGTATAGGAGCAGTTTGCGGGGTATCGTCAGGGGCAGGTGCTTTCGTTTACAGAGGGTATGGGTTGCTATGTGGACGTGTGGTACTAGAAGAATGGTAAAAGTGTGGAGGTTAATTGTGAGATGTTAGGTGCAATGGGTGAATGGGTAAACTGTAATCTAGTGCATAAGGATCGATTGAGTTTGAGTGGGCCTATAAGTGAGGAGGAGATTAGGGTTGCAGTGGACGGGATGAGCATGGGTAAATCGCCTGGTATTGATGGCATCCCTTGTGATTTTTATAGGGAAAACTGGGAGAGTTTGCGTGGGTTTTTAGGGGTAGGTTGGAGGAACAGCAGAGAACGGGTGTAGTGGTCATGATCCCTATAAAAGTCTTATGAATGTGTGCACGACTACCGTTCGAGCACCTTAATGTGTGGCGATTACAAGATCTTTGCTAAAGTGTTGGGAAATAGGTTGAAAGGTGTTCTTGCCAGCGTTTTGGACGAGGGTCAATATGGAGTGCCTGGGCGTTCGCTGTGTGTGGGGCAGGGGATTATACGTAGGTTTATAGATGAAAGGGGGGGAAACATCAAGGGTGGGGTTTTAGCATTAGATTTGCAGGCAGCGTAAGACTGTGTGGAGTGTGAGGCGTTGTGGAAGTTTATGCAATGGCAGGGGTTTGGGAGGGAAATCGTCAGTTGGACTAAGGTGTTGTATGAGCAGGCAACCCTTAGGGTAGATTAGGTCAACCTGTTAGGATGGAAAGGGGCTTAAGGCAGGGATGCCCTGTGTCGCAGCTTCTCTTTGCATTACTCCAGGACCCGTTCTATAGAGGCTGTGCATTGGGGTGTACAGAATGGGATGGTGAGGGATGGGGTGTCTGTGGAACCGGGGATCGTTAGATATGTTGATGACACCACAGTGCTATTTAGAAGGTCTGAAGATTTAGCTAGGGTTAGTGAGTTGGAGGAGAGTTTTGGCATGGCAACAGGAATGACGCTTAATAGAGATAAGTCGATGTTATTGAGGGTGGGGGATGGTGTGGGTGGGGTATACGAACAGGGTGAAGGTTGGTCCATGGTAAGTAGACTTAAGGTATGTGGGGTTGTTCACATGAAAAATATCCTGGAGGCACGGAAGGTGAATTCGAAAGAAGCTGTAGATAGGGTTTTGGGTAGATTAGCGGGGTTGCGTACAGGAGGTTTGATGCTGCACCAGCGAGCTATTGTGGTGAATGTGAAACTGTATAGTAAACTATGGCATGTGGCAGGTATATATCCCTTGGAAACATGTGATGAGAAGCTTCTGTTGAAGTGCGTGTATCATTATTTTTGGGGTTTGGGTTGTGAATGGTTGTCGAGAGATGTTGTGTGTTTACCGGTATGCCAGGGAGGGCTGGGGTTAACGGCGCTGCATCAAAGGTTGTTGGGTATGTATGTTAAACATAGTTATTTGAGGGAGGTCAGAATCACAGGTACAGGTTTGGCATGGGTGAGAAGGGACTTGGTATGTTGGACGAGTGGGTAGGAATGTATCATGTTGAGTATGTGTGAGGGAATGTTGAGGTTGAGTTGTGTTAGTGCAAGGGAAAACCCTCCGAGGTTAAGATAGGTACAATGGACCGGGTGGGTGGTGGGGAGGTAGTTGCTAGTTGTGGGTTTGTAGTCCGATTATGCATGGAGTTGATATATGGGGAGGTGGCCTGCAAGTTACGATTGAAAATCTTGGAGTGGAGGTAATGTGTTAGAATTTCTCCATAATATATTGCCGTCGGGGGAGTAATTAGTAAATAGGCATGTGCAAGAGGGACGGGAATGTTGTGAGGAGTGGGGAAATTGAACTGTTTTCCATGCATAAATTTTTGTGAAAGGTTGGAACCAGTGAGAGAGTGGTTTAGGGCAGGGTTTTTACGTATGGTAGGGTGGGTGGTATTAGTGTGTCTACGGGCATTAAGCTTGGATTTGGGGAGTGGTGCCGGTTCAAAATGCGATGGGTTATCTGTAGCCGACTCTGTTTGGTGTATACTTCGGAGGGTTTTGTGGAGAGCGCCGGATGGGGGATGCGAATTAGGGCCCTGGCCGCGATATTTTATGGTACACAAGGAAGTAAGGATATCACTGGTAAATATTGGAATTCCAAATCTTCATATGGATATTGTAACTTTCGAGTGGAGGACTTATGGGCATACAATATTCAGGGACGTGACGAGGCTGCCTTCTTGAGGAAGGGCAACGGCATGTGATTGGTGCATTTGAGGGACAAGAGGTGTAATACGAAAAGTTGCCGTGCTTCGGAAAGTGAGCGGGCTTGGTGCAGGGAATATTTGATGGTACATGTGTTATGCGAAGTGAGGATTGAGTAAACTGGTATTAGTAAGAATGGACTTTAATTTCGCAAAGGTAGAAGTCTGGGTACTTTAGTGACTGTATTCGCTTGTTGCATGATACTGTGAAGGTTTCTTATTAGCTCAATGTATCAATTTTTTTTCTTTTTTTTTTTTTATTTTATTTAAAAACGAATATTACAACATAAAATATAAATATATAGAAAAACCACCATCTCTTAACAAACAGTACCAAATGAGAATTCATAAGCCACCAGTACAACATATAAATTGCTCAACATTTTCCGAGGATCGCTATATACACTTGGAATCACCTAGGATTTTCATCATGCATAAATCAAAAATCAATAAGATCTTTATGGTCACATATGTCCATCCAAAGTACAGAAATGCACGTACAAGACATTGCTATAAGAAATCACATACCACAATCCCTCCCCATAATATATAATATATAATCACATACCTAGAGCCCATCTAGCTTATATGTTTAGAGAACAATATTTTATAATACTTAAAACATTGTACAAATAATATTACAAAACATCAATACACGAAGTTACATTACAGTGGTAAACACATAATAACAATAATAAATGTTACAGTTACAGTGGTACAAACACATAATATAATATAGTAAATGTTTATCATTACATGGTACAAACCCATAAATAACAATATATAAATGTTACATTACAGTGGTACAAAACACATAATTACAATATATAAATGTGTACATTACAGTGGTAACAAACACATAATAACAATATATAAATGTTTATCATTACAGTGGTACAAACACATAATAACAATAAATAAATGTTTACATTACAGTGTACAAACACATAATAACAATATAATAAATGTTTACATTACAGTTGTACAAACACATAATCAACAATATATAAATGTTCATCACAGAGGTACAAAACACATAATAACAAAATATAAATGTTACATTACAGTGTACAACACATAATAACAATAAATAAATGTTACATTACAGTGGTACAAACGACATAATAACAATATATAAATGTTACATTACAGTGGTAGCAACCCATAATAACAATATAGAAATGTTACATTACAGGGTAACAAACAAAAAATAACAATATATAAATGTTACATTGACAGTGGTAACAAACACTAAATAACAATATATAAATGTTAATTACAGTGGTACAAACACATAGATAACAATAAATAAATGTTTACATTTTTTTACATTGGAACAAACACATAATAACAATATAAAAATGTTACATTACTGGTACAAACCACATAAATACAAATATATAAATGTTACTTACAGTGGTACAAACTCATAATAACAATATATAAATGTTACATTACAGTGGTACAAACACACATAATAACAATATATAAAATGTTACATAACAGTGGTACTAAACACATAATAAACAAATATAAAATTTTTACATTAGAGTGGTACAAACCCATAATAACCATATATAAATGTTACATTACAGTGGTACAAACCCATAATAACAATATATAAATGTTACAAACATACAGTGGTTTCAAACCCCAATAATAACATATATAAATGTTACATTACAGTGGTACAAACACATAATAACAGATATATAAATGTTACATTACATTGTACAAACACATAATAACAAAATATAAATGTTACATTACAGTTGTACAAACACATAATAACAATATATAAATGTTACATTACAGTTGTACAAACACAAAATAACAATAAATAAAATTTACATAACAGTGGAACAAACACATAATAACAATATATAAATGGGTTTACTTTACAGTGGTACAAACACATAATAACAATATATAAATGTTACATTAACAGTGGTACAAACACATGAATAACAATATATAATGTTTTACACATTAACAGTGGAACAAACACATAATAACAATATATAAATTTTACATTACATTGGTACAAAACCACATTGAAAACAATATATAAATGTTACATTACAGTGGTACCAAACACATAATAACAATAATAATGGTTACATTAACAGTGGGTACAAACACATAATAATAAAATAAAATGTTACATTACAGTGGTAGCAAACCCATAATAACAATATATAAATGTTACATAGCAGTGGTACAAACAATGATAACAAATATAGAATGTTACATACAGTGGTACAAACACATAATAACAATATATAAATGATAACTATTAACATGTTACAAACACATAATAACAATATAAAATTTTACATTTACAGTGGTACAAACAATAATGAACAATATTGTTACATTACAGTGGTACAAACACATAATAATATATAAATGTACATTACAGTTGTAACAAACACATAATAACAATATATAAATGTACCATTAACAGTGGTACAAACACATATAACAATTATAAATGTTACAATTACATGGTACAAACACCTAATAACAATATATAAAAGTTACATTCTACATGTTACAAACACATAATAACAATATAATAAATGTTACATTGACAGTGGTACAAACACATATAACAATATATAAATGTTACTTTACAGTGGTACAAACACATAATACCAATAATAAATGTTTACATTACAGTGGTAACAAACACATAATAATAATTATAATGTTACATTACCAGTGGGTACAAAACGCCATAATAACAATATATAAATGTTACATTACAGTGGTACAAACACATAATACAATATATAATGTTACATTACAGTGGTACAAACACATAATAACAATATATAAATGTTACAGTTTACAGCGGTACAACACATAATAACAAAATATAATGTTAAATTACAGTGGTACAAAGCACATAATAACAATATATGTACATTACAGTGGTACAAACACATATAATATATAATTTGTTACATTACAGTGTTACAACACATAATAACAAGCAACACAAGGAAGCATAAGTTTAACCCTGCAGACATAAATACAGTGCTCATGGAAAACTAGAAAGAAATCATTATAACAACCCTTAACATGTATAACCAACATACAAAAACCACAAATGAATACGCGATATACACAGACACAACATACCTCTCCAAACCGTAATTAAACCCTTACATAAACAATACAGCTAATAAAAAGTCTACTGGAAACATAAACCATCACTTCATACAAGTAACTTAAGTAATAAAAATAATATATAAATTATTAAAATCCAATAAAATAAAAAAAAATTAAAAAAATAAATCAACATATCTTAATACAGAAGCTTTCTTAAAACACTTTCCATACACAGCCACACCCTGCAAGACAACAGCCACCACCCTGCAAGACACAGCCACAAGACCCTGCAGAGACACAAGCCACAACCCTCCAAAGACACATAGCCACATCCTGCAAGACACAGCCACACCCTGCAAGAAAACAGCCACACCCTGCAAGTACACAGCCACACCTGCAAGACCAGCCCCCACACCCTGCAAGAACACAGCCACAAACCCTGCAAGACACAGACAGCCACACCCTGCAAGACAGAGCCACACCCTCAAGACACAGCCACACCCTGCAAGACACAAGCCACACCCTGCAATACACAGCCACACCTGCAAGACACAGCCACACCCTGCAAGAAGCAGTGCACACCTCTGCAAGACACACCAACTAGCCGCAAGACACATAGCCACAACACCCTGCAAGACACAGCCACAGGACCTGTCAAGACTACAGCCCACCCTGCAAGACACAACCCACACCCTGCAAGACACAGCCACACCCTGCAAGAACACAGCCACACCTCCTGCAAGACACAGCCACACCCTTGCAAACACGCCACACCCAGCAAACACATAGCCACAACCCTGCAAGACAACAGCCACACCCTGCAAACCAGCCAACACCCTGCAAGACACAGCCACACCCTCAAGACACAGCCACACCCAGCCAAGACACAGCCACACCCCTGCAAGACCACAGCCACATACACCCTGCTAGACAACAGCCCACCCTGCAAGACACATAAGCCACACCCTGCAAGACACAGCCACACCCTGCAAGACACACCACACCCTGCAGACACAGCCACACCCTGCAAAGACACAGGCCACACCCTGCAAGACACAGCACACCCTGCAAGGACACAGAGCCACACCCTTCAAGACACATAGCCACACCCAGCAAGACACAGCCACACCCTGCAAGACACAGCCACACCCTGCAAGACATACAGCCAAACCCTGCAAACACAGCCACACCCGCAAGACACAGCCACACCCTGCATGAACACATAGCCACACCTGCAAGACACAGCCACACCCTTCAAGACACAGACCACACCCGCTGCAATGACACAGCCACACCCTGCAAGACACAGCCACACCCTGCAAGGACACAGCCACACCCTGCAAGCCACAGCCACAACCCAGCAAGAAACATCCACACCCCTGCAAGACACAGCCCCACCCTGCAAGACACAGCCACACCAACACCCTGCAAAGACACATAGCCACACCCTGCAAAGACACAGTGCCACACCCGCAAGACACAGCCACACCTTGCAATGACAAAGCCACACCCTGCAAGACACAGCCACACCCTGCAAACACAGCCACACCCTGCCAAACACAGAACAGACCCTGCAAACACAGCCACACCCTGCCAACACCACAGCCCACACGCCTGCACGACACAGACACCACCCTTCAAGACACAGCCAACACCCTGCAAGACACAGCCACACCCTTCAAACACACAGCCACACCCTTCAAGACCCCAAAAAAAAACAAGGGCCCACACCCAGCAAGACACATAGCCACACACCCTGCAAGACACAGCCACACCCCTGCAAGAAACACAGCCATACCCTGCAAGACACAGCCACACCCTCAAGACAACATCAACACAGCACCTTGCAATACACAGAGCCACACCCTGCAAGACACAGCCATACCCTGCAACCACAGCCACACCCGGCAAGACACAGCCACAACTTGCAAGACACCGCCACACCCTTCACGACCAGCCACACCCTGCTAGGACACAGCCACACCCTGCAGACCCCACCCACCCTGCCATAACAAAGCCACACCCTACAACACTCGCCTACACCCTGCAAGACACAGACACACCCTCCAAGACACAGCCACCCCCCTGCAAGACACAGTCCACACCCTGCAACACACAGCCACACACCCTGCAAGACACAGCCACACCACTGCAAGACACATACCACACCCTGCAAGACACACAGCCAAAGACCGCAATACACAGCCACACACTGCAAGACACAGCCACACACCTTGCAGACACAGCCCACACCCTGCAAGACACAGCCACAACCCTGGGCAAGACACAGCCACACCCTGCAAGACACCAGCCACACCCTGCAAGACACAGCCACCACACCCAGCAAGCCACAAAAGGCCCACACCCTGCAAGACACATAGCACACCCTGCATGACAGCCACACCCTGCAAGACAACAGTCCCCCCCACACCCTGCAAATGACACCAGCCACACCCTACAAGACACAGCCACACCCTGCAAGACACAGCCACACGCTGCAAGACACAGCCAAACCCTGCAGACACAGCACAGCACCCTGCAAGACACAGCACAGCCCTGCCAAGACACAGCCACACCCTGCAAAAACACATAGCCACACACCCTGCAAGACACATAGCCACACCCTGCAAGACACAGCGCACACCCTGCAAGACACAGCCACAACCCTGCAAGACACAGCCATACCCTGCATGACCACATAGCCACAACCCTGCCAAGACACAGCCACAAACCCTGCAAGACTAGCCACACCCTGCAAGAACTCAGCCACCCTTGCAAGACACAGCCAGACACCCGAAAGAACACATAGCCACAACCTGCAAGACACAGCCACACCATGCAAGAACGAGCCACACCTGCAAGACACAGCCACACCCTGCAAGACACAGCCACACCCTGCAAGACACATAGCCCACCCCCCCTGCAAGACACAGCCACACCCTGCAAAGATACACAGCCACACCCTGCAAGAACACAGCCACACCCTGCAAGACCACAGCCACACCCTCACCCTGGCAAGACACAGCCAAACCCTGCAAGAACACAGCCACACCTGCAAGACACAGCACACCCTGCAAGACCAGCCACAACCACCCTGCAAGACCCAGCCACAAACCCTGCAAGACACATGCCCCTACCTGCAAGACCACAGCCAAAACCCCTGCAAGACACAGCCACAACCCTGCACGGACACAAGCCACAAACCCTGCAAGACACAGCCACACCCTGCAAGACACAGCCACACCCCTGCAAGACACAGCCACACCCCTGCAAGACATCAGCCACATTGCCCTGCAGACACAGCCACAACCCTTCAAGACACACCCAGCCACGACCCTGCAAGACACATAGCCACACCCTGTCAAGACACGTCACACCCTGCAAGACACAGCCACACCCTGCAATACACAGCCTCACCCTGCAGACACAGCCACAACCCATGCAATGACACAGGCCCCCACACCCTGCAAACACAGCCACAACCTGCAAGAACACAACAGCCACACCCTGCAAGACACATAGCCACACCCTGCAAGACACATAGCGCATACCCTGCAAGAAACACACCACACCCTGCAAGACACAGCCACACCCTGGCAATACAAAGCCCACCCCTGCAAGACACAGCCACACCCTGCAAATACATATAGCCACACCCTGGCAAGACACAGCCACACCAGCAAGACACAGCCACACCCTGCAAGACAACAGCCACACCCTGCAAGACACAGCCACAACCACTGCAAGACACAGCACACCCACAAGACACAGCCACCCCTGCAAGACACAGCCACACCCCCTGCAAGACACATAGCCACAGACAGCCCTGCAAGACAACAGATATACCCTGCAAGACACAGCCCACCCTGCAAGTCACAGCACACACCCTGCAAGACACATCCACACCCTTCAAGACACAGCCACCATACACCTGCAAGACACAGCCACACCCTGCAAGGAACAAAAACAGCCACACCTGCAATACACAGCCACAAACCCTGCAAGACACAGCCACAACCCCTGCAATACACAGCCACACCCTGCAAACAACACCACAACCCTGCAAGACACATAGCCACACTCTGCAAGACACAGCCACAACCCTGCAAGACAACAGCCACAGACCCTGCAATACCAACAGCCACACCCTGCAAGACATAGGCACAAACCCTTGCAAGTCACAGCCACAGTTACCCTGGGCGAAGACACAGCCACTACCCTGCAAGACACAGCCACACCTTAGTCAAGAAACAGCCACAAGCACCAGCTGCAAGCACAGCCACACCCTGCAAGACAACACCACACCCTGCAAGACACAGCCAACCCTGTCAAGACCACATAGCCACACCCTGCAAGACACAGCCACACCCTGCAAGACACAAGCCACACCCTTGCAGACACAGCCACACCCGGTGCAAGACACAGCCACACCCTGCAAGACACATAGCCACACCCTGCAAGACACATAGCCACACCCTGCGCAAGAAGGACACATAGCCACCACCCTGCAAGAACACATAGCCACACCCTGCAAGACACATAGCCACATATAGCCAACACCCCCTGCAAGACACAGGAAGTACATTTGGTTAAAAATGGATACATTAGAGAATAATAAGAACCTTCACAGTCATCTGCACACAAGACTCTCACAGTCACATAATGTACCAGACCATCATACCTTGCTAAATTATAGCTCCATCTTACTCATACAGTTTTCCTCAAACCCCTCGCTTCGCCATAACACATGTCATTAAAAATTCCACTGACACCAAGCCCTCTACTGACACCACGACATCTCGCATTACAACCTCTTTTCCTCCCAAATGCACAAATCACATGTGGGACCGCCGCCTTCCTCAAAAGTGCCATCCTCGTCACGTCCCTGAATTTGTAATGCCCAAAGTCCTCCACTCTCGAAAGCTACAATATCCATCTGAAAATCTGCAATAAGCCATCTATTCCCTAGTGATATCCTTATTCCTACCTTTGTGTCCCATAAAAATATAGCTGGCCAGTGCCCTAATATGCTGTTCCCCCACGCGGCGCTCTCCCTCTTCCCGTAAAAAACCCCCGAAGTATACACGAAGTCGCTACAAGATAACTCACCGCATTTTTGTACCGCACCCCCCCCCCCCCCGCGCCCCCCCCCCAAATCCAATCTTAATGCCGTAGAACACAAATCCCACTCCCCCCCACCCACCATACGTAAAACCCTTCTAAAAAAACAAACTCTCTCACGGTTCCAACCTTTCACAAAAATATACTGCAAGGAAACAGTGGTCAATACCCCCACACTCACAACATTCCCGTCCTCTTGCACATGCCTAGTTACCTAATACCCTCCCCGTAACGTCAATACATTATGGAGTAAATTTAAACATAACCCTCCCCATCAAAGACACAACAGCCTTCAATCAAAAACCCCTTGTGCAGCAGGCACCCCCCAAAATAATATCCACTCCATGGCATACATCATCGGATACGAACCCACAACCCTAGCAACTACCTCCCCACCACCCACCCCCGGGCCAGTTGTACCATCTTAACCTCGAGGGATCCCTTTGCATAGCACAACAAACAACCTCAACATTTCCCTCACACACCTGAACATCCCTACCCCCCTCGCCCAACGTACTAAGTCCCGTCTCTACCCATGCCAAACTCTACCTGTGATTCTGCCCTCACCCAAATAACCTGTTTAATCGTACATACCAACAACCTTACAAGCTGCGTCATTAACCCCTAGCCCTCCTGGCGTACCGGTAAACACACAACATCTCTCGACAACCATTCATCAAAACCCGAACCCCAAATATATTGATACACCACGCTCCCAACAGACGTCTTCTCATCTCAAGTTTCAGGCAAGGGAATATGTACTGCCACATGCCATAGCTACTATATACAGTTTCACATTCACCACAAAAGCATGCTGGTGCAGGGCGTCAAACCACCTGTAGTACCTAAACCCGCTAATCAAAATAACCCAAAACCCTTCATCTACAGCTCTTGCGCGAATTCACCTTCCGTGCCTCCATGTATTTTCCATGTGAGCAACCCCAACATACCTTAAGTCTACTTAACCATGGACCAACTACACCCTGTCGTATACCCCACCACACCATCCACCCACACCACAATAACATCGACATTGTCTCTATTAAGCGTCAACCCCTGTTGCCCTTCCAAAACTCTCCCACAACCACTTCAACTAACCCAAGGTAAATCTTCAGACCGTTCTAAATAGCACTGTGGTTGTCATCAACAAATTCCAAAACGATCCCCGGATCCACAGACAACACCCCAACCCACACCATCCCTTCCCGAACGCCCCTAAATGCACAGCCCTATAGAACGTGTCCTTGAAAAATGCAATAGACTCTGCGTACACAGGGCATTCTCTGCCTTAAGCCCCTTTCCATCCTAAAATGTTTGACCTAATTAATCTAACCATTTCACCTGTACCCTAACCGTTTGCCTTCTCTCCATGGACAACAAAACCTTAGTCCAACTGTACGAAATTTCCTTTCCCCTCCCAGAAAAAAACAAAAACCCCTGAAACCCCCGTCCATTTGCATAAACTTTCCCCACAACGACGCCGTCACCACTCCACACAGTCGTGTACGCTGCAATGCCAATCTAATGCTTAAACCCCCAGCATTGATTTTTCCCCACTTTTTTTTCAACTTTAAAAAACGCCAACGTATAAAAAATTAATAATATAATAAATGCCAAACTAAATCAATAAATTAAATATCCCCTCCCCACACAGAACAATAAATCGAATGCTCAGGCACTCCAAAACTGGACCCATTTGTGACCCTCGTCAAAAAACGCTGGCATGAACACCTTTCAACCTATTCCCAACACTTTAAGCAAAAGATCATTTAATCGCCACACATTAAGTGATTTGAACGGTAGTGATGCACACATTCCACGAGACTTTTATTTAGGACCATGACCACTACAACACCCATTCTCTGCTGTTCCCTCCAACCTACCCCATGGTTTTATCATGGTATTAAATAACTCCACTAAAAACTCACGCAAACACTCTCAGTTTTCCCTATAAAAATCACAAGGGATGCCATGAATACCAGACGATTTACCCATGCTCTTCCCCTCCACTGCCACCCTAATCTCCTCCTCACTTATAGGCCCACCCAAACTCAATCGATCCTTATGCACTAGATTACAGTTTACCCATTTGCCAAATGCGCCTAACGCCTCACAATTAACCCCCACACTTTTACCATTCTTCTCGTACCACGCATCCACATAACAACCCATACCCTCTGTAGACGAGAGCACATGCCCCTGACGATATCCAGCCAATTGTTCCTGTACCCGCAAACTCATCACCTCTGTTGCCCTACGACGTGTCCCCTGCTCCCGCAAGACATACGCCGATGGACGGTCCCCCCATAAGACCTCATCATGGCCCACTGCAACCCTTGCAGCATCAAAATTGCGATTTTGAATATCCCTAATGCGTTGTTTCAAACCCTCAATCTCACCCATCGCATATGCACCCCCCACTCCCATATAGCATTCTTGTAGTTGATCCTCAAGGTAATTTAAAATCTCGTATTGAAACTGCCTCTCTTCCTTTCCCCTATTCTGATAAAAATCCCTCACCTTTCCCTTACCGACCGAGTCCCACCACCCAATGACATGAACCCTCCCTTCTCCATCAGCCCACCACCTTTCCAAGTGCGCACAAAAGATTCCCTCCAGAAACCTCTGAAACGCTTCGGAAAACTCTCCCAATTTAAATCCACCAGAACCCCACAATGATTAGAGAAGCTTACATTCAATGTACACACACTGCTCACCCTCACCCCCCGAGATACATAAATACGATCAAGCCTCGCTGCATAATCATGCTTAATAAACGTATGCGTCACTCCACTCACTCTCCTCCAACATCCACTACGTTCACACCTCTCAACAGATCCCCTAAAAACCCTGAATAAAAAACCTCCCCCTAGGCTCTACATCCTTACGTCGGACAACACAGTTCTAATCACCCCCTATAATTTTAATTCCTGGCAGCAATCTGAATTGGTAGACAAGGACATCCCTAGAAGAATCTATTTAACACCATATCCCCTTCACCGCCGCCCAAACACCCCCAATGAAACCCACCCAAACCCCTCCAAACATACCCTCGAGGGACCCTAACCACGGCCCCTCCTCCCCTTACCTCACACCTGATGCTAAGAACAGGGTGGCGTCCTTTTTTAATAGCGGCCACAAACCACCATTTCACAGTAGTGTAGAGCAACCCATGTACAACGTCAGATCTGGCAATTGACAATTCACCTAATATTTATAAGATATGCTCCTTCAAGAACACAGGTCAGGCACATAACTCCTCAAATAACCCTCCAGAACTTTACATTTGCCCATGAGCCTTCAAACCCACTTCACATTTTAAAGTATAGACACATGAAGGGCCGTAATGAGGGCTTTCACCCTTAGACACCCTAACACATTAGAACCCTGGCGAGAAACCCCCACAGAAGCCCCACCCCCCGCCCTCCCCCCACACTTCCCATCACCTTCACCTTGCTCACGCTCTACATTCTTTAAACCACCTTTCCTCTCTAGGGCGTTGATCATACCGAGTTTTCTTCCCTGTCCTTGCCAGGCAGGCGTCAAAACAGTCCTCACTATCAAAATTACAGCCGTCCCTTGCGAAGTCCATGTTTCTCATGCTTCGCCTCCTCCTGGGCATCTCCTGTGACCTCCTCGGCCACACTCTGACCCGCCCCCTCATCACTCACAACCTTCACATTGATGCCACCCACCTAGCCTCTACACTCACATCATCCAGAGCCAGCATTGACCGAAACATCCAGTAAGGCCGTCCAGAGGCCTCCTGAAATGTATCTTCCAAAAACATGGTGTGCAACTGCAGACATCTCACCACGACTTCGTCCGACACCAAGCAGCCAACTCCTCGTCAAGTCCAGTGAGGCACACACTCAGGGCGACGCGCGCCTTCCTCCTCTCCAGCCACCACACTTCCACGCCCTCCCTTGACAATGTTTTACGTTTTCGTTGCCGTCTTGCATACGACAGTTGGTCCCGTAATACCATCAGATTCCGCCTCAGCTTCAGGTTATCCCTACGACTCGTTGGACAAGTCGGCGCTATGTGGTCGAACGCACCACACACATGCTCGTAACGCGACCTCTGAACCTTAGTAAGTTATGTGGCACCTTAGTCCGAATTCCTTCCACCATACCCACAAAAGAGTGAGTAGGATGACTTAGGGACCATTCAGGAAAACGATCCCTTCACAGGGAAGCCAACAGTGGCCCTTCTCGCGCTCGTTTCCAATTGTCCCATGTTGGATCGTCCCATATCTGTCCAAACACCTGCCGTAAATCACTTTCAATCCGACTCGAAAGTACAATTACTCACCTTGATCCAGGTGTAAGAATCATGATTATCTCATGAAAGACGGACACTAACGCCAGTGGAAACCGTCCTTAAAACCACGTCTGATAAAATTGGCCACAGAGTTGTCATATTACTGCTCAGCCGGGAAACTTAGACGAAATGCCTGCCACACAATTCATTTAGACTCCATACAGATCTTCATTAGGGATACCGGTACTGTATCCCGCAGTTATCGCCGTCAGCCAACATGTTGGTAATCTGGGCAGTAGTCACGCCCCCCACTAATTCCAAACAGTGTTCACAGCGTCTGCGGCCACTCGCCTGCCATGATGAAAATAACCTGGTCATCTGCCATCCCCAGGGTCACAGCCGCGCCAGTTCCAAGTACGTCCTCATCTACACATAGCTGAGAGACGAAAATAGGATAACAGCGCAAAAAGCCAGAATAATTCGGGAGCAACAGCGCAAAACTGTCCGCGCGGCCAAGAGCGATAGTGGACAATTTGACATTACTTTTATTTATAAGTGTCAGCCGTTTACTGTGCTAGATTGGTTTAATTATTTTGTTATTGGAGTTTTTAATGGTCTAATAAGTCTCTAAAAGTATAAGAGATTTTGTCACAGGTATGACAAATGTGAAAGTGGAATGTTTCATGTGGGGGGAGTGTAAGCCTTACTTGAGTATGTAACGTTTTTATACGACCATTGTTATTGAAGTCAGAGTTATGTATGAAGCATGTTTCAAGTGAAGCACAGTACGTATAATGCAGTGATTCAGTGAAGCAACAGTACGTAGAACAGTGTTCATGTAAGCACAGTACTTATAAGCAGTGTTCATGGTGAAGCACATGTACGTAGAAGCCTAGTGTTCATGTGAAGCACAGTACGTAGAGAAGTGTACATGTGAAGCAACAGTATGTAGTAGCCGTGTTCATGTGAAGAGCACAGTACGTAGAATCAGATGATTCGTGTGAAGCACAGTAGTACTTAGAAAAGAGTTCAGGAGAAGCACAGTACGTAGAATCAGTGTTCAAGTGAAGCACAGTACGTAAACAGAGATCTTGTGAAGCACAGTACTTAGAAGGCAGTGTTCGCATGTGAAGCATCATACGTAGAAGCAGTGTTCAAGTGATGCACAGTACTAAGAACAGTTTTCATCGTGAAGCACAGTAGTAGTAGCCAAGTGATCATAGGAGCAGCACAGTAACGTAGAAGCAGTGTTCAATTGAAGTCACTAGTACGTATAAAGCATGGTCATGTGAAGGAGACCGTACGTAGTAGCAGGTGTTCATGTGAAGCACACTACGGATGAAGTAAAGATCATGAAGCACAGTAACGGAGAAAGCAGTGGTATACATTGTGAAGCACACTATTTAGAAGCAAAGTTCTTGTGAAGCACAGTACGTAATAGCATGTGTTTCATGTGTAAGCACAGTACTGTAGTAGCAGTGAACAGTTAAGCACAGTACGTTGAATCCATGTATCATGTGGAAGCACAGTATGGGCTAGCTGCAGTGTTCATGTGAAGCACACTACTACGTAGAAGCAATGTTCATGTGAAGCACAGGTAACGTAGAACAATGTTCATTTGAAGCACAGTACGTAGAAGCAGTGTTTCGAAAGTGAAGTACAGTACGTAAAGTACATTGTTCATGTGAAGCACAGTACGACGAAGCAATGTTCATGTGAATTGCACAGAACGTAGTAGCAGTGTTCATGTGAAGCACATCGTAGAAGCAGTGTTCATTGTGAAGCACAGTACGGTAAAGCAATTTCATGTGAAGCACAGTACGTAGAAGCATTGTACATAGTTAAGAGCACTACTACGTAGAATAAGTGATTCAGGTTGAAGCACATGTACGTAGAATACAGGTTCATGTGAAGCACATTACGTAGAAGCAGTTTCATGTGTAAGCACAGTACGTAGAAGCATGTTCATGTGAAAACAGTACTAGAAGCAGTGTTCATGTGAACACAGTAACGTAGAAGCATGTTCATTTGTAGCACAGTTACGTATAATCAGTGTTGCATGATGAAGCACAGTACGTAGAGGCAGTGTTCATAAAAGCAGTAACGTTAAGCAGTGTACAAAAGAAGCACTTGTTACGTAGAGGCAGTGTTTCATGTGATGCCACACTCACGTAAGAAGCAGTTTTCATGTGAAAGCACAGATACTAGAAGCAGTGTTCATGTTAAGCACAGTACGTAGAAGCAGTGTTCATAAGAAACAACTGTAACGTAGAACAGTGTTCATGTGATTGCACACAACGTAGAAACATTGTTCTTGTGAAGCACACTACGTTAGTAAACGAGTGTTCAATAAGAAAGCACTGTAGCGAAGAATCAAGTGTTCTTGTGAAGCACAGCTACGTAGAAGCAGTTTTCATAAGAACACTGTACGAAGAAGCAGTGTTCATGTGATTGCACACTACGTAGAAGCAGTGTTGCATGGGTGATGCACAGTACGTTATAAGCCAGTGTTCATAAGAAGGCACTGTACTAGAAGCAGTGTTCATGTGATCACACTGACTAGAAGCCATTGATCATGTAGAAGCACAGTACTAAAGCAGTGATGCATAAGAAGCACTGTACGTAGAAGCAGTGTTCGTGTGATGCTCAGCTACTAGAAGCCGTGTTCTTGTGAAGCAGCACTACGTATAAGCAGATGTTCATAAGAAGCACTGTACGTTAGAAACAGTGTATCTTGTGAAGTCCACAACTTAAGCAGTGTTCATAAGAAGCACTGTACGTAGAAGCAGTGTTCATGTGAAGCACACTACGTAGAAGCAGTGTTACATGTGAAGCACAGTACGTAGAAGCAGTGATCATAAGAAGCAGACTTGTACGTAAAAGCAGTATCATGAGATCAACTACGTAGAAGCAGTGTTCTTGTGAAGCACACTACTTTAGAAGCAGTGTGTCATGTGAAGACACAGTACGTATGCAGCAGTGTTCATGTTGGAAACACAGTAACGTAAGAAGCATGGTTCATGTGAAGCACACT
The DNA here is from genome assembly GCF_026875155.1 of Cherax quadricarinatus. Lineage (NCBI taxonomy): Eukaryota > Metazoa > Arthropoda > Malacostraca > Decapoda > Parastacidae > Cherax > Cherax quadricarinatus. The sequence continues at coordinate 2,071,890 of NC_069483.1, forward strand.
ACGTAAAGCAGTGTTCATTGAAGACACAGTACGTAAAGCAGTGGTTTCAGTGAAGCAACCTCACGTAGAAGCATGCATAGGTGAAGCACACTAGCGTAGAAGCAGTGTTCATGGTGAAGCACAGTACGTGACACAGTGTTCATAAGTGAAGCACACTACGTAGGAAGCAGTGTATCCATGTGAAGCACCCAGGGTAGAAGCAGTGTTACATGTGAAGCACAGTACGTAGAAGCTAGTGTTTTATCATGTGACGCACATTACGTAGAAGCAGTAGTGTTCATGTGAAGCACCCTACGTAGAAGCAGTGTTCATTAGAAGGCACAATGTACGTAAAGTCACGTGTTCATGTGAAGCACACTACGAAGAAGCAGTGTTCATGTGAAGCACAACTACGTAGAATCAGTGTTCATGTAGAACGCACATACAGTAGAAGCAGTGATTCATGTAAAGGCACAGTACGGGAAAGCATGTTCATGTGAGCACAGAACGTAGAAGCCAGTGTTCATGTGTAAGCACACCTACTTAGAAGCATGTTCCTGTGAAGCACAGTACGTAAAGCATTGTTCATGTGAAAGCACACTAGTAAGCAGTGCTCATGTGAAGCACAGTAAGTAGAAGCCGTGATTCAAATTAAGCCACAGTACTTAGAAGCAGAGTTCCTGTGAAGCACACTACTTAGAAGCGAGTGTTCATGTGGAGCACACTACTAGAACAGTGTCATGGTGAAGCACACTACGTAGAAGCATTATTTGTAATTTAAGTGAATCAGTTCTGAAGTCCATTAACATTTGCTCATTTTTCAGTAGTTTTGTGTAGTCACAGTTGATAATGCCACATGCGCCTGTATCATGTTTTAAATATTCATTTATGTACCCATAAATATTTTGTACCCGAGTTTTAATAAAATATAAAAAAAATAAGATGTTACAGGCTGATAAGCCTTCACACTAGACACTGACCTTAAGCATACTGCAACCACATACTATCGTCACAAATTATTCGCTTGCTACTCCTATGCTGTCTGAACTTTACTCTTCACACTTGCCTTCAGAACCAGTGTGTAGTGCAAGTCTGCCTTCTAGAACCAGTGGTGTTAGTCACGTCTTGCCTTCTGACCATGTGTGAGGCTAAGTCTTTTGCCTTACGTGAGCAGTGGTGTGAGGAGCAAAGTCCTTTAGCCTTCGAGAACCAGTGTGTAGGCAAGTCATGCCTCTGAACCATGTGTGAGGCAGTCTTGCTTCGTTGAATCATTGTGTGAGGCAAAGTCTAGCCTTCTCTGAAGCAGTGTGTGAGGCCAGTCATATCTTGGCCTTCTGAAGCAGTGTGGGAGGCAAGGTCTTGCCTTCTGAACTCAGAGTGTGAGGCAAACTGGCCTTCTGAATCATGTGTGAGCAAGTCTTGGCCTTCTGAAAGAAGGCAGTGTGTGATGCAAGTCTTGCGCTTCTGAAGCAGTGTGTTGATGCAAGTCTTGCCTTCTAACGCACAGTGTGAGGCAAGTCTTGCCTTCTGATGCCTATGTGTGATGGCAAAGTCTTTCCTTCTGGAACATTGTGTGAGGCAAGTCTTTGCCTCTGAACACCAGTGGTGGTAGGCAAGTCCTTGACCATTCGGAACCAGTGAGTTGTTAGGCAAGTCTGCCTTCTGAACCCGTGTGAGGCCAGTCTTTGCCTTCAGAACCAGAGTGAGAGGCAAGTGCTTAGCCTTCTTGAACATGTGTGAGGCAAAGTCTTGCCTTCTGAACCATTGTTTAGGCAATCTTGCCTTCCTGAAGCAGTGTGTGAGGCAATTCTATGCCTTCTGAAGGCATGTCTGGTAAGGTCTTATGCCTTCTGAAGCAGTGTGGAGAGAGGCAAGTCTTGTCCTTCTGAACCGAGGTGTGTGAGGTAAGTCTTGCCTTCTGAACCAGTGTGAGATGTAAGTCTTGCCGTACAGACCAGTGTGTGAGTAAGGACTTGCCTTCTGAACCAGTGATGTGAAGGTATTCCTTAGTGCCTTTCTGAACCAGTGTGTGAGGCAAAACTTGCCTTCTGAACCATGTGTAGGCAATTCTTGCCTTCTGAACCAGTGTTGTGAGGAAAGTCCTTGCTTCTTGAACCAGTGTGATGGTGAGGCAAATCTTGCCTTCTGAACCAGTTTTTAGGCAAGTGCAATGCCTCTGAAACCAGTGTGTTCGGAAAAGTCTTGCCTTCTGACCCAGTGTGTGAGACAAATCTTGGCCTTCTGAAGAACCATGTGTGGAGGCAAGTCTTGCCTTCTGAACCAGTGTGAGAGAATCAAATCTTGCCTTCTTGAACCAGTGTTGTGAAGGCAAATCATGCCTTCTGAAACCAGTGTGGATGTAGTGCAAGTCTTGGCCTACTGAACCAGTTATGAGGCGAGAACATGCCTCTGAATCGAGGTGTGTGAGCGAGAACCATGCCTAATGAAACCTAAGTTGTGTGCGGCGAGAACCATGCCTACTGAGCCTATGTGTGAGGCGAGAACCATGCCTACTGAACCAGTGTGTGAGGCGAGAACCATGCCTACTGAACCAGTCTGTTGAGGCGAGAGAACCATGCCACTGACATGTGTGTTGCTAGAGCCATGCCTACTGAACCAGTGTGTCGGCGTAGAGACTTGCCTAATTTTTTTTTTTTTATATTTTATTTAAATAACTGCTTATACATAATACATTGTATGACTTACAAAACAAACCACGGTGAAATATAAAATAAATGTAGCATACAGTGAACTTCAAACCTCTCCAACATGAAAATTAAACACCAACATTACAATCAAGCAATAACCCTAACCACATACCACAGTAACAATATAAGAAGTACTTAGTATCTTAAAGACAAGACATACATACAACATATCATATATAAAATATACAATATACACACACACACACACATACATATAATAAAAATTAAATTATTATACAACACAGATCGGTAAAAGCAGAAAAAATACAAAAGTTTACATTTGCCAAGTCACAGTACTTGGCTAAACAGGAGCATCATACCCTTAACACATACACACACAATATTGAAAACCCAACATCCACATCCTACAATACAGAATTTTATAAACAGAGCAAATACAATAATGATTATAGTAGTATAAAATTAAAAACCATACTTATACTTACAAAACCTCTAGTACACAATCCCCGTACATTTTAAGAACCCTAGATCAAGGCCATATTACAACCTATATACATAACCCCACACCCATATACATAACCTATAAACCTCCATTTATAATAATCATATTGCCATGCATACACAGCTGACACTTTCGAAACCCCCACCCTCCCCGTATGTACATTCCCCGTTTCTAAATAACATATCATTGAATTATCCTAATGAAAGGTCATACCCTGACCTCATCAAAACCTAAAAGTTGGTAGTGCATGAACAAGACAAAAACACAAATTTACAGACTCAAACAGATATGAAACTTTACATTCATATACACCTACACTGTAATAAGTAGAAGAATATACACCACCGATATGATATCAAATATTAATGTTAACCATGAATTACAAACATTCAAACTTGCATATAGTGAAGTTCACACTCAAAATGCAAGATAATACACCACTTGCCACATTAGCGGTACAATACTAGGCTATGTAAATTATTTAAAGAACCCGAGACTAAAAAAAAAAAAAAAAAAAGCTGAGTAAGTCTCAAAAAGAATACAAAATTTTGTGTTGATACCAACGTGCCAATCTAATTACTTAAAAACGAGATCCTAAGGGCTCGGTATCCTGGCTTTCAAGGAAATTTTAAACCCAGTGAACATAACCATCAGGCTTAGAAATGTAACCCTGGAAACCACACTTATATCTCACTATGACAAACATTCTCGTGAAACATGGCTTACCATCCATACCTAATTCTCACTACCTTCCTCTTACACACTACATCAGTTCCAGATAAACCAAAAACAACCCCCCCCCCTTTACATTCCCCCATAAGGAGACCACTCCTTTGTCCATCCTCAGGGACCCCGCCTAAGGGAACCCACAGTGAGATTCCTATAACCTTCCGGGAAACTTTTTTCCCAAGACGCCCCATAAACCAACTTATTCCTACACTTCGTCCTATAGAATCTGGCCGCCAACGCTTTTATCCTCATATCACCCCTTAATCCCCTCATTCCCCATGAAATGTCCAGATAATCCACTATGATATACATTATAGCCCTTCCAACATCCCTAGGAACTCCCCTTACATCCAGTAGTAAAGCCCTTAAAAGCGGCAAACGACCCCCCCCCCCCAACAGTCTGATAACCCCACCCATCCATGATCTCACCCCCTCCAAGGAAAGTACAAAAAAAGACCACATGAAACGCCGTTTCAACATCACCACAAAACTGACAAAAAGCCTCTTCCACAAACCCCATACTACGTAACACTCCTTGGAAGCCAGAAATCCCCATGATAAACCTATATACTAATTCTTACTCTAGCCGGTATCCGAAGCTTACTAAAATCTTTCCAAATAACCCCCCAATCATACGTTGGATACACGGCTACCCCTTGCATAATTCCTTGACCTTTCACTACCCTCACCAACCGTTTCACTTTGATTTTATCCACCTGTTGCACTGTCAATAAAAAATCTCAAAATATTCTTCCACAATCCTCAATTCCTTCCCACTCACCATTTAGTGCCTCCTCATAACTCTTCTACTTTAGCTCCCCTCACACCCCCTTCCCTCATATACCTCCCCTTGAGATTACAGCCATGACTCTCGTCTCCTAAAGGCAACAAACCTAAACCCTCTCCGCACATCCGTCTAACTACCTCCTTACTTAACCATGCCCTCCCAAAATCCCCACACATACCTTCAGCACCCTCCTCTGCATTTCCACAATATCTCGTACCTCTAAGAAAAAATCCTCTGCCACCCCACCATACCTTGCTATAGACAATAGTGAATTTACCACACTACCTCTGATGTAACAGATAAGTCCTCGCACTTAAACCTCTTAGTCTACTTAAAACCTTACCCTTGACAGACTCCGCAATTTACACTTCTGCATGCTGCACTTCCGCAAAATTACCCTATCCCACATACTTGATTCTGTCAACCACTGTCCATCCTAACCCTATCCCAAGCCCCCCCCACCATATCCATTACCGTCCTCTAGTAACTTGATTTTCACCGTAATTAACTCTCATTCGGTATTCATACCAAAACATATGAATCACTACCACCCTCATTAACTCCTCCTTACCCTGCATAACAGTAGGTATCATCCAATTACCAACGATGCCCCCTTTGCACCCCACCTTCCATCTCCTGATGGTTACATTCCCTCTCACAGACTTCTTAAAAAAAGGCAATGTAATCGCAACACGCAAAGAGCAGCTGTGACATCGGACAGCCTGTCTCAAACTCTCTCCATTGGTACACTTTCACCCAAACCTCCCATTGACCTGTTCCTACCTCTGCCCCATCATACAGGTGTTCTCCTCACCTCACTTACCCCCTCCCGAAAACCCAACCTTATAAGGCAAACCCACTAAGAATCTCTGTAAACGCAACTTCATAAGCATTTAACCCAATCTAAACCTAGTATTCCCCCTCCCGAACATTCTCTCTAGAATATCCCTAATCACCCATGTCCATCCATCTTCCTTCTTTCCCGGTAATTCCCACTGTCCCCTGGTAACCACTAACCCAACACTTTCCTCATTCTGTTGCCCAAAAACTTAGCAAAAATTGTTAAGCCGAGACATTAAAGTAATCGCACCGATTAATCGTTCAAACTCGGCATTTCCTTTCTTTTTGGGCACTAAAACCGTGACACACCGTTCTTTGTGATTTCCCATCCTCCCACTATTTAACATACAATTCAAAACCCCCACCAAACAATGCCGTACACTCCCCCAATGATACCTATAAAAATCGTTTTGGAATTAGTCCGTCTATGCATGGGGTTTTACACTGGCCTATCCAAAAACTGCTCTCCACCTCCTTACAGTAATACTACCCTCGATTCTGTTACCTGTCTGTCAATAATTACTCTATTAAACCCTTCATCCCCAACCGTCCCTCACCCACTCCCTGCCATCCTCCTCACTTCTCCCTAAACCTAAAATCTGCATACAAACTAATAATTCCACGTGGTGGATAGGCCTTGACCTCCTCAAAGCCACCCCCCCTGTACATACCTCAATATACGCAAGGTGGCGATGGTCTTCGCCTGCCGTTCCTTAACCTCCTTATATCTAAAACCCGATGGCCTATCTCCCTTTAAGACTTCCTCCACCTCCCTAAACTCGAATTGCCTCAAATTTTTCATTGTGAATTTCCGCCAACCCTATTTCGCTAACGTTCCCATGTCCTCACTCCGCCCACACGTTCCTCTGCATAACAGTCATTTAAACTGACCTCAAGAAAATTGTGTAGAGCCATAGCTTCACCTAGCCATCTCCTTACCCCGAGTACTTTAAAAAATTTCTATTTCACTTTAGCCCTCATTTCCCACCAATCCAGCAAATCCATTTCCATATTCCTAGTCTCCACAAGGATTTCCACCAATCTTCAAACCCCGTAGGTTCATCCTTTTACCTAAGTAGCCTCACATTTAATTTCCAATATCTGCATCAAACCCTCACTATGCCATCTACCTCAAATCTCGCTTTTAACAGCTACGATGATTCTGAAAAAACCACATCGATAGTCTCACCTTCTCCACACCTATGCCCTGCCTAAGACATAAATTTCCTATACTAACCTTGCCTCATATCCCTACGAAATAAAAGTGTGCTCCACTCCATATCCCCTTACTGCCACCACATCTTACTGCTCCAACATCTCGCAAAAACATCCCGCAGGGGACCCCAATACAACAACCGCCCCTCGGAACCACATTCCCCTTCCTAAATGGCACCAATTTCCAATCCCACCAATCACCGTTATAAAAGCAGGTAAAACTCTCAAGTGATGTATACAGAACCCTCGCGTACAATATCCACCTTCACTCTAGTGTTACCTAGTGCTGGCATGTACACACTACAAACTAACCCTCCTGGGGCCCCCCAAACCCATCCAACCCTGACAACCCTCCCACCCCCCACCCTCCTCCCACCCAGGATCGCAAAGGATGGTCTCTTACCGCCACAAGCCACACCTCCTTTCAACCTCAAAGCATCACATGTAAACAACCTTAGAACCTTTCAACAACAAGATCACATCCTTAACCTATGGTTTATTTTCCTGCAAAAAAACAGACATCAATGCTAAATCTCCTCAAAACCCACTCTAACCATACCCTCTTGACACTCGTTTTTAAGACCGTTTACCATGAAAGTTACACACCTGAATTTTACAAGAAAAGGCGGCTTACCCTGTGCCGCTGCGGCTTACTTGATCCTCCTGTCATACGGGCTCGGTTCTTCTCTATCAATCACCTCGTTTCCTTGCCTAACAACCCCTCCCTGTCCCTTACCACCTAGCTTCCATTGCCCCCCCTCCTCTGAATTGGCCTTTTGCAACACCACAGCTGCCCACATCTTCTTCCAGCGCTCTGCCGTGTGTGAGGACTTCGTCCATGTCTGATGCCCCCGCTGGATTCTTGCGGGGAGCTACCCTCATACATACATTTCTTCTTCAACCACCATCTTCTTGATGGACCCCACCAACACCTTGCTCTCCCTTCGAACCTCACTCAAATCTTTCTTACCCTGCTTCTGTTTTCATCCATCCACCTTGTCATCACCTGACCTCACATCACTTTCCACAAACCCCCCATGCACCGACTCTCTAAAAATCCTTCAGCACATCCTCCAAAATCCCGTCATGAGCTGACTCTGCATTATTCTAACGGCCTGTCAGACGGCGATATCTCCCTCCCCTCCCGTTTTCCCACTGGAGTGTATCACACGTCTCCAAAACCACCTCTGCCACTGTCGACCTCCTCACTCCATAGGCCTGTACCCCGTCTTTCCACTTCATCCGTCATATAAACATCGTGGCTTCTAATGGCGTATCCACAGCAGCTGTCTCCTGATAGCTAGGGCTCCTGTCTCCTGGGGCATGTGTGCCACAGTGCTCATAAGAGTCACATAAACGGGCACGTCTTCCTCTGTCCCCGCATAGTGAACAAAAACCTGTGTATCTATGGTTACGCAATGTTAACATATGATGGTAATCGGTCTCCTCAGGGTCCTTTTCAGTGTGCATGATCCTCGGCATCCCCTCATAAGGGCCGTCCTCCCACATTCCCGATGCTCGTCGAGTGTACAGTTCCATAAACCACTGAACCATCTTGGATGCTGTATGCCTGTTCCCTCAAAAGGTACATTCCTTACCTTCACCAATAAATATTTTAGAACATCTGAAAGATACTTCCACTCCCGAATTTATACTCACCCGTCGTTTTTAAAATTCATCTACGATGGTAGAGTAGAATAAGCCTCATAAACCCTTCACGAAACCCTTGACATTCCTTTTCGTGCCACACCATAAGCTTTTTTGGGGATGCCAAAAACAGTCCCGATAATGTTGGCAGGAGAACGTTCATGTGTCGTTGCTTAAAGTTCCTCTAACCGCTAAAAGCAGAAGTATTAATGCGCCGGTACAGTCGGGGTCCCCCATCTTGGCGAAAATATTGTTTCTCCCCGGGTGGGTGAAAGGAAAACCAGTAGAACGTCCTTTTCCCCCCCGCCAGGTCGAGAGAGAATTGCACAAAAAAAATTCACTGCAGAAAATTAACATCACAGGGGTTTCCATTCTCATTTCGATTTTGACTGGATTTTGGGGGCCTAAAACTTTGTCTGGGGCTGTTTACTGTATTAAGTATTATCCGCCCCGGTTTTACGGGGATTAAGGTCCCCCCCGAGGGCGAGTACGGAGGAAAAACCATGTAGCGGGGCTCCTACGTGCCCTACCTGCCTTCTGAGCAGCAATACCAACTCCTCAAAGGTTTTTAGGTAAACACATATGCAACGTTAACAAACTTTTTTCCCAAAAGTTTCGGAAAAAAGTTTCTAACTGTTGCATTGTTCTTACCCAAAAAACTGTTGGTATTTTGTACCCTTTTGTTATTCCCAAAAAGGGTACTTATTCTCCCTCCTTTTGCTGCTGCCCTCGCAATTTCCCGAAATTGAAAAATTTTATAAGCACAGAAAAATTATCTAATTTGTTTGCCAGGAAATTTTTTTGTAAAAATATTTATTTTTAAGTTCATTTTTACCACAAGATTAATTTTCAAAAAATTAAATCCTATGCTAGTAGATATTCAATTATTACCTTAAAACATCTGTAACAAAAAATAAACGATTTCAAGTTTATTTGAGAAAGTATAATAATGATAGTCAAATTGAAAAATTTTGGAAACAGTTTTTAAAAAATCAAGATCATTGGCATCAATTTTTTTTCAAAAAAAAATATTCATATATATTTGATCTTAAAAAACGGGAAAAAATTATTTAAAAGCAATAATTAAAGCGTACAAAAACAGTGTATTACCGGCAGAAGGGCAGTAATGTATTTTTTACTGGCCTGAAGTTAAAAATTTATGTAAGGTATATCAAAATGGAGGTTAGGTTAGGTTGGTAATGTTTTTTTCAGGAAACAGGACAAATGTTTCCTGACGCGGGTTTGTAGATGATGACCCGCCTTTGGGGTCTTTTGGTCATCTGACCGAGGCCTTCCCCTGGCTTACCGGTCCACCCCCCCTTTTAAAAATTATGGTCATTAAAACTATAAAATGTTTATCATCAATGTGGGTACAATAAACTGTGATTACAACCGACGGAAATTTCATAGTTCACCTGGAGATTTCGGGAGTCAAACTGAATTTGTGTGTTGATAAATTAACACTTTTGAAAATCTTGGGTATCTTTATTTAAAACGTTTCGCCACACAGTGGTTTCAGTCCATACGTGGGAAACTTTAAGAACAGGAGGGAATAGGTAATCGCCCCAACCCCGAGTCAGTGTTTGTCCCTCAAT
>NC_069483.1:2082352-2117622 GCF_026875155.1 Cherax quadricarinatus
GGGTTTTTCCCCCACATCAGAGCTTTGGGGAAAAAATTAAAGCACTGGGATAGGAGGAAAAAAAAATTTTTTCCGGGATGGGGCAGGTTGAAAAATGGCACAGGGGTTTTGCATAAATGGGGAGAAATCAAGTGGGGAAGCGCACGAGCGTTTTCCACAGGGTCAGTTTTGGGCCCCCTGCTGTTCACAATTACATAAACGACAAGATGAGGGCATAAAGACGACATCGGCAAGTTTGCCGAGACCCCAAAAAATAGGCCGTCGAATTCTTTCTGACGAGGACATTCGAGCACTCCAGGAAGATTGAATAGACGAGCAGGGTGGGAGAAGGGGCAATGCATTTAATATAACAAATGAAAAGTTCAAATTTGGACAGAAAATAACCATCCCACATATAAACAAAAAAGGATCTTAATATTAGGGATTGCGAAAAAGTTTTTGGGAGTTCGGTTAGCAGAAATCTAAAACCAAGACAACAGTCATAAGTTTCGCAATAAAGCAAAAGAATCCTTGGCTTCTATCAAGAAGCATAAATAATAGGATCCTCGGGTTGTTCTTCAACTCTTACACCCTTGGTTGGGCCCTTTTTTAAATTTATGCTGCACATTTTTTGGTCACCGTTTTACAAAGGGGATAAAAATTTCTCTGGAAAATTACAAAGAGGATGACAAAGAGACCCCCAATGTATCAAAACCCTTTCCCTATGAGGATAGACTAAGGGCCCAAACTGCACTCCTAGAAAGACTAGAATTGGGGGGGAATGTTTGGGGTTTATAAGTGGAAGACAGGAATTAAAAAGGGGGGATGAAAAAGTGTGCTAAAAAATTCTAGCCAACCCAGGACTCGCACAAGGGTTTTAAGTTGGAAAAATTCAGATTCAGGGGGGATATAGGAAAGTACGTTTGGTAAAAGTTGTGGATAGGGGAACAAACTCCCAAGTACCGTTATAGGGGCCAGAACGTTTGTAGTTTTTAAAAATGGGTTGGATAAATACTGAGTGATGTGGGTGGGTGTGAGGGGCCCTGAAGCTTTGCTAACGGGTGGGGCCGTTTTCCTCCCTTAAGTCATGTGCCTCCCACTATTGGGTGCTTTGGTTTAAACCCGTGGGGATTTTGGCCTGCCTCGCAGGGGCCATGGGCCTTCGCAGTTTTTCCTTCGTTCTTATTTTTCTTTTTTTCTTATTATCAGAAATCTTGATGATTAAATAAAGTAGTATACAATTTACTATCATTAAAATTATCATCTATTGGTGAAGTAGTTGTTAATGATGAAACAACAAATTGGTAATGATAAAGTAGCAGAAGTTGATGGTAATGGTGGAAGATTGAAAGCACAGTTGATGGTAGTGGTGAAGATTGTAAAGATAATGTGATAAGAATATTTCTTCTCATCATTTAAAAAAAATTCAGTTTCTTCTAAGTTTTTTTCATAAGAAAACCTCCTTTTAATTTTTTTAAAAAGTGATATTGGTTTAAAACTGTTTTCATTCCTACTGGTGTATCAAATACCAAAAACTGCTTGTAAAGAGATATTCCAATACCTCTATTCAAAGCAGTAATTTTTTGTAATTGTATAAATGGCAATCCACTGACCCAGTTTTTTGTGGTAACGTATTTATCTATCATCCAGCAACGTAACATCTAATAATAAAAAGAAAAAAAATTATATTAAAAAATAATTATTTTATATTTAATTATTCATAATGCTGAAATATAGGGTAAAACTGATCATTAGGAAAAATTTATTTTAAAATTAGTATTACCAAAAGGTTGTAAAATTATTTTATACATTTTTTTGTTTATTCTATATAGGAAATAGTCAAGTTTTATTTAAGAAAAAAAATACTTAATAATACTACATCAATACATCCACCATTTTTCCTCTTCTACACTTCTTGACTTTGTGGATGACGAGTTTTAACATGTACATTGATAGATCGGGCCACAGTTTTAGTCAATTCATCTTTATAACTTCGTCTAACAAATTCTAGAACCTTTGTCACTCTGTAAATGTTTTTGTGCACCTATTGCTGTAAAAATATCTAACAATTGATGTGCAATTGTAATAGTTTCTTTATTTGCAAAGCTCTTAATTGGAAAATTTTGTCAGATGATCTTGATAATGTAATATAGATTTTATAATAGGAATCATTTTCATTTCTTCATGTCAATTAAATCAATTTGGCCTCTTTCGCCAATAATTTTTCAGATACTATGGGTTAACTATTTTTTTTCTTTGTGATGTGAATATGTTTTGAAAATACATGCATTACAAAGAGAAATGAATAATTCACTTGTTGAAAAGTAATGTTTGCTACATTATTTCGAACATGAACATATTTCTCTTTTCTCTCCCCATGTACCCTAATCAGCAAGATGAGAGTTCTATATAGTAAAAATAACTCCCATTGGTGAACATAATAATGTGTTTGCTTATTTAAGGACAATAGCGCATAGTAATGTAGATGTTTTTTTCTTTTATAATACTTCTCTTTTTATCTTCATCGCATTTCAACACGTATTATAGTACCAAATAATGAGAGTGTGTCATATGTTGCTAAGAGATTTATATTCTCTTGAAGTTTTTGTAGATTTCCCTTTACTTTTTATCAATTATAACTTCATTATAATATTTGTAATGTTCTTTGAAAAATAATGCACGATTTTTCCCTTCTTTTAACCATTCACACAAATTTTCTTTTCAAATTTTCTTTGGTGTTCACTTTTTCCATCAGGTTCTGATGTAGATGATATTGCTGAATATTCCATAATAGGAATAACTAAAGAATTCAGTGAAAGCGTCAACTGAACTGACTAAGGTGAAGTTGGCTTGCAGGCGATAAATGCTATTCAATTATGGTAATAGATCCATGACAATACCTGATTCCTTGATTCCTATAATGACGTCAACATTTCTTATTGGTTGAATTTGTAAAGTGATGACGTGGAATGTAGCTATTGGTTAAAATATATTGGTTAAAACTTGTACTTGCTAACTAGGCATAATATTTAACGATGGTTATTTGCTTATTAGGCTAAAATATATGATAGTTATTTGCTTATTAGGCTAAAATATATATGTTGTGTCAAATATACAAAAGGTAAAATGTACGTTTTATTCAATATTTAAAGAAACTAAATTAAATTTTTTTTATTAAAGTTAGTATCAACATATATATATATATATTATATAATATTATCTTAAGTAATTACTCCATACTAAAATTCAACAATAATTCACCAAAATTGGGTTAGGCTCTAAAGAGTTTTTTAATATTCTTTAAGAGTAATTTACCAACTTAAAATTTTTCATTTTGATTAATGTTAGTACATTTGATTATAATAGAAATTTTAAATTTCAAAATGAAAATGTTAAATTAAATGAATCTCTTTATAGTTAAATAATAATGATTATATTTTAAAAAGAATATCATATGAAATTATTTTACCAATAATGATTATAATTGGAATAATTGTTAATATAATAAATTTATTTATATTAACAAAACGTAAATTTAAAAATAAATCATATAATGTATATTATTTAATGTTAATTTCTTCTGATATAGTCATCTTAATAACTAGTATTGTCACTGTTATTACCCTTAATAGATGTCGTCTTTTTTCATATTTAATGTTCTTTACTTTATTAACCCATTTCTTACATTATTTTATATTCTCAAACATTCAAACTTTATATTATTTTATGGATTTCGTATAATAGATTTATTGCTATTTGGTTTTTAAAAAAATTTCATAATGTACAAACAAAGTATTACGTAATAGAATTTTATTAACAGTAATTTTAACAATTTTTGATTCATATTAAAAATTTATTTAATGTTCAATTAATATGTTTAAAATCATCAAATAGGAATTAAATATTAATACGGATAAATTGTGTAATGATGGACCAATGGTTCTTTTTGATGATTTTCAATCTAAATAGAGAAATGAGTATTCAATGCAAGTGGAGTGGATAATACGAGGTTTTAATAGTGCTGATAATTCCATTAATTTCAGTAATAATATTTAATTACTGGTATTCTTATAGGATTAGTATTCATCGCCTTTATAATACCAGCGTTACTATTACATCTGTCGTATCAAAACATATTCAAGTATTTATTACAACTTTTTCTATATCAATTGCTTTTATTCTTTGTACTTTACCAAGTCATTATTTATGTTTCATTTTTTCTGAAAAGATTATCAATTGTAAGGGTCTTATTATGAAGAGTATTTCGTTCCATTGTAAATCTTTTAATGATTGCAGAACACATTATTCATTTTTATAGTTTTCTCTTTTAGTAAAAAGTTTTTAGATGGAGTAAAAAATCGTATATTAAATTTAAAATTAAATTATAAATCTTCATCTTTTTTATCATCATCTTCCCATTACCTCATTATCTAAAAGTAAGTTAATTTACATGCCAGCAAACTTTTTTATAATACATTTTTAATTTGTTTTTACTAAAAAAAATTACATGACAATGAGAGTTTTTAATATATGAAATTATACTAACATCACTCAGTTTCTTACATATCATATTATTAGTGACATTAGAGAGACTGAAGGTATTTATTAGATTTAGAAATATACTAACAATGAAAAAAAATTGTATTTTTCCATTAGTGTTCACTAAAATTGTCTGTATATAATTTGGGTTAATTAATATTAAAACTACCATTTTACTGAAAAAATTATATTTAATATTTCATTTTTCAGATAAATTTATGCTAAATGTTATACTCATAGAAATGTATATACTAAAATATAATACTGAAGAAAGAAAATTATGTGTGAAGAAAAATTTACTTTTAATTATGATTTGGAAAGACATAATTCATATAGGAGAGAAGAAAGAATATCAGTGCACAGTGTAAAAAGAAGTATTTGTTTTTTCACTGAAACGTTATCATTATTTGAAACAGTAATGAAAAAAAATACAATCGAAAAAAACATATCAGAGTACCAGTGTATAAATAAAAGAGTTATTATAGTAATTTAAAACTGAAACGTCATTTAAAATACCATAATGAAAAAGAAAAAAAGTATCCGTGTACAATTTGTGGAAAAGGATTTGTTTTTTTTATGAATTGAATAGACATATATTAATTCATACAAAAAAACTATATAAATGTCAGAAATGTTAGAAATGTTTTACTCGTTTTGAAAATTTATTAAAACAAGTAAAATTACAAATTTCACAATCAAATGAAAAGAGAAAAGAACAACTCCAAGCACGACGTATTTAGTGAGAACCTATTACATACATGGATCCTTTTATAAAATACAACTCAAGGAGAATATGTATATTTGGTGAGTTTATTTTTTAAAAATGTTTTGGTAGCTGTGAATATTTAGTACAACATAAGAGACGTATAATATGTAGAAAGAAATAACTTTTAAGAAATTTAACATTAATTTATATTTTTTATTTTTTTTTCAGATAAATGTGTACACTCAGTGGAAGTTGTTTTAATCATAATATACGGAAGATGCTTACGGGTGAGTTTTAGAATGTATTTGTACCAGGGAAATCACATGTTAGAATTATATCAGTGCAACCCCAGTGTGAAAAAAAGATGTGTAAACAAGAAGACACTAAGCACGAAATATGTATAAACCCGGTGAGTTTATTTTTTAAAAATTGTTTTGGTAGCCGTGATATTTTAGTACAACATAAGAGACGTTAATATGTAAGAAAAAATAACTAACTTGTATGTACGGATATAAGAGGATTTAAGTGTCGGTAAGATGCCCTACAGGAGATAAATAACAATTTACTCTTTCTGATTTAAACAAATTTTAAGAATTCATATAAAGAGACATAACAAATTTGCTTCTACTTATACGGAAAGACAATTTTTTGAGGAATATAGATTTATTTATATTATTAATGTTTAGTGCAAATTAAAAGAGACATGATAATATTAAGACTATCAGAAAATTAAAATATGTGATTTTTGAGATTTATTTAACTGTATAGTACTTTTAATTTATATTTTATATTTTATTTCAGATAAACGTGTATACTCAGTGGAAGTAGGTTGGAATGGAAAGATACATACTAGAGAGAAACAATATTAATGTCAGACATGTCAGAAATGTTCAAAAATGTTCTATAGCCATGAATATCTATTACAACATAAAAAGGGGGTATAATATTATTAATAAGAAGTTTGATTGTAAATTTTTTGGGGGAAAAGAAAATTTTAAATTCGAAATATGGGTTTAAAAATTACATACTAGAATTCTTTCCAGAGAAAAACCCATATCAGTGTAAAAAAATTTGGAATAATTGTTTTTTTTTTCAAAAATTTTTAAATACAAAATGAAAAAATACTCCCTGGGGTTTAAAAACCATATCAGTGTCGGAAATGTCAGAAATTTTTTTTGTATTAAGGAATTTTTTGTACAACAGGGGAAAAGTTACAGGATAAAAAGTTTGCTTGTACATTATGCAAAAAAGATATTTTTTAAAAAATTTTGGGTTTGAAAATCTTTATAGAACTTTTGGGAAAAGAAAAAAACCATATCAGTGCCCAGAAATGTCAGAAATGTTTTGGTCATATGATTATTTATTTAAAACATGAAAAGGATTTAAAAAGTTTGTTGTACATTATGTGAAAAGAAAAATTTTTTGAAAAACTTTGATTGAAAATCCAAAATTAGAACTCATACGGGAAAAAGAAACCATACATTTGTCGGGAAATTTCAGAATGTTTTAGTGCCAAGAAATATTTGGGAAAAATTGGAAAAGAGACTGATATTTTTAATAAAAAGTTTGCTTGAAATTTTTTGCAAAAAGGGGAAATTTTTTGGGGGGATTTTGATTGAAAATACATACTAAAACCCTAACGGGGAAAAACCCATTTCAGGTCAAAAAATGTCTGAAATGTTTTACTCTTTTTAAAAAATTTATTAAAAACAGGGAAAAAAAAACAATTTAGTTTTTTCACGAAAAAAATTTTTTGAGAAAGGGGTTAAAATTACAAATTTACAATCAAATGAAAAGACAAAAATGTTAGAATAAATATAAGTAATTGAAGGGGACTTAAAAAAATTCATGATGTATAAAAACAAGAAAAAACTCCAATCACGACGTATTTATTTGGGGAACCTTTTATATACATAAATTTATTTTTTTTGAGACCCCCCAAATTATAAAGGTTCCTAGGAGAATATGTATATTTGGGGTGAGTTTTTTTTTTAAAAAAAGGGTTTTGGTAGCGGGAAATATAGAAAATAAAAATTTGTTTTTTTAGTCATTAATTTTTTTGAAAAAACAAAATATGTGATTTTTGTATTTTTTTTTGTTTTATTTCTTTTAATTTATATTTTATTTTTTTCTTTCAAAAAAAAACCCAGGGTTATTTTAACAGTATGTCCCTGAAAAAAGTGGAAAAAAATTAGGTTACATTGTTATAGATATACAATCAAATCCTTGTTAAGATAGATAACATTACTCTTTCTGATTTGTATTTTTTTACAAATGTAGATTTTGGGAAGAAACACAATTTGAAGCTTCATATGGGGGACTTAAAAAATTTTTGCTTGTATATTATGAAATTTTTTTTTTTGGGTAGGGGGTTGGTGGGACAAAAAACCACCCAGGGAAGAAATCCCGTCCTCCCAGTTGATGTAAATAAAAAAAAAACCCTGAAATTTGTTTTGCTTGATGGTGGGATTGTGGTTTTTTTTTGTTTCTTTAAACACGTTTAAGTAAAAGGGGATATTTGTTACCCCTTTTCAAAACAATTGGTCAAAACTTCACAGCACGCCAGATATATATATATACTTCCTCTAGGTTTTTCTCCTTTTTCAAAATAGCTTTTGGTTTTTTTTTTTCCCTTCTATTGTCCAGGGGGGAAAGTGGAAAAGAATTTTTCCCTTCCTTTAAGCCATGCTGTTTTTTTTGAGGCGATCTAAAATCCCCCCGGGGCAAGGGGCTAGAAAACCCCTTCTCCTTTTATAAAATTACAAAAAAAAGAGAAAAAGGGAAAAAACTTTAAAAAAAACGGGGTTGTTTAAAATGTGGGGGATGTAGGGGGCGGATGACAAAAAACAGATGATTGTGATTTTTATGAATAAAAAAGAAGTTGGATGCCCGGGCCCAAAAAGCGAAACAAAGCTGAAGGGGGTAGGAGAGTTTCAGTGGGGGGGAAAAAAAGGGGTTTAAAATTTGGGAGTATTGGGGTTAGAGCAAAGGGGGGTAGCAGAAATTTTAAAATGATCAGTTATGGAAGGAGAAAAGAGAATATGAATGTGTAAATTCAAAAATTTAATGTGGTTTTAAAAGAAAGGGTTTTTGGTTGCGAAAAAGGGGGTTTCAAAATTTAAGGTGTATGCACGGGGAAAAGAAAAAAAATTTTGCAAGGAAAGAGGAGAGAGTTTTTGGGGGAGATGTTAAGTGAAGGGTTTTGGAGCCTTTAAACCCCAAGTGAGGAGTAATTGTGGTGGGGGCTTGAATGCTAAAGTAGGAGGAAATTTTTAGAGGGGGTGTGGTGGGTTTAATTTTGGGGGGCCCGGGTTGGTTAAATGTTAATGGGACCCCTTTGATTAAAATTTTTGTATAGAAGGGGTTTTTAGTTAAGGTAAACATTTTTTAAAGAAAAGAGGAAAATTTAAGTAAAACACGATATAAATGTGGGGGAAAATGACGGGAGTTTGTTGGATTATGTTTTGGGTTGGATAAAAAAATTTTGGGTTTTGGAATTCAGGATGAAACTTTGTTTTTAGGGGGAAAAGGGTATTTTCAGATCACTTTTTAGTTGTAGCCCCACTGAGATTTAAAAGGTAGATGGGATAAAAGGAAAATAGAAGAAATCAGGGAAAGGAGAGGTAAAGGGTTTTTTAAACTAAAAGAGGGGGGGCATTTTAGGGTAAGTTATAAAAAAGCTTTTGGGAGGATGATGGGCTAATGGGCTTAAGGCAATGGGGTCGAAGGGTAGGGGTTTTTTTAAAAAAAATGTGGGTGTTAGGTGTTAGCAGAAGTTTGGGGTTTTACGGGGAAATTTGGGTGCAGGGGGGAAGAGGAGCGATTGGGGGAAAATGTTGATGTAAAGAGAGTAGAAAGGGGAAAAAAAGAAAAAGTTAGAAAATGAAAAATTTTTACAAAGTAGAAGTGATGCAAGGAGGGAAAAAAAGTATATGGAAAAAAAAGGGGAGGGGTTTAAAGAGAGTGGTGAAAAGCAATGTAAAAAGAGAGAAAAATTGGGAGAGAGTGGGTGAGATGTTTTCAAAAAAATTTTTGTTGAAAAAAAAGAAAAAAAGTTTTGGAGGAGATTAACAATTTAAAAAAAGGGCCAAGAAAACCCAATGGTTTTTTGTCATTTAAAAAAAGGGGGAGGAGAGTTTATTAAATGGGGGAGTTAGGGGTTTTTGGGGAAAGGGAATTAAAAAGGGAATATTTTGAGGAATTTTTAAAATGTTGATAAAAATTGGGGAAGCTGGGGTTTTCGTTTATAGGGCAAGGGGGGAAAAACCCTTTTTAGGAGTGAGGAAGACCCAGTTGTGATTTGTGGGGAAGTTGGAGGCAGTAGGAAAAATGAAAGGGGGTAAGGCACCCGGGGATTGATGGGAAAAAGATAGAAAGGGTTTAAAAGAGGGGGGGATATGTTTTGGAGTGGTTGGTGCAATTTTTTAATAAATGTTTTGGAAGGGGAAAGGGTTTACCTGGGTTTTTGGGCAGGAGCAAAATTTTTCCCTTTGTAAAAAGGCAAAGGGGATAAAAGAGAGTGAAAAAATTTTATAGGGGGTTTAGTCTTGAGTTTTACCGGGAAAAGGGGGTATGGTGGGAGTTTTTTTAAAATTTTGGAAAAAATTTTAAGAGTAAGACGGAGAATAGGATGCATTTGAAAAAGGGGGCTTTAGGAAGGTAGGGGGTGTGTGGCCCGGGTTTGTTTTACAGTGAAAAATTTTAAAGTAAAACAGTATTTAGGAAAAGGCAAAAGGGGTTTTCTTTGTGGCTTTTTGGGTTTTTGGAAAAGGGTATGACAGGGTGGATGGGGGGCAATGTGGAAAGATTTTTCCCAAGGGGATGGTGTAGGAGGTAGGTTACTAAAAAGCGTAAAGAGTTTTTACGGGGATAGTGGGGGGGGGGGCTCAAGTTAGATTTATGTGGGAAAAAGGGGAAATTTTTTTTCCCCAGAAAAATGGGCCTTTTGGACAAGGAGTTTTGATGTCCCCGTGGTTGTTAAAATATATTTTTAGAGGGGGTTGTAAGAAAAGTAAATTTGCGAGGGTTTTGGAAAAAGGCCCGTGGATTTAAAAGAAAAAAGAATAAAAACACAAATTGGGGTTTTTAACAGCGCTCTTTGGGATGACACTGTGCTTTTGGGAGATTCTAAAAGAAGTTGCAGAAAATTTGGGGGATGAATTTGGTAGGGGGGTGCAAAAGAAAAAAATTTAAAGGTAAATACGGGAAAAGGGATTTGGGTTTTTTAGGATAAAAAAAAGATTAGGTGATGAAAAAATTGAATTTTCAGATTGGGGGGAAGGAGGAGTATGGAAGGGGGGGGGTGAACGGTATTCTAAAATTATTTGGGGGAATTGGAGTCGTGGGCAAAAAGGGGGTCTTATGAAAGAGGGGAAATTTATAAAATTGGGGGAAAAAAAAGGGGGGAAAAGGTGGGTGTGAATTTGGGAGCGGGAAAAAAGGCCTTGGAGGAAAAGGGGGAAATTTTATTTAAAAGGGCCAAGTTTTGGGTGAAAAAATGGGGAGAATTTCGAGGGAAAGTTGGAGGAGGGCGGGAAAATTCCAAAAATTTTGTGGGGAAAAAAGGAAAATTCTTATTTTTAGGAAGGGGGCCCCCCGGGCTTTACCCAAAAAAACCCCGGTCCCGGATGGGAAAGGGGGTTTGGGAAAATTTTTCAATGTGGAGAGAATGGGCGAAACCCAGAATGCCCTTCAGAGTGTTTCAGCCCCTGAAAGTGGGAAGGCCCGGGGGTAGGGGCCCCGGCCCCCCCTTAGGAAGGGTTGGAGGGAGGGGGAAAAAGGAGGTTTTGTTGTGCGAGGGGTTTGGGAAACTTCCAGCGGGCATGCTTGAGGTGTTTGTTTGGAAGGAATGGAGACAAATGGTTTTTTAATATTGAATTGCTGTTGGAGTGTGGGGCAAAGTAACATTTATAAAGGGGATTCAGGGGAAAACCGGCAGGCCGGCTTGAGTCCTGGAGATGGGAAAGTACAGTGCCTGCACTTGAAGGGGGGTGTTAATGTTGCAGTTTTAAAAAACTGTAGTGTAAAGCACCCTTCTGGCAAGAAATGATGGAGTGAATGTGGTGAAAGTTTTTTTTTTTTCGGGGCCCCCTGCCTTTGGGGGGAATCGGCCGGTTGTGATAATTTAAAAAAAAAAAAAAATTATGCAAAAAAGACATTTTTACAAAATTTTAGGTTGGAATCATACTAGAAAAACTCATTTCGAAAGAGAAACCATATCAGTGTCAGAAATGTCAGAAAGGTTTTTTTGTGCAAAAGGGTTATTTTTGTACAAAATGAAAAGAAAATACGGGGGAGAGAAACTTTTCAATTTTCAGACATGTCAGAAATGTTTAGTGTTAAGGGTTTAAATTTAGCAAAAAATGAAAAGGGGGAACCCTCATAATAATAAATTTGCTTTTACATTAGGGGAAAAAACATTTCCCCCCACAAAACAGAGGTTGGAAATACATACTTGAAAAAACTAAAACGAAAGGAAAACCACATTTTGTGTCGAAATGTCAAAAAAAAAATTTTTGGCCAAGAAATTTTTTAAAACAACAGGAAAAAAGGGCATAATAAGGGGTTTTGTTGTACATTATGCGAAAAGACATTTTTTTTTGGGGAATTTTAGATTGAAAATCATACTTGAATTCATACCGGGGGAGAAACCAATTTAGTGTCAAAAAATGTCAGAAATGTTTTAGTGCCCCCAAAGGGAAAATTTGTTTAACATGAAAAGAACATGATTCTATTTTTCAGAAAATGTTAAGGGGGTTTTTTTACTGGGATAGTATCATAATGCATACTTGTTCATTTTTTATACTTTAAAATTTAAATTTTTTTATTAAAATGTCCTCTGAAAAAAATGGAAGAATTAACATTACATTTGATTTTTGATTTTTTCAATTGAATCCTTTGATAAGATGGGTAAAATTACTTTTTGATTTAATATTTTTTTTACGATGTTGATATTGAAGAAAAAAATTTTTTGAAGAAAAAACAATTCCCAAAAATTGGAGAAAAAAACTCATACGGGAAAAGAAAAATTCAGTGTCAGAAATGTCAGAAAAAGTTTTAGTGTTTAAAAAAATATTTTGTGAAACCCTGAAAAAAAGGGCATAATATTATTAAAAAAGAGGTTTGTTTGTACATTATTTCGAAAAGAATTTTTTATTTTAAAAATTTTGAAATTTAAAAATTCCTTTTTAGAACCCCAAAACGGGAAGAAAACCCTTATAAAAGTTTTCAGAAATGTTTAAAAATTTTTAGTATTAAAAAAAATTTAGTACAACATGAAAAGGAACTTTCGGGAGAGAAACCATTCAATGTCAGAATGTCGAAATGTTTTGTTCGTCATAATATTTTTGTACAACATGAAAAAAGACTTTAAAATTATTAATAAGAGGTTTGCTTTAAAAAAATGTGAAAGAAATTTTTTGAGGGAAAAAAGAAAAAAAAAAAAATATTGGGAAATCATCCAAAAAAGGAAAAAGGGGAGAAACCAAAATATTGAGAAGCACAATTTTTAAGAACTTTTTATGAAGAGGGCATTAAGGAAAATTTTTCTTTTACATTATGCAGAAAAACATTTCCTACAAACAGAGGGTGGAAAAAACATTTCTAGAACAACTCATACGAAAGAGAAACCATTAAACAGTGTTTGAAATGTCCCGAAATGTTTTTTGTGCCCAAGGAATATTTGTTTTTTTTTTAAAAATGAAAAGATTTAAAACGGAAGAGAAAATATATCAATTTTTATAAATGTCAGGGAAAAAAGTTTTTTGTGTAAAGGGAAAATTTTTACAACTTAAAAAAGGGGACATAATAAAATTTAAAAAGAAGTTTGTTGGAATTTTTGCAAAAAAGACATTTTTTTTAGAAAATAATTGTAAAATTTTTTTACTGAAAATTTTTTACGGGGGGGAGAAAACCCTTTTCAGTGTAAGGGAAAAGTCAGAAAATGTTTTAGTGTTAAGGGAAAATTTAGTGAAAAATTTAATTTTAAAAAAAAATTTTTTAATAAGAAGTTTGCTTGCATAATTTTGCGAAAAAAAATTTTTTTTTGAGAAAAGTGAGATTTAAAACTAAATATTTAATTCATACGAAGAGAAAAACCCTATCAGTTTCATAAAAAGTTAAAAAATGTTTAGTATAAAGAAAAATTTAGTACAACATAATAAAAAGAAAGTCATGGCCCCAATAGTAAAAAAAACAAGCGAAAAAAATTGTGTACGCAATAATTTCGCAATTGGGACAAAATTAAAAAATTTTTTCATTAAAATATTTAAAGAAAAAAATTTTTAAAAATATTGGATTTTAAGGTTTTTAAATTTTTTTGGGTGTTTTTTATTTACTGTATAGTAGTATTTTAATTTTTTAAATTTTTTTTTTTATTTTAAAGTTAAAAATGTCCTCTGAAAAAATGGAAAAATAAATTTTATATAGATACTATAAATTTAATCCCTTTTAAAAAGATAAAATTTAAAATTTTCTCTTTCTGGGTTTAATTTTCTTTTTCGATGTAGATATTTTAAAAAAAAAACAATTTGAAGAACTTCATGTGAAAAGACATTTTATTTAAAAATAAGAAGTTTGCCCCGTCCTTATTTTGGAAAGGGGCATTTCTTAAAAAACATAGGTTGGAAAAAAAACCCTACTAGGAAAATCCCTACGAAAGAGAAAACCCCTATCAGTTCGAAAAAGTCAGGAAAAGTTTTAGTGCCCAAAGGAAATTTAGTAAAACATGAAAAGAAATTTTACGGGGGGAGAAAAAAAACCCTATTTAGTGTCGAAATGTCAGAAAAGGGTTTTTGTATCAAGAAAAAATTAGTTTCAACCCTGAAAAAGGGTACATGGGAGGGGAAGCCATATCAATGTTTAAAAGTAAGGGAAAGGGTTTTTTTCGTTATGGGCCATTTATTTTCAAAATGAAAAGGGGACATTTTTTAAAAAGAAGTTTTCTTGTTTATTTTTGCGAAAAGACTTTTTTTGGAAAAAAAGTTTGAAATTGAAAATACAATTAGAATCATACAGGGGGGAAAAAACCATACAGTGTCAGAAATGTTTTAGAAATTTCTTTTTTTGCCCAAAAGAAAATCTTTTTAAAACATGAAAAAAGGGGCATAATATTTTTAATAAAGGGAAATTTGTTGTTTTCATTATTTCCCGAAAGACATTTCCAAAAAAATAGGTTTTAAAAAAACATACTAGAATTCAATTTGAAAGAGAAACCCTTTTCGGTTTTTCAGAAATGGGGAAAAAATTTTTTTAGTATCAAGAAATATTTTTGTACCATGAAAAAAAAATTTCATACTGGGGTAAACCAATCAGTGTCAGAAATGTTAGAAATTTTTTTTGTATTTAAAAGGAAAAATTTAGTTTCAAAAATGAAAAGATAAAAATAAGAAGTTTGGGTTGGTTTCTTTTTGCGGAAAAAAATTTTTTTCAAATATAGGGGGGTTTTTAAAAAACATACTGAACTCTTTTCAGAAGAGAAATTTTCCTTTTGGGAAATGTCAGAAATGTTTTTTTTTTGCCTTGATTTAATTTTTTAAAAAATTTTTAAAAAAGGCATTTTTTTTTGAAATTTGGCTTTAAATTATGGGGCTTTTTTTTTAGGAAAAAGTTTGATTGAAAATTCATTTTAGAAATTTATTTCCCGGGAGAGAAACCTTATCCCGTGCGAAATGTTTAGAAATGTTTTTATTGCCTGAATTTTTTTTTTTCGACTTTTAAAAAAGACATAATATTATTAATAAGAAATTTGTTGTACATTTTGGCCGGGGAAAAAAAATTTTTTGAGGGAATTTTAAGTTTAAAATACATTCTAGAATTCTACGGGAGAGAAACCCTGAAAAGTCTTTAAAAATATTAAGACTATCAGAAAATTTTTAAATGTTTTTTTTAATTTTTTTACTGTATAGTTTCTTTTAATTTTTTTTTTTTATTTTCTTTTCAGAAAAAAACAAAGTATATTCAGTGGAAGTGTTTTACTTGTAGTTTTTTTTACATTATGTCCCCTTTTAAAAAGTGGAAAAATTTGCGTTTTAAAATTTGTTATAGTTTCTAAAAATTGAATCCTTTGATAAGTTTTTTTTCATTAATCTTTTTGATTTTAAAATTTTTTTTTTACGTTTTAGTTTTTTGGGAAAAAAACCCAAATTTTAAGAATTAAAGTGAAAAGCATATTATTAATTTTTAAGAAATTTGTTGTAAATTATGCGGAAAAAACATTTTTAAAAGACATAGGTTGAAAATTTTATACTTGAATATTTCGAAAGAGAAACCCCTTTCAGTGTTTAGGAAAATGTCAGGAAAAAGTTTTAAAATGCCCAAAGGAAAATTTAGGTTTTAAAAATTTTAAAATTCTTTTTTTTTTTTTAAAAAATTTGCTTGTTCTTTATGCGGAAAAAACTTTTTTTGGGGGAAAATTTTTTTGGAAATTTCCTTTTTTGAATTTCATTTCGGGGGAAACCAATTTTAGGGACAAAATGGGGCAAAAATTTTTGGTTTTTTTTTAGGGCCCAAGGGTTTAGGGAAATTTTTAAAGAGACTTTTTTAAGGGGTTTGGCTTGTAAATTTGGAAAAGACCTTTTTTTTGGGGTTTTTTTGGGGAAAAATAATTATAGGGTTCTTTTTTGGGAAAAACTTTTTCAAAAAGTCGAAATGGTTTTTAAATGCCAAAAGGTTTTTTGTTACTTTTTAACGAGGTTAACCTTTCGAAATTTTTTAAGGGGGTTTTTATTTTTAGGGTTTGGAAATTCGGGGCTGGGGTTTTTACTTATTTATTAAATTTAAAAAATTTTCCCTTGAAAAAATGGAAAGAGATTAAAAATATACATTTTTTTTAGTAATACAATTGAAAACCTTTGATAAGTTTGTTAAAATTTTCTCTTTCTGATTTTAAAATTTTTTTTTACGATGTAGATATTGAAGAAACTATTTGAAGTAAAATACAATTCCAAAAAATTGGGAAATTTAACTATTGGGAGAGAAACCCTATCAGTGTCAGAAATTTTCCCGAAAAGTTTTAGGGTTAAGAAAATTTTGTGAAAAAATGGAAAAATATTTTATGGTGGTTAATTCCATATCAAAGTCAAAAATGTTTAGAAAAGTTTTGTTCGTTATGACCCATTTATTTTAAAAATGAAAAAAAGGGAATTAAAATTATTAATAAGAAGTTTTCTTGAATTTAAAGCGAAAAAAACTTTTTTTTAAAAATTTTAGATTGAAAAACTATTTAAATATGGAAGGGAAAAACCCTATCAGTTTCCAATTTTCAAAAATTTTTAAATTAAAAAATTTTTTTTTTCCCCAAAAAAAAACAAAAAAACCCCCCCCCCCCCCCCCCCCCCCCCCCCAAAAAAAAAATACAATGAAAAACCTAAATTTTTTAAAATTTTCTTGGGACAATTTTGAAAAGAAATTTTTTGAGGGAAAATTTGGGTATATTTTTTTAAAAAAAACATTTTCTAAAGGGGAAAAAACAAAAAAAATAAAAAGGGGGAGGCTTTTAAAAAGTGTAGAAATTTTTTAGAAAATTTTTATTAAAAAAAAATTTAGGTTTTCAAACCCTGGAAAAAAAGAACATAAAATTTTAAAATTAGAAGTTTTGTTTGTAAAATATTGGGTTTTGGAAAAAATTTTTTTTTGAAAATTTTGGGAAAATTGGAAAAAGAAACAAAAAAATTTCTAGAACTATATGGAAGAAAAAAATTATTCAGTGTAGAAAAAGTCCCGAAAAAGTTTTTTTACAAGGGAAAATTTAATTTCAACAAAAGAAAAGAGACGTACATTATGTGGAAAAAAAAAAAAAAAGACAAAAAATGAAACATCAATTATTAAAACCATTTCAGTTTAAAAATTTAATTTTTATTTTTTTTGCTTCTTAAAAGTTACGTGGATTTTTAAAAATTTTTGTTTTTTATACTGAAATATTAAAATTGGGTTTTTATTTTTTAACATTTAAAAATTTAACTTTCTAATTATGCTTAAAATTTTTCCCTAACGATTCCCCAGTGAGCCATTAAACGAACCCCCCCCCCCCGCTTTAATTTAACCATGGGGGCCGATTTATGCCCCTTTTTAGGCCAATAAAATTTACATTTTAGCTTTTCTCCAAATTTAAATTTTTTCATATTCAGCACCCTACGGGAAAAAAACCATATCAGTCAGAAAAAGTCAAAAAAGTGTTTTTTATCCATGAATGTTTTTTAAAGCAATAGGAAAAAAAGGGCATGATACTATTAAGATTTTCAGAAAAATGTTAAATGTTTTTTATTTTTTTAAGGGGGGGGTATAGTACTTTTAAAATTTTTATTTTATATTTTCCCTTTTAGTTTAAAAATGTATATTCAGTTTGTCCTCTGAAAAAGGGGAAAAAATTAGCGGGTTTAATTTGAAAATGATTATCCCCCCCCCCCAAACGAATCCTTTGATAAAATAAATAAAATTAAATTTTTTGATTTGATATCTTTTTACGTGGGATATTGAAGAAGCACAATTTTTAAAAAATTTAAAATTTTAAAAAGACCTAAGAAATTTGCTTGTTTCAATTTATGCGGAAAAAACATTTCCCAACCAAAAAAATAGGGGGGGAAATCATACAGAAAAATCATTTCGAAGAGAAGGAAAAACCCTATCAGTGTCAGGGAAAAGTTTAAAAAATGTTTTAAAAATGCCAAGGGAATTTTTTGTACAACAGAAAAAAAGACATACGGGAGAGAAACCCCTATCAAAGTTGAATGTCAAAAAAAATGTTTTTGTGGAAAAGGTTTTTTTAGTACAACATGGGGAAAAAAGATATATAATAATAAATTTTGCTTGTACATTATGCGGGAAAAAACATTTTCCCAAAAAAACAGAGGTTGGGAAAAACATACTAAAAAACAAAAATCATACGGGAAAAGAAACCCTCAGTGTCAGAAATGTCCGAAAAGTTTTGGGATCAAGGAAAATTTAGTAAAACATGAAAAAGGGTACAAAATTTTGGGAGAGAAACCAAAAATCAATGTTTAAAACATGTCAGAAATGGTTTTTTTTCATTTAAACTGTTTAAATACAACATTTAAAAAAGACATCATGAAAAGAAATTTTTTGTACAAAATGCGAAAAAACATTTTTTTAGGGAAAAATAGATTGAAAAAAATACGGAAAAAACCCCTTACGGGAAAAAGAAACCATATCAGTGTCGGGAAAAGTTTAGAAATGCTTTAGTAAAAGGAATATTTTGTACAAACATGAAAAGATAACTTTAAAAAGAAATTTGGGTTTTTACATTTTGCGAAAAACATTTTTTAAAAAAAACAGAGGTTGGAAAATACATACTAGAACAACCCCTTTCGGAAAAAGAAACCATATCAGTGTAGGGAAAGTCAGAAATTTTTTAGTATCAAGGGGTTTTTTAGTACAACATTTAAAGAGAAAAAAAAATTAATAAGAAATTTGTTGTACATTATGCGGAAAGACATTTTCCTTTCAAAAACAGGGTTTTGGAAAAAACATACTAGGGAAAAAAACTCATACGAAAGAGAAACCATTTAGTGTCAGGGAAAAGTCGGGAAAAGTTTTAGTGCCCCAAAGGGAAAATTTTGTACAAAAATGAAAAGATACATAATATTAAAAGAAAAATTTTCTTTACCCTTATGCAAAAAAAAACATTTTTACAAAAAAAGAGGTTGGGAAATACATACTAGAACAACTCATTCGAAAAGAGAAACCATATCAGGTCAGAAATGTCAGAAATGTTTTAGTGCAAGGAAAATTTAGTACAAAAATGAAAAGAGGGCTTAATTTTTTAAAAAGAAATTTGGGTTGGGACATTATGCGGGGGGAAAAAACATTTTTGAGGAATTAGATTTTAAAATACATACTAGAACTCATACGGGAAAAAGGGAAAACCCAAACAGTCAGAAATTTTCAGAAAAAGTTTAAGTATAGGAATATTTAGAACTCATACGAAAAAGGGAAACCCTATCAGTCAGAAATGTCAGAAAAGTTTTAGTTTAGGGAAAATTTTGTACAACTGAAGAGGGTAAAAATATTAATAAGAAATTTGCTTGTACCCTTTTTGCGGAAAAAACATTTCCCACAAAACAGAGGTTTTGGGAAAAAATTTCTAGAACAAAATCATACGGAAAAAGAAACCAATTTTCAGTGGCAGGGAAAAGTCAGAAATGTTTTATTGCCAAGAAATTTTTTTAAAAAAAAAAATGAAAAAAGACATAAGGGAAAATAGTGGAAAATTTTTTTTTAGAAATGGGGGGATGAAAAAACATATAGAATCCCTACGGGCGAGAGAAAAAAAAAAAACGAAAAGGGGCAAAACCCTTTCGTAAAATTTTGGGAAACCCAGTTAAGCTATAAGTAATTTTTTTAAAAATTTTTTATTTATAAAGTTATTATTTTGCCCTTTTTATAGTTTTGTGGGTTTTTAATATTTTTGGGTTTTTATAATGAAATAGGCTTAAAAAAATAAGTTTTACATATTCGGCACCCCCTACAAAAAAGAAAAAACCTAATTTAGTGTCAGAAATGTTTAAAAAATGTTTTTTTTATCCATGAATGTTTAATTTCAACTTTAATTTATACTATTAAGGGCTTCAGAAAAAATTAAATTGGGGTTTTTAGATTTTTTTTACTGTATAGTACTTTTAAAATTTTATTTTATATTTTTTTTTCAGAAAAACATGTAATTGGGAATTTTCCCCTTTAAAAATGGTGGGGAAATTTTGCGATGCTTTTGATATAGATATACAAAACGAAAACCTTTTATAAAAATAGATAACATTACTCTTTTTGATTTGATATCTTTTTACGATGGTTTGAAATTTAAGAAACTGAAAAAAAAACAAAAAAAATTAGTGAGGACTTATAAAACCCCATTCGAAAAAAAGAAAAATATTCAGTGTCAGAAATGTAATTAAAAGGGTTTTTTTATCAGGGAATATTTAGTTTAAAAATGAAAAGAGGGCTAATAAAAGACATTTTTTTTAAAAAAAAGTTTGATTGAAAATACATATTAGAAATATACGGGGAGGGAAAACCCTTCAGGTCAGAAATGTCAAAAATGTTTTTTTAGCCCGGGGGAATTTATTTTCAAAATTTAAAAAGGGCATAATATTATTAAAAAGAATTTTGATTGTAAATTTGTGGAAAAAAAATTTCTTAGAAATATAAGTTGAAAATACCCTACTTGAAATTTTAATTTTGAAAGAGAAAAATATATCGGTATTAGAATGTAATTTAAAAATTTTAGGTCAAGAACTATGCCGTGTCAAAAATTTATTAAACATGAAAAAAGATATGAGAGGAAAAAATCATGGAATTACATTTTTTTTCTCTAAAATTATTATATATTAAAAATTTTATTATATATTATTAATTTAAAATTTTCCCTCTGAAAAAAAGGGGAAAAATTAGCTCTATAATCGAATCCCCTTTTATAGATAGATAACATTACTCTTTTTGATTTAAAATTTTTTTTTCGAGGCAGTAAGAAATTTGCTTTTTAATTATGCGAAAACCCTTTTTTACAAAAAATAGGTTGAAAATACATACTAGAAACAAAAAATTTCGAAAGGGGAAAACCATATCAGTGTCCGAAATTCAGGGTATGTTTTAGTGTTAAAGGAAAATTTAGTAAAAATGAAAAAGGCATACGGGAGAGAAAAAACCCTAAACAATGTTTTTGACATGTCAGAAATTTTTTTGTTAGTCATGCTATTTAGTACAACATGAAAAGATACCCTAATTTAAAAATAAAAGTTTGCTTGTACCCTTATGCGGAAAAAAAATTTCCCTTTTTAAAAAATAGGTTGAAAAATACATTTTTAGAAATCATACGGGAAGGGGAAACCCTTAAACAGTGTCGAAAAGTCAGAAAAAGTTTTTATTGCCCTGAATATTTTTTAGAAAATTTTAAAAGGGGACATGATATTATTAAAAAGAAGTTTTCTTTTTACTTTTTGCGAAAAGACATTTTTTTTAGGAATTAGATTTAAAATACATACTTGAATTTATTTTGGGGGAGAAGAAAAAAAATCAGGTCAGAAATGTCTGGGAAAGTTTTTATAGCCATGAATGTTTAGTAAAAATAAAAAAAAGACATGATTTTAAAAAATAAGGGAAATTTGTTGTCATTATGCGGGAAAAGACCTTTTTTGGGGGAAATATAAATTGAAAAAAGCATACTAGAATTCATAGGGAGAGAAACCAAAATCAGTGTCAGAAATGTCAGAAATGTTTTTGTTTTAAAAAATATTTAGTAAAAACATGAAAAAGGACATTTATATATTATCAGAAAATGTTAAATTTTGTGATTTTTGGGTGTACTCATAAAAGCTCTTCTTGTACATTTTTTTTTATGATATTATTAAATTTAAAAAATCCTCTGAAAAAGTTTGGAAAAATTAAAAAATATACATTTGATATAGATTCTACAATTGAATTTCCCTTTTATAAGATAGATAACATTACTCTTTTGATTTTTAAAATTTCTTTTTACGATTTTAGATATTGGGGAAAAAACTTTTTTTTGGAAAAAAAAAACAATTTTAAAAATTTGGGGAAAAATTATGGGAGGAAACCATATTTTAGTTTTCAGAAATGTTTAGAATTTTTTTAGTGTAAGAAATATTTAGTGGGAAAAATGGAAAAGATTTAAAAAAGGGGGATAAAACCCTATCAGTGTAAGAAATGAAAAAATGTTTTGTTTGTCATGGGCTATTTTTTTGAAATGAAAAAGGCATAAATTATTAATAAAAAAGTTTTCTTGTACATTATTGCGAAAAGACATTTTTTGAAAAAAAATAGATTGAAAATACCTATTAGAAATCCCTACGGGGGGGAGAAACCCTATCAGTGTCAGAAATGTCAGAAATGTTTTTTTTTTTAAGGGAAAAATTTAGGGTGAAACATGGGAAAAATCCCCTTTCGGGAAAAGAAACCATATCAAAGTCCCGACATGTCAGAAAAGTTTTGTTTTATCATGACCAATTTTTTACAAATGAAAAGGGACATTATAATAAGGAAATTTGTTGTACATTATGCGAAAAAACATTTTTTTAAAAAATTTTGGGTTGAAAATTTCATATTAGAACCCCATACAGGAGAGAAAACCCTATCAGGGGTCAGAAATTCAAAACTGTTTTAGTATTAAGAAATATTTTGTACAAAAAATGAAAAGATAAAATACGGGGAGGGAAAACCTTTTCAATGTCAGAATTTTCAGAAATGTTTTGTTCGGCCCTGACTTTTTTAGTTTCAACCCTGAAAAGAAGGGGCATAATTTTATTAATAAGAGGGTTTCTTGTTTTAATATGTGAAAAGAAAATTTTTTGAGAAAATAGACATGAAAAAAATTTCTAGAAATTTTTACGGAAAAAAAAACTTTATCGTGTCAGAAATGTCAGAAAGTTTTTTTTAGTGTTAAGGGGATATTTAGTACCCCCAAATTTTTAAAAGACATAATTTTTTTATTTTTAAAAAGTTTGCTTGTACAATATGTGGAAAAATTTTTTTTTTGGAGGGAAAAGGGAGATGAAAAAACATACTAGAACTCATAGGAAGAGAAACTAAAAAAACGAAATGTCGAAATGTTTTAATTTCCAAGGGAAAATTTTTGTACAAAAATGAAAAGAATACATTATGTGGAAAAAAAAAGAAAAAAAAATAAAAGAAACTTTAAATTTTTAAAAAACCCCCTTTCAGTAAATTTGGAATCCCAGTTAAAGTAAAGTAATTTGTTTTAAATTTTTATTTATAATTTTTATTTTTTTTCTTCTAATAGTTACGTGGATTTTTTTTAAAATTTTTGTATTTTATACTGGGAAATTTTAAAAGGGGAACATTTTAAATAAAAAAAAGTTGTATTTTTTTTTTAAATATTAATTTCCCAGGTTTACTTTATTTTTTAACAAATTTTAAAAAGCTTACTATTTTATTATTTTAAAATTTTTAAAAAGCTTTATATTAAAAGGGAAAAAATTTTTAAAAAAATTTAAATTTTAAAATTTTGCTTAAATTTTTTCCCTGACGATTCATTTCTTATTGGCCCCAAAATTTAAATTTTCCCCCTTTTTGGGAATTCTCCCAAAACACTTAATAATTTGACATATTCAGCAACTTATTTGTCAAATAGGCTAAAAAATGAGTTTTACATATTCGGCACGACATATTATATATATATATATATATATATATATATATATATATATATATATATATATATTTTATATATATATATAATTATATATATAAAAATTTATAATATGTTGTGTGTTTTGGTGTGGGGTTTTTTTTAAACAAAAAACGTAAATTTAATTGGTTCACAGAACCGACTTTGTTGCAAAATTTTGACATAGTGAAAATCTTGGGTACTTTTTTAAAGGGAAAACTTTTTCCCCCTGTGTATAGAAATGAAGCCATTTGTTTTGGCAAAACTTTTCCCCTTAATAAAAAACCCCAAAAGATTTTGCACATGGTTATTTTATAAATGTGGGTTTGTGTAAACCCAAATTTCATCTACAATCCTGTCAGCCACGGGCAACTTTTTGGGGGATTTAACATTTGGGGAAATTTCCCTTCATTTGCCAAACCCCGGGGGCATGCCTACTTCCACATTGGGCAAATGTGACACCACCAGGGACGTTTGCCCCTTCCTCCCTGCCTACTGAAAAGCTGCTTCTCTGCTCATTTGGGATTCATTCAAATTGTTTGGACGGGACACACTTGATTTCAAGGTGAGGGATGTTTACCTCATTCTCCGGGCTTTTCTTAAAAAGTTTCTCCTTGTAGGGGGACGGGAATAAGCCACTGTGTGGCGAAACTTTTTCCTTAAAAAAGGGATACCCAAAGGGTTCACATGTGTTTAATTTATAAACACGTAAAAGAGTAGTAAAAACCCTAAGTGTTTTTCGTGACTACTCACTTTTGTAAAGGGAAAACTATAAAAGGGCAAACATCAAAGGAAGGAAATTTTTTAAAGGGCGAAAACCACACCTCCAAAAACTCCCCCAAAAAGAAACACCTGATGCATGACGATACTGGATCTTAAAAAAAGAGGAACACTGCAGAGGCCCGGCTTGGCCAGGGGGCAGGTCCCACACATCCAACAAAAAAAAATATTTCCCCCAAAATAAGATTTATTTTTTGTCCAATGTATTTTTTTAAATTTTTTCCCCCAAATTTTATTATTTATAAAAGAATTTTAATTTAAAATAAATCAAAAGGAAATTTTTCACATTTTTTTCAAAACTGCTTTTTTTTTGAAACAAGATTAAATTTATTTTCCTGTCAATCATGGACTTTTTTTTCCTAACTTTTGAAAATCAATTGGGGGTTTAAAAAATGCCCACAGGAATAAAAATGGCATTAGAATCTTGTCCATTTCAAAAGGGCTATATTTAGGGTTTTTAAAAATTCTAATTTTAAAAATTTATCCCATTTTGACCGTAATAAACTTTATCGCAAATTTTAAAAGGGAATCTTTTAAAATACGTCCATCAGCTTTGGGGGGGGGAATTTTATAAAAAGTTTTTTTACTGTATCAAGATTTCTAAATACAATTTTAAAATATTAAAAGTTTAAGAAGGGAAGGCATATCAACCAAGTTTTCTTTTGTAAAGAAACCCAAACATATTTTTGGGTTGAAAAAAGGTTTGGGTTGCCCCTTTTTTTTGTTTTTAAAAATTTATTTTTTTGAAATTTTTAAAATTTGGTTTTTATCAATTAATTTCTCGGGTTTTTTCAGTCATTGTTATTTCATAAATTTTGGATTTTCCTTCCCTCTTTTTAACCGGGGATAAAAAATACGTAATGCTCTCAAAAACATTGATGATAAAACGGGACATTTAAAACTCTATTTGTTTCCCCAAG
This sequence comes from Cherax quadricarinatus, assembly GCF_026875155.1. Classification (NCBI taxonomy): domain Eukaryota; kingdom Metazoa; phylum Arthropoda; class Malacostraca; order Decapoda; family Parastacidae; genus Cherax; species Cherax quadricarinatus. The sequence goes on from NC_069483.1 coordinate 2,107,434, forward strand.
AACAATAGGGGGACATAGAACATTTATTTGCGGGTTTTCTGAAAATTTAAATTTAAATTTATTATTACTCTTAAAAATTTTAAAAAACCCTAGAAAAGGAAAAAAAAGTCATTTTCTTCAATTAACAGAAAAAAGTTTATAGAAGGGGCCTAAGTTTTTTTAATTTTGCCAAGGAAATTTTGTATTTTTACTTTTTCTTTTGGCATAAAACATAAAAATTTTCAAAACTTTTTGAACCATTTTGCGGTTTTTTGGGGGGGGAAATTGTTTTAAAGCAATTTTTTTAAAAAAAATTCCATTATGGGTTTAAAAGAACAGTTTAAAGAGGTTTTTCCCTTTGCCATCCCAAATTTTCGGGTTGAAAAAACCTTATCTTTAAAATTACAAATTTTGAAATCAACAATGAAAAAGTTTAATAATTTTTTAAAAAATGGTAGGAAACGGGGCAATGGTAAATCAAAAATTTAAATGATTTCTTCGATGAAAAAAATTTAAATTTAAATCTTTCAACAGGAACTTTCGAAAACAAAGAACTAACATCAAAAAAACCCAAGTCAAAATTTTTTTATTCAGTAAAAGGGAACTTAATTTGCCCAATTTAAAAACTATGTTTTTTTTTAACATTAAAGTTAAAAAAATTTTTCCCAACAATATGGCTAAAAATGTTAACAAGCCTTTTTTTATAATTTATACAAAAACTGTTCATTTTGAGTTTAATAATGAAGATGAAATAGATGAAGAACCCCCCAAAAAATTTTTTTGAAATAGCCAATGACTGAAATACCCAAGAAATGAAATTTGAAAAAATCTTTTTAAAATTGAAAAAAATTATTTTTTTACAACAATAAAAGGGAAAAAACCAAACCCCTTATTCAACAAAAAATTTACGTTGGTTCTCCCTTCCAAAGAAAACTTTTGGGTTTATATGCCTTCTCCCTTTTTAAGACTTTTTAAAATTAAAGTTGCTTTTAAAAAACCCTTTATTTCAGCAAAAAAAACTTTTTAAAAAAAAAAATTCACCCCCCAAAAATTTTTGAAAAGGAAAAGGGTTTTCTAAAAAAATTCCATTTTTAGGAAATTTTTTAAAGAAGTTTATTACGGTCAAACTTAATTTATCAACTAAAACTAAGTTCTTTTAACATTAAAGGTTTGTACTTACTCGGTTTTTCGGGGTCACAAAGAAAAACTTTCTTAGTAAACTACGTCCTATTCCTTTTCACATTTCTACTTTTCTAGTACGCTACGGGCCCATTCTGTTTTCACCCCTACCTTTTCTAGTACTCAACGGTCATATTCAGTTCAAACTTTCTAAGTTTTCTAGTTCTCTAGGGGCCTATTCGTGTCACATGATTAACCTTTTTTGGTACTTACGGCCGTAATTTAGTTTAAAAACGACTACCTTTTCATTACTCACAGGTCCCATTTCAGTGTCACAGATTTCCTTTTCAAAACTACATGGTCCAAATCAGTGTCCCACGACTACTTCTCTAGTACTCTGCCGTCCGAAATCAGGGAACAGACTTTCCTTTTTCTAGTATAATTTCCCGTTCTATTCAGAGACACTCTTCCTTCCCCAGTCTCTTTCGGTCCAAATTTAGGTCACACATACCTTCCCCTAGTACCAAAGTCTATTTTGCCACAAAGCCCACATTCTCTAGTCTCTTTCCGTTTTATTTGTGTCACATTAAAAACCTTCTTAGTTCTGACGGTCCCTTTTTTGGGGTCATGCAAATACCTTTTTCCAAAAACCTTTCGGCCCCATTCAGTGTTACACAAAATATCCTTTTCGGTACTGTTTTCAGTCCTATTTTGTGTCAAAACGGGTACCCTCTCTAGAATTTATGGGCCCCAAAAAATTTCAACAAATACCTTTCTAGTACGCTTTCGGTCCCATTCCCTTTTAAAACGGGCTACCACTTAAGTACTATCCGGTCCTATTAAATGTCCTTTTCACGACTACCTTCCCTATACTCTACGGTCATATTCAGGTTTCCAAATTAAACCCTTTTCTAGTACTCACGGTCCCATTCCCGTGTCACTCGATTCCCTTTTCTTGTACCTACGGCCCCAAAATTCCCGTGTCACACGCTATTTCTCTGGGATTCAACAGTTTCCCATCAGTGTCACACGACTACCTTCTCTAGTAGTTTTAAAGGTCCATTATATTCCGACAAACTTCCTTCTCTAGTACCTATGGTCCTAAATTTATTTTTTAAAAACCCACTACCTCTTTTTACCCCAACGGTCCTTTTCAGTGTCACACGCTACCTTTTCTTTTTAAATTTCAGGGCCTTTTTAGTGTCACACGAAATACCTTCTCTAGTACTCTACGGGCATATTCAGTTTAATCGACTCCTTCTCTGTACCTATGGTCCACTTCAGTGTCACATGATAAACCTTTTTTTTTACTCTACAGTCCTACCTTCCGGGGTCACAAAGATACCTTCTCTTAAAAACTCTATGGTCCCATTCTGTGTCACCAATACCTTCTCTAGTACTCTATGGTCAATTCAGTTTTAACCCCGACTTTCCTTTTTAGTACTCTATGGCGTATTCCCCGTGTCCAAAAATTTCCTTCTTAGTACCCACGGGCCCATTCAGTTTACTTGACTGCCTTCTAAATCCCCTATGGTCTTATTTTTGTGTCACACGATTTCCTTTTCTAATACATAAAGGGGCCTTTTATGTCACACGATAAACCTTTTCCCAGTACTCCCACGTTTTTCCCAGTCAGTTCCACGACCAAACCCTTTTCTATTTTCTCTACAGTTTGTATTCAGTGTTCCAAACCCACTACCCCCCTTTAGTACTTCGGTCCTTTTCAGGTCACCCCAGCTACCTCCTCTACAATTTTTACTCTCATATTCAGTGGCTTTTATACCTTCTCTGCCTCTACGGTCCTATTCAGTGTGGCACGAACCCACCTTCTCTTTGTTCTCTATGGGCATATTCCAAAAAGTTTAAACGACAACCCTTTTTCCCAAATACCTATGGTTTTTTATTCCCGAGTCACAGGAACTTCATTCTCTGTACTCTACGATCCTATTCAGTGGGCACACGATTACCTTCTCTAATACGCTATGATCCTATTCAGTGTCAAAGGACTAAATTCCCCTAGTACACTGTGGTCCTATTTAGTTTTTACACAATTTCTTTTCCTAGTAATCTTCGGTCCTAATTTTGTGTCACACGCTAATTTTTTAGTTCTCTTGGTCATATTCAGTGTCAAATGAAATACCTTTCTCTAGTACTCTCCAGTCCTATTCAGTGTCACATGACTACCTTTTCTTTGTAAATCTACGGGCCGTTCAGGGTTCCAAATAATTACCTTCTCTAGAGTCTTTCGGTCCCAATTCCCGTGTCCAAAAAGGGCTAAACCTTTTCTAGTAATCAATGGTGCAAATTTAGTGACACACGACTACCTTCTTTAGTACTCTAAGGTCCTATTCAGTGTCCCCCTGGTTTTCCTTATCTAATTCACTAAGGTCCTATTCAGGGTTTAAACGACTAATTTTTTTAGTTTTTTTGGTCATTTTCGGAGTCACAAAAACTACTTTCCCCCGTTAAAACTACGGGGGATTTAGTGTCCCATTACACTTTCTTAGTACGCCGGTCCCCTTTTTTGTGTCACCCGAATACCTTTTCTTGTACCAAAAGGGGCATTTTCAGTGTCCCAAAAAACTTGTTCTTAGTACTTTGGGGCCTTTTCGGTCCCACGATTACCTTCTTTGGGACTCTACGGCCCTATTCAGTTTCACCATTACCTTTTTAAAATTTACTCACAGTCCTATTCAGTGTTTACATTATTTTCCTTTTGCACTATATGGCCTAGTCAGTGTCCCCCGAAATATCTTCCTAGTACTCTGCCCTGCGACTCAGTTTGGGACACGACTAAACCCTTTTCTAGTACTCTCAGTTCTAATTCGTGACAATCTACCTTCTCCCAGTACTCTTCCCGTCCCATTCAGTGTACACACTACCTTCTCAGGGACCCCACAGTTTCTATTCAGTGTCACCCGACGCTTTCTATTTCTCTTTGGTTTTTATCCAGTGCACCGATTAATTCTAAAAAATTTCCTTTTGGTCCTATTCAGTGTCAAATGAAATAAATTCTACAGTACTCTACGGTCCTTTTTCAGTGTCCCAAAACCCCTACCTTCCCCTTTTACACTACAGTCCTATTCAGTGTTTACACGAAAAACCTTTTCTAGTAAATCTACTGTTATTCAGTGTCACACAACAACATTCTCTAGTAGTTTATTTTTGGTTTTTTTTTTCCTTAAATTAAATGTCACACACTATGTTCTCTTTTACTTTCGGTTCTATTCAGGATGCATTTCATTTTCTAGTTCTCTTCGGGTTTCCCATTTTAGTGTTACATGATTTCCTTTTCTTTGTACTCTTTTTCCTAGGGCGGGGCCAAAGACTTCATTCTCTAGTACTGTAGTATTCAGTGTCATTCGGGACCTTCTTAGTACTCTGTGGGTTTTATTCAGTGCCCCCCCCCCATACTCCCCCCTTTAGACTCTAAAGGTTTCCTATTCAGTGTCAGATGACTACCTCTTTTCAAATCACCCGGGTTTTATTCAGTGGGCCCTTTTTACCTTTTTCTAGTAGTCTTTCGTTATTTTCATGGGCAAAGAATACCTTTCTAGTACTTAAAAGTGCTTTCAGTGTCACCGACTAAACCCTTTTCTTGTACTCCCACGGTCCCCATTCAGTGTCACACAATTACCTTCCCCACAGTGAAATGTAAAATACAGTAATCAGGGAAGCCACAAAAGTTTTAGTCTACCCTAGTAAGTCAGGGAAACCACACAGTGAAATCTATACAGTAAGTCGGTACTAAAAACGGTTTGTTTTGTGGGGTTTTGGGCGGGTAGTAAAAAGATGCATCTTCGGAGGGGTTCTTACTTAATTCTTTTAAATCGTGGTGGGTAAAACCCGGCTTGTGTGTTGTCCCCGGGCCCCGGGCCCCGGGGGATCCCACGAGAGAGAGAGCTTGGAGGAGGTTTTGTTTTCCTGCTAGGCCACGGAGGTGAGATGAGTCAATGGCAGGAAGGCTTTTAAGTGGCAATGCCCCATAAGTGGCAATTCACCAAGCAAGGCACAAAATATGAAAAAGCTGGGAGAGGCATGGGCCTCTGTGGGAGACCCTTTCAGGCTGTCTACATAGCTCGGCCACCTACCAACCCTCGTCCCCAAAGCGACAATACTGGTGGGAAAAGAAAAACCCCGTTCCCTCTCATAGGAACCCGGGCCAAAAAACACAAAATAAAAACATAAATATACTTTTGGGGCCCTGGAAAAAAAAAAAATTCCTACAGGGGGGGAAGTGGTTTACACAACCCCTTTTCTAGTTTCTCTATGGTAGTATTAAGATCCCCACGACTTTCCTAAAAATAGTACCAAAAATTTATATTAGTGTCACACGATTTCCTTCTCTAGTACCTAAAGGGTTTTAATTTATGGGACCCTCTACCTTTTTTAGTACTCTTCGGTTTTCCCATTCAGTGTCACACACTAAGGTTTCTCTAGTACTCTTAAATGTCCCAAAACAGAGTCACAAAGATTTCCTTCTCTACACTTTTAGGGCCTATTAAGTGTCACAAAAGACTATTTTTCTAGTACTCTACCTCCCCCTGCAGTGGGCAGATGACTACCTTCTTTTTGCACTCTATGGTTTTTATTCAGTGGGCCCACCTTCCCTTCTCTAGTACTCTTCGGGCCTTTTCAGTTCACCCGAATCCTTCTCTAAATACTTTTCCGGGCTATTCAGTGTCACACGAAATACCTCTCCGGGATTACAGTCCCCATCAGTGGGAAAAAGATTGCCTTCTCTGATAATTCCCATGGGCCTATTTAGTGTCAAACTACTAAAAAATTTCCCCTTTGTCTCTACGATCATAATCAGGTCCACCTACTACTTTTTTTCTAGTAAATCTACTGTTTCCCATTCAGTGTCCACTACTATCTCCTTATACTCAAGGTCCTTTTTCATTTTCACACATTACCTTCTCTAGTATCTTAAGGGGTTTTATTTAGTGGGGGGGATTTTACCCTTTTTTAGTACTCTTCGGGCCCTTTTTCGTGTCACCAAATTCGTTCTCTAATTTCTCTATTGTCCAATTCAGTGTTCCAAAAGAGTACCTTCTTAGCACTTTAAAATTTCCCTTTTAAAATGCACAAAGACTACCTTATCTAGAATCTTTCGCCTATTTAGGTTTTTCAGAAAGACCTTTTCTTCTTTTTGCACTCTACTGTTCTATTCATGACACACTTCATTCTCTATAAATCTTTTTGGGGCCCATTTAGTGTCACACGCTACCTTCCTTGTACTCTACGGTTTTCTATCGTGTTTACACGATACCTTCTTTTGTACTTCTACGGGCCTATTCAAAGGCACAAAGATTACCTTCTCTAATACTCTATGGTCCCATTCAATGTCAAAAAGACTAAAATTTTCTAGTCTCTACGGTCGTTTCAGTGTCCCCACGAGTACTTTCTCTTTAATCTACGTCCAATTTTAGTGTAAACTACTATCCCCTCTAGTAAATCTTTGGGGCCATTCTGTGTCACCCGATTCCTTCTTTAGTACCAACGGTCCCATTCAGTGTCAAATGCTATGTTCTCTAGTACTAAGGGTCCTATTCATGTCACCGATGCATTCTATGGTACTCTAGGTCCTATTTGTTCACACGACTACCTTTTCTATACCTAGAGTCCTATTCGTGTAATGATTCCTTTCTAGTACTCAGGTGTGTCAGTGTTTACACGACTACCTTCCAGTACTTACTGTCCTATTCAGTGTCACACGACAAAATTTTCTAGTACTCTATGGTCCCTTTTGTGTCCAAAAGACTACCCTTTTCAGTATTTACTTTTTATTCATGATAATCTACCCTTTTCATACTCTTCGGCCCATTCGTGTTTTTCATGATTACTTCTCTAGTACTCTATTGTCCCTTTTCATGTCACACGACACATTTTCTAGTACTCTACTTCCATTCAGTGTCACCGAGTACCTTTTCTGTACTCTTGGTTTTTATTCAGTGTCCCGATACCCTCTTAGCATTATGCCTATTCAGTGTCCACGACTACCTTTTTCTTGCACTTCGGTTTATTTATAACATTACCTTTCTAGTGTCTTCGTTATATTCACTGTCAAAAGACTACTTTTCTATATCTACGGTGCTTTCAGTGCACAAAGACCTTCTTAGTACTCTTCGGGCCTTTTTAGTGTCACACAAATTTTTCACCAGTTGTGTAATACAGTAAGTCAGGGAAGCCACCAGTTAGTCCATGTAAGTCAGGGAAGCCACACGTGTGTCTATACAGTAAGTCGGGGACTATAAGAGTTTGTTTAGTGTTTGGTAGCGGGTAGAAATGAGCTCTTCGGGGGGCTTCTTACTTAATTCTTAATCGTGGTGGGTACACAGGCTTGTGGTTTTTTTCCCTGGCCCGGGCCGGGGCCCCTCCCACGAGAGAGAGAGCTAGGGTAGGCCTTGTGTCTTCTGCAGGCCGCAGTGAGAGTGAGAGCGAGTCAATGGGAGAAGGTGAATGGGAAAGCCTATAAGTGGCATCCCAGCTGGCACAAAATATGAAAAGCTGGCAGAGAGATGGGGTCTCTTGCAGACATTTCGGCTGTCTACAATGCTCGGCCCCTACCCGCGTTGTTCCAACGCGAAATACTGGGGGTAAAAGAAACTCGTCTCCCTCTCGTAAAAGGGCACAGAAACCCAAAATAAAAACATATATATACATTTGGCCATGGAAAAAAAAAACTTCCTACAGGGAGGGAAGTGTCACACAACTCCCTTCTCTAGTACTCTATGGTAGTATTAATACCAGACTCCTATTTGTATCTATGGTAAAATTCAGTGTCACACGATTACCTTCTCTAGTATTCTACGGTTATATTCAGTGGCACATCTACCTTTTCTAGTACTCTTCGGTCCTATTCAGTGTCACACGACTATGTTCTCTAGTACTCTGCTGTCCTATTCAGAGTCACACAAGTACCTTCTCTAGCACTATAAGGTCCTATTAAGTGTCACACGACTATCTTATCTAGTACTCTACCGTCCTATGCAGTGTCAGACGACTACCTTCTCTTGCACTCTACGGTTCTATTCAGTGACACACCTTCATTCTCTAGTACTCTTCGGTCCTATTCAGTGTCACACGACTACCTTCTCTAGTACTTTTCCATGCTATTCAGTGTCACACGACTACCTTCTCTAGTACTCTACAGTCCTATTCAGTGTCACACGATTGCCTTCTCTGATAATCTATGGTCCTATTCAGTGTCAAACTACTAAAATCTCTAGTACTCTACGATCGTATTCAGTGTCACATGACTACTTTTTCTAGTAATCTACGGTCCTATTCAGTGTCACACTACTATCTCCTCTAGTACTCTAGGGTCCTATTCAGTGTCACACGACTGCATTCTCTATTACGCTTCAGTCCTATTCAGTGTCACATGATTACCTTCTCTACTACTCTATGGTCATAGTCAGTGTCACACGACTACCTTCTCTAGTACTCTACTGTCCTATTCAGTGTCACACGACAACGATCTCTAGTACTCTGTGGTCCTATTCAGTGTCACACGACTACCTTCTCTAGTACTCTACGGTTCTATTCAGTGATACATCTACCTTCTCCAGTACTCTTCGGTCCTATTCAGTGTTACATGATTACCTTCTCTAGTACTCTATTGTCCTAGTCAGTGTCACATGACTACATTCTATAGTACTCTACTGACCTATTCAGTGTCACTCAAGTACCTTCTCTAGTACTCTGTGGTTCTATTCAGTGTCACATGACTACCCTCTCTAGCACTCTACGGTCCTATTCAGTGTCACACGACTACCTTCTCTTGCACTCTATGGTTCTATTTAGTGACACATCTACCTTCTCTAGTAGTCTTCGGTTATATTCAGTGTCAAACGACTACCTTCTCTAGTACTCTACAGTGCTATTCAGTGTCACACATCTACCTTCTCTAGTACTCTACAGTCCTATTCAGTGTCACACGATTACCTTCTCTAATACTCTATGGTCCTCTTCAATGTCAAACGACTAAATTCTCTAGTACTCTACGGTCGTATTCAGTGTCACACGACTACTTTCTCTAGTAATCTACGGTCCTATTCAGTGTCACACTACTATCTCCTCTAGAAATCTACGGTCCTATTCTGAGTCACACGACTACCTTCCCTAGTGCTCAACGGTCCTATTCAGTGTCAAACAACTACATTTTTTAGTACTCTGGGGTCCTATTCAGTGTCACACGACTGCATTCTATGGTACTCCATGGTCCTATTCAGTGTCACACGACTACCTTCTATATTACGCTACAGTCCTATTCAGTGTCACATGAATACCTTCTCTAGTACTCTATGGTCGTAGTCAGTGTCACACGACTACCTTCTCTAGTACTCTACTGTCCTATTCAATGTCACATGACAACATTCTCAAGTACTCTATGGTCCTATTCAGTGTCACATGACTACCTTCTCTAGTACTCTACAGTTCTATTCAGTGATACATCTACCTTTTCTAGAACTCTTCGGTCCTATTCAGTGTTACATGATTACCTTCTCTAGCACTCTATTGTCCTAGTCAGTGTCACACGACTACATTCTCTAGTACTCTACTGTCCTATTCAGTGTCACACGCGTACCTTCTCTAGTACTTTGTGGTTCTGTTCAGTGTCACACGACTACCCTCTCTAGCACTCTTCGGTTCTATTCAGTGTCACACTATTACCTTCACGCAGTGTAGTGTATATATAGAAAGTCAGGGAAGCCACACTGTGTAGTCTATATAGTAAGTCAGGGAAGCAATGCAGTGTAGTCTATACAGTAAGTCAGTGTACTCTAACGATTTGTTTAGTGTTCTGGTAGTGGGTAATAAATGATGCATCTTCGGAGGCTTCTTACTTTATTGTTAAGTCGTGGTGGGTACAAAGGCTTGTGTGTTGTGCCCATGGCCCGGGCCGGGCCATCCCACGAGAGAGAGCTTGGAGTAGGCCTTGTGTCTTCCTGCTAGGCCACAGTGAGAGTGAGAGCCAGTCAATGGCAGGAAGGCTGAAGTGGCAACGCCTATAGGAGGCAGCACCAGCATGGCACGAAATATGAACTAAGCTGGCAGACAGCATGGGCTTCTGTGCGACAGTGGC
>NC_069483.1:2118122-2130622 GCF_026875155.1 Cherax quadricarinatus
AGAAAGGGTAGTCATGTGACCACAGAAATAGAAACCACAGAGTACTATGAGAAGTTAATCGAGTGACACTGAATAGGTCAGTAGAGTACTATAAAATTTAGTCGTGTGACACTGACTAGGACCATAGATGTACTAGAGAAGGTACCCATGTAACAAAGAATAGGACCGAAAGAGTACAGAGAAAGGTAGATTATCACTGAATAGAACCGTAGAGTAACTAGGAAGGTGTCGTGTGACACTGAATAGACCACAGAGTACTAGAGAACGTTGTCGTGTGACACGATAGGCAGTAGAGTACTAGAGAAGTAGTCGTGGTGACACTGACTACGACCATAGAGTACTATAATAGGTAATCTATGTGAACACGAATACACTGTAGCATAATAGAGAAGGTAGTCGTGTAACACTGAATAGGACCGTAGAGTACCACAGAATGCAGTGGTGTGACACTGAATAGGACCCTAGAGTACTAGAGGAGATAGTAGTGTGACACTGAATAGGACCGTAGATTACTAGAGAAAGTAGTCGTGTGATACTGAATAGCACCGTAGAGTACTAGAGAAGGTAGTCGTGTGACACTGAATAGGACCGAAGAGTACTAGAGAATGAAGGTGTGTCACTGAATAGAACCATAGAGTGCAAGAGAAGGTAATCGTCTGACACTGAATAGGACGGTAGAGTACTAGATAAGATAGTCGTGTGACACTTAATAGGACCGTATAGTGCTAGAGAAGGTACTCGTGTGACTCTGAATAGGACAGTAGAGTACTAGAGAACATAGTCGTGTGACACTGAATAATACCGAAGAGTACTAGAAAAGGTAGATGTGCCACTGAATATAACCGTAGAGTACTAGAGAAGGTAATCGTTTGACACTGAATATGACCATAGAGTACTAGAGAAGGTAGTAGTGTGATACTTAATACTACCATAGAGTACTAGAGAAGGGAGTTGTGTGACACTTCCCTCACTGTAGGAAGTTTTTTTTTTCCCTGGCCAAATGTATATATATATTTTTTATTTGTGTTCTGTGCCCAGTTCCTACGAGAGGGAGACAGAGTTTCTTTTACCACCAGTATTGTCGCGTCGGGACGACGCGTGGTAGGTGGCCGTGCATATGTAGACAGCCTGCAATGTCTGCACAGAGAGCCCATGCTCTCTGCCAGCTTGAGTTCATGATTTTGTGCATGCTGGTGCAGCCACTTATACGTGTTGCCCACTTCGGCCAACCTGCCATGACTCGCTCTCAACTCTCAACTGAGGCTAAGTAAAGACCACAAGGCCTACTCCTAGCTCACCTCTCGTGGGAATGGCCTCGGCCCGGCCATGGCACAACACACAAGCCCTTGTTTACCCACGACGACATAACAATTACTAAGAAGCTCCGAAGATGCATCATTACTACCCGCTACCAGAACAGTAAACAAACTCATTATAGTAACAACTGACTTACTGTATAGACACACTGTGTGGGCTTCCCGACTTAACTATTTAGACTACACGGGGGGGGGCGGCCCTGACTCACTGTATATACACTACAACTGCGTGAATGGTAATCGTGTGTGACACTGAATAGACTGCGTAGAGTACTAGAGAAAGGTAAGTCGTGTGACACTGAATAGGCAGCCGTAGAGTACTAGAGAAAGGTAGTCGTTGACAGTGAATATAACCGAAGACTACTAGAGAAGGTAGATGTGTCACTGAATAGAACCGTAGAGTGCAAGAGAAGGTAGTCGTGTGACACTGAATAGGACCGTAAGTGCTAGAGAGGGTAAGTCGTGTGGACACTGAATAGAACCACAGAGTACTAGAGAAGGTACCGTGGACACTGAATGTACAGTAAAGTACTGGAGAATGTAGTCGTGTGACATCTGACTAGACAATATGAGTACTAAGAAGGTAATCATGTAACACTGAATAGACCGAAGAGTACTAGAAAGGTAATGTATCACTTGAAAAGAAACCGTAGAGTACTAAGAAGGTAGTCGTGTGCACTGAACAGGACCATAGAGTACTAGAGAAGTTGTCGTATGACACTGAATAGGACAGTAAGTACTAGAGAAGGTAACGTGTGACACTGACTACGACCTAGAGTAATAGGAGAAGGTAATCATGTGAACAACTGAATAGGACCGTAGTGTAAATAGAGAAGAAGTCGTGGTGACACTGAATAGGACCATAGATAACTCATATAATGCAGTCGTGTGACACGAATAGGACTCTAATTACTAAGAAGCATAGTCGTTTGACACTGAAATAGACCGTTGAGTACATGAAGAAGTAGTTCGGGGACACAGAATAGGACCGTAGAGTACTAGAGGAGATAGTTAGTGTTACACTGAATAGGACCGTATAGTACTAAGAATTTAGTCGTTAGACATTGAATAGTACGATAGAGTATTAGAGAAGGTATCGTGTGACACTGAATAACCGTAGAGTACTAGAGAAGGTAGTCGTGTGACCTGAATACGACGTAGAGTATATAGAATTTAGTCGTTTGACATTGAATAGAACGATCGAGTATTAGAGAAGGTAATCTGTGAACACTGAATAGGACCGTAGAGTCTAAGAAGGTAGTCCGTGTGACGTACTGAAATAGCACCGTAAGAGTACTAGAGAAAGGTAGTCTGTGACACTGAATAGGACCCGAAGAGTACTAGAGAATGAAGATGTGTCAGTGAATAGAACAGTAGAGTGCATGAGAAGATAGTCGTCTGAAACTGAATAGGACAGAAGAGTACTAGAGAACGTAGTCGTTGTTGACACTAAATAGGACCGAAGAGTACTAAAAAGGTAGATGTGCACTGAAAATAACCGTATAGGTAATAGAGAAGTAATCGTGTACACAGAAAAAAAACTATGACCATAGAGTACTAGAGAAATTAGTGGTGTGATACTGAATAGGACCATAGAGTACTAGAGAAGGGAGTTGTGTGACACTTCCCTCACTGTAGAAACTTTTTTTTCCATGGACAAATGTATATATATGTTTTTATTTTGTGTTCTGTGCCCAGTTCCTACGAGAGGGAGACAGAGTTTCTTTTACCACCAGTATTGTCGCGTCGGGACGGCGCGTGGTAGGTGGCCGTGCATATGTAGACAGCCTGCACTGTCTGCACAGAGAGCCCATGCTGTCTGCCAGCTTAGTTCATATTTCGTGCCATGTGTGATGAATGGTTTGAAAAACCGACAAGTTGAAGATTGAGACACTTATGCAGCATATGGGAATCTTTATTCAGGAAACGTTTCGCCACACAGTGGCTTCATCAGTCCAATACAAAGAGGAAGGCGTAAGGAGAGGAGGAGAATGAGGTAATCAGTCCCTCAACCTGGAGTCGATGTGTTCAGTCCATCAATCTTGTAGAATGTACAGCATAGGGCCGTAGACGTGGCTTATATACTGTAGTGAGGTGACGTGAAGTCAGATGGAGGCGGGTCATAGAGGTACCATCCACTAGTTCAAGTAGGTCCTTCGTTCAAAGGTGAACAAGTGATGAAGAATTCCTTTGTATATAAGACCCCATGATGCTTGCGTTTCCTACAGTTGTGATGAATGGTTGAAAAACCGACAAGTTGTCTGGAGATTGAGACACTTATCCGCATATGGGAATCTATATTCAGGAAACGGTTTTCGCCACACATTGCTTCATCAGTCCAATACAAAGAGGAAGGCGTAAGGAGAGGAGGGGGGGGGGGGAGAATGAGGTAATCAGTCCCTCAACCTGAGATCGATGTGTTCAGTTCCATCAAATCTAGTAGAATGTACAGCATAGGGCCGTAGACGTGGCTTATATACTTTAGTGAGGTGACGTGAAGCAGACGGATGCGGGGTCATATGGTTACATCCACTAGTCGAAGTAGTCTTCGTTCAAGTTGTGAACAAGTGTTGAAGAATTCTTTGTAATAAGACCCCATGATGCTGCCGTGTCATGACAGTTGTGATGAATGTTTTAAAACCCGACAAAGTGAAAGATTGTGCGACACTAATGCAGCATATGGGAATCTTTATTCAGAAACGTTTCGCCACACAGTGGCTTCATCAGTCAATACAGAAGAGGAAGGCGTAAGGAGAGGAGGTAGAATGAGGTAATCAGTCCCTCAACCTGGAGTCGATGTGTTCAGTCCATCAATCTTGTAGAATTGTACAGCAATAGGGCCGTAGACGTGGCTTAATATACTGTAGTGAGGTGACGTGAAGCAGAATGAGGCGGGGTCATAGTGGTACATCCCACTAGTCGAAGTAGGTCTTCCCTCTTTGTATGCCTGATGAAGCCACTGAGTGGCGAAACGTTTCCTGAATAAAGATTCCCAATATGCTGCATAAGTGTACCCTCAACCTTCCACTTGTCGGTTTTTCCAACCGATGGGTGTGTGTGGGAACAAGGCAGGTTTGCAACACTTTTGGTTGGAAACAGTAAATGTATAAAAGGCATTCAGCATGAAGTTATAAATAAAACAATAGATCAGGTCAGCAAACAAAGGGGGACAGCAGAGGGCAGCAAGGGAACTAGCTCCCTTAAGGTATACTATACTAATAGCAGGAGTGTAAGAAATAAGATAGATGACCTAAGATTAATTTTGCAAGTGCAGGAGACATAGATATTATTGCTATAACAGAGACCTGGCTCAATATCTGAAAGATAGAGAGATGCCCTCTTGAATGTCACATACAAGGCTATAAATTATCCACCCTGACAAGGACAACAGAAAGGTGGTGAGTAAGCGATGTATGTCAGTAGACAATTTAAATTGTTGTGTTGACCAAGATATAAATTAGAAAGCGTCAGCCACTGAATCTGTTTGGTTACAGATTCTCGAGGGCCCGAGAAAAACTAATTTTTGGTGTGTGATTACAGGCCCCAAATCTGACAGGGAGTGCAGTAAACTCTATGGGACGAAATTCGTAAGGCTCTACAACAAAAATGTTGTGCTAATGGGAGATTCAACTATAGACAGATTGACTAGCAATTTGACAGGAAATTTAGATGTCAGTGACTTTCTTGATACGATCCAGGATTGTTTTTTTAAAACAGTTTTGTGACAGAGCCAACTAGGGGAAATAACCTCCTTGACTTGTTCTTGCCAGTAGGGAAACACTAATTAATAATCTTGAGGTTAATGATGAGGCTTGGGGAAATGATCACAAATCACTACTCAGTTTTTAAAATATCATGGAATTCCCCTAATAATGGCAATCAAGTCTCCGTCCCTGACTTTCGCTTGGCTGATTTCATAGGACTGAAAAATTCTTAGGTGGGCAGAACTGGAATGACCTGACTAAGGGTCAGGAAGGGTGGTGATGGTTGCCGATAATGATGCTTTCCAGGGTCATAGTCTAGCTGCTCAAGTCAAATGTATGTTCAAATAGGGAATCAGATCAAACAAAAAATGATTCCAAAATGGATGAAACAATAGATTAAAATATCTGATTGGTCAAAAGAGAGGCATATATAGGCAAATCAAAAGGGAGAGGGGCAATTAGAAATCGATATATTCAGTTTAAGAGAGAATAAAAAAGGGATAGAAAGCAAAAAGAGATTATTGAGGTTTTAAAGTTGCAAGAGAATCGAAGACTAACCAAAGGATTCTTTCAGGTATACAGAAGTAAGATCAGGGACAAGATAGGCCCACTTCAAAAGTTCTCGGGTCACTCACTGACAGTGAAAGGAAATGTGAGAATTGTTAACACATACTTCCTCTCAGTTTTTATACACAGGAAGGATAACCAGCGATATCCCAGTAAATGATAAATTATGTAGAACAGACCGATAATTAACTGAGTCATTAGGGGTCACAAGTGACATTGTCCTTAAGGCAAATAGATAATTTAAAACCTAACAAAATCCCCAGCCCTGATGAACTGTATGCAAGGTTCTAAGGAATGTAAAGAGGAGCTTAGCACACCTTGGCTAATCTTTTCAACCATATCACTACAAACTGGCAATGGTGCCATAATAAGTGGAAAATGGGGCAAATGTGATACCAATTTTCAAAAACAGGTGACAGGTCACTTAGCTTCGAACTATAGACCCAATAACCTAACCTCCATATTGGGGAAAAATTTATGAATCTAATAATTGCCGAGGCAGTTCGTAAGCCACCTTGAAAAGCATAAATTAATCAACGAATCTCAGCATGGTTTTACAAAAGGGGCGTTCCTCCTGCCTTACGAATTTATTAACTTTTTTTTCACTAAGGTATCTGAGAGGTAATCATGGTAATGAATATGATATTGTGTAATATGGACTTCAGTAAGGCTTATGACAGGGTCTCCTACATTCCAGAGACTAGTGAGGAAAATTAAAGCCATGGAATAGGAGGAGAAATTTTTTCCCTGGATAGATGCATGGTTGACAAATAGCAGCAGAGAGTTTGTCATAAATGGAGAAATCAGAGTGGGGAAGTGTCCCCACAGACGAGCGTTGTTCACAGGGTCAGTGTTTGGGCCCCCTGCTGTTCCACAATCTACATAAACACATAGATGAGGGCAAAAGAGCGACATCGGAAAGTTGCCGATGACACCAAAATAGGCCGTCGAATTCAATTCTGACGAGGACATTCGAGCACGACCAGGAAGATTTGAATAGACTGATGCAGTGGTCGGAGAAGTGGCAGATGCCGTTTAATATAGACAACTGCAAAGTTCTAAATGTTGGACACAGGACAATAACCATGCCACATATAAACTAAATAATGTAGATTCTAAATATTACGGATTGCGAAAAAGATTTAGGAGTTTCTGGTTAGCAGTAATCTGAAACCAAGACAACAGTGCAATAGAGTGTTTCGCAATAAAGCTATAGAATCCTTGCCTTCAATCAATAACATAAACAAGAGGAGTCCCCTCAGTTGTTCATCAACTCTATACATCCTTGTTAGCCTCATTTAGATTATGCTGGTGGCACAGTTTTGGTCACCTTATTACAGAATAGGCTATATAAATTCTCTGGAAAATGTACAAAGGAGGGATGACAAAGTGATCCCATGTATCAGAAACCTTCCTATGAGGATAGACTAAGGGGCGCCTGAATCGCACTCTCTAGAAAGAAGCGTAGAATTAGGGGGGATATTATTGAGTTGGTATAAATGAAGAACAGGAATAAATATAGGGGATGTAATAGTGTGCTGAAAATATCTAGCCTAGACAGGACTCGCAGCAATGGTTTTAAGTTGGAAAAATTCCAGATTCAGGAAGGATATAGGAAAAGTACTGGTTTGGTAAAGAGTTGTGGAATGAGTGGAACAAACTCCCAAGTACCGTTATAGAGCAGAACGTTGTGTAGCTTTAAAAATAGGTTGATAAATAAATGAGTGATGTGGGTGGGTGTGAGTTAGACCTTTGATAGCTTGTGCCTACCAGGTCGGTTGCCTGTGTTCCTCCCTTAAGTCAATGTGACCTTGACCTGACAGGTTCGGTGCAATGCTTAAGCCGGTAGGGGGACTTGGACCTGCTCCGCATGGGCCATAGGCCTTCTGCAGTGGTTCCTTCGTTCTTATGTTCTTAGTTCAAACCATACATCACAACTGTCAGGACACGGCAGCATCATGGGTCTTATTACAAAGATATTTCAAACACTTGTATCAACCTTTGAACGAAGACCTACATTGACGACTAGTGGAATGGTACCACTATGACCCAGCCTCCATCTGCTCACGTCACCTCATACTACAGTATAAAGCCACGTCTACGGCCCTATGCTGTACATTCACAAGATTGATGGACTGAACACAATCGACTACCAGGTTGAGGGACGATTAACCTCTTTCTCCTCCTCTCCTTACCGCCCTTCCTCTTTCGTATTGGACTGATGAAGCCACTGTTGGGCGAAACGTTTTCCTGAATAAAGATTCCATATGCTGCATAAGTGTCTCATCTTCAACTTAGTCGGTTTTTCAAACCATCATCACAACTGTCAGACACGGCAGCATCATGGGGGTCTTATTACAAAAATTCTTCAACACTTGTTTCAACCTTTGAACGAAGACCTACTTTCGACTATGGATGGGTACCACTATGACTCCCGCTCCATAAAATCTGCTTCACGTCACCTCACTACAGTATATAAGCCACGTCTACGGCCTTATGCTGTACATTCTACAAGATTGATGGACTGAACACATCGATTCCAGGTTGAGGGACTGATTACCTCATTCTCCTCCTCTCCTTACGCCTTCCTCTTTGTATTGGACTGATGAAGCCACTGTGTGGCGAAACGTTTCCTGAATAAAGATTCCCATATGCTGCATAAGTGTCTCAATCTTCATTTCGTGCCATGCTGGTGCTGCCACCTACAGGCGTTGCCACTTCAGCCTTCCTGCCACAGACTCGCTCTCACTCTCACTGCGGCCTAGCAGGTAGACACAAGGCCTACTCCTAGCTCTCTCTCGTGGGATGGCTCGGCCCGGGCCATGGGTACAACACACAAGCCTGTGTACCCACCACGACTTAACAATAAAGTAAGAAGCCTCCGAAGATGCATCATTTTCTACCCGCTACCAGAACACTAAGCAAACTCGTTATAGTACACTGACTTACTGTATAGACTACACTGTGTGGCTTCCCTGACTTACTATATAGAATACACTGTGTGGCTTCCCTAACTTACTGTATATACACTACACTGCGTGAAGGTAATCGTGTGACACTGAATAGGACCGTAGAGTACTAGAGAAGGTAGTCGTGTGACATTGAATAGCACCGTAGAGTACTGGAGAAGGTAGTCGTTTGACAGTGAATATAACCGAAGACTACTAGAGAAGGTAGATGTGTCACTGAATAGAACCGCGTAGAGTGCAAGAGAAGGTATTCGTGTGACACTGAATAGGACCGTAGAGTGCTAGAGAAGGTACTCGTGTGACACTGAATAGGACAGTACTAGAGAATGTAGTCGTGTGACACTGACTAGGACAATAGAGTACAAGAGAAGGTAATCATGTAACACTGAATAGGACCGAAGAGTACTAGAGAATGTAGATGCATCACTGAATAGAACCGAAGAGTAAAAGAGAACGTTGTCGTGTGACACTGAATAGGACAGTAGAGTACTAGAGAAGGTAGTCGTGTGACACTGAATAGGACTGTAGCATAATAGAGAAGGTAGTCGTGTGACACTGAATAGGACCGTAGAATACTGTAGAATTTAGTCGTTTGACACTGAATAGGACCATAGCGTATTAGAGAATGTAATCTTGTGACACTGGATAAAACCGAAGAGTACTAGAGAATGTCGTCGTGTGACATTGAATAGCACTGTAGAGTACTAGAGAAGGTAGTCGTGTGACACTGAATAAGACTGAAGAGTACTAGAGAAGGTAGATGTGTCACTGATTAGAACCGAAGAGTACTAGAGAAGGTAGTCGTGTGCCACTGAGTCGGACGGCAGAGTACTAGAGAAGACAGTCGTGTGACACTGACTAGGACAATATAGTGCTAGAGAAGGTAATCATGTGACACTGAATAGGACTGTAGAGTAATGTAGAAGGTAGTCGTGTGAAACTGAATAGGGCCGTAGAGTACCAAAGAAGGTAATCGTGTGACACTGAATAGGACCCTAGAGTACTAGAGAACATAGTCGTTTGACACTGAATATGACCGTTGAGTACTAGAGAAGGTAGTCGGGTGACACAGAATAGGACCGTAGCGTACTAAAGAAAGTAGTAATGTGACACTGAATTGGACCGTAGATTACTAGAGAAAGTAGTCGTGTGACACCGAATACGACCAAAGAGTACTAGAAAATTTAGTCGTTTGACACTGAATAGGACCTTAGTGTATTAGATAAGGTAATCGTGTGACACTGAATAGGACCTTAGAGTACTAGAGAAGGTAGTCGTGTGTCACTGAATTCAGCCCGGGCACCGCCCATGAGGTACTAAGAAGGTAGTCTTGTGACCCTGAATTGGACTGTAGAGTACTAGAGAAGGTAGTAATGTGACACTGAATTGGACCGCAGAGTACTAGAGAAGGTATTCGTTTGACGCTGAATATGACCATAGAGAACTAGAGAAGGTAGCGTGTGAACCACTTGAATAAACCGTAGATACGAGGGAAAGTAGTCGTGTAACACTGAAGAGGACCACAGAGTACTAGAGAATTTAGTCCTTTGACACTGAATAGGATCATAGCGTAATAGAGAAGGTAATCGTGTTCACTGAATAGATACCGTAGAGTACTAGAGAATGTGTCGTGTGACTCAGATAGGACCATAAAGTACTTGAAAGGTTGTCGTTTGACTCTGAAATATGACCATATAGAACTAAAAGGTAGTCGTGTCACACTGAATATGACCGTACAGTACTAGAGAAGGTAGTCGTGTGACACTGAATAGGACCGTAGTGTATTAGAGAAGGTAGTCGTGTGACACTGAATAAGACCATAGAGTACTAGAGAAGGCAGTCGAGTTACACTGAATAGGACCGTAGGGTACTAGAGAAGGTAATCGTGTGACACTGAATACGACCATAAAGTACTAAAGAAGGTAGTCGAGTTAAACTGAATGTGACCATAGAGTACTAGAGAAGGTAGTTGTGTGACACAGAAAAGGACCGTAGAGTATTAGAGAACGTAGTCGTGTGACACTGTGTAGGACTGTAGAGTAAAAGAAAAGGTTTTCATGTGACACTGAAGAGGACCGTAGAGTACTAAAGAAGGTAGTCGAGTTATACTGAATGTGACCGTAGAGTACTAGAGAAGGTAGTCGTGTGACACTGAATAGGACTGTAGAGTAAAAGAAAAGGTAGTCGTGTGACACTGAATAGGACCGTAGAGTACTAAAGAAGGTAGTCGTGTTAAACTGAATAGGACCGTAGAGTACTAGAGAAGGTAGTTGTCTGACATATAATAGGACCATAGACTACTAGAGAAGGTAGTCGTGTGACACTGAATAGGACTGTTGAATACCAGAGAAAATAGTCGTGTGACACTGAATTGGTCCGTAGAATACTAGAGAAGGTAGTCGAGTGACACTGAATAGGACCGTCGAGTACTAGAGAAGGTATTCGGGTAACACTGAATATGACCGTAGAGTACTAGGGAAGGTAGTCGTGTGACACTTAATAGGACCGTGTAGTACTTAATATTGTAGTCGTGTTAAATTGAATAGGACCGTAGCGTACTAGAGAAGGTAGTTGTGTGAAATATATTAGGGCCATAAAGTACTAGAGATGGTAGTCGTGTGACACTGAATAGGACTGTAGAGTACCAGAGAAGATAGTTGTGTAACACTGAATAGGGCCGTAGAGTACTAGAGAAGGTAGTAGCATGACACTGAATAGGACCGTCGAGTACTAGAGAAGGTAATCGTGTGGCACTGAGTAGCACTGTTGAGTACTAGAGAAGGGAGTCGTGTGACACTGAATTGGACCGAAGAGTACTAGGGAAGGTAGATGTGTCTCTGAATAGAACTGAATAGTACTAGAGAAGGTAGTCGTGTACCACTGAGTCGGACGGCAGAGTACTAGAGAAGATAGTCGTGTGAAACTGACTAGGACCATATAGTGCTAGAGAAGGTAATCATGTGACACTGAATAGGACCCTAGAGTAATGTAGAAGGTAGTCGTGTGAAACTGAATAGGGCCGTAGAGTACCAAAGAAGGTAATCATGTGACACTGAATAGGACCCTAGAGTACTAGAAAACATAGTCGTTTGACACTGAATATGACCGTTGAGTACTAGAGAAGGTAGTCGGGTGACACAGAATAGGACCGTAGCGTACTAGAGAAAGTAGTAGTGTGACACTGAATAGGACCGTAGATTACTAGAGAAAGTATTCGTGTGACACCGAATACGACCGTAGAGTACTTAGATTTAGTTGATAAATTAAGTTTGACCATAATAAACTTCATCACAAATTCTACAAGGAATCTTATAGACACGTCCGTCAGAATTTTGGGGGGAATTCTTTATCAAAAGTTTTTTTGCTGTATCAAGATTTTTAAATGCAACTTTAATATTAAAAGTCTTAAGAAGAGAAGGCATATCAACCAAGTTTTCATGGTAATGGAGAATCAACGTATTTTTAGTTGAATAAGGCTGGTTGTCCCTTTTATTGTTGTAAAAAAGTATTTCTTGCAATTTTAAATGATTTATCAATTACATTTCTTGGGTATTTCAGATCATTGGCTATTTCATAAATTTTTGGATATTTCTTCATCTATTTCATCTTCATTATTAGCTCAATATGATCAGTTTCGTATAAATTATGAAAATGGCTTGTTAACATTTTGAGCCATATTGTTGGTAAAATTTCTAACTTTAATGTTAAAAACAACATAGATTTAATTGACAAATTAAGCTCCTTGACTGAAATGAATTATTTTAACATGGTTAGTTTTGATGTTAGTTCTTTGTTTACGAAAGTTCCTGTTGATGATTTACAAAGTTTCTCATCTGAAGAACTCATAAATTATGATTTACCATTGCCAGTTCCTACCATCATTAAACTTATTAAACTTTGCATTGTTGATGCAAAATTTGTATTTAATGATAAGTTTTACACTC
>NC_069483.1:2138122-2165556 GCF_026875155.1 Cherax quadricarinatus
TATATAAAAATATATATATATATATATAATATAATTATATATTTATTTATAAATATATAATATAATATATATATAAAATTTATTTATAATATATTATATATATAATATATAAATATATATATATAATATATATAATATATAAAATAATAAATATATAATAAAAATATAATATAATATATAAAATAAATAAAATATATATAATAATATATATAATATATATATATTATATATATTAATATAATATATAATAAAATTATAATAAATATAAATATAATATAAATATATATCCCCATTATGAATTTAAGTGAACAACATTTACTGTTCCCTTTTCCATTCCCCCCACAGCCAGTTCCTCACTCAACGATATTATTTTTTTCTGTAAATAGTTATAAATTTAAAGGAGAGTGGATTACCACACACTGTAAATTTCCACACTTTGCTATCCTGTAGGACGGGCTGGACAAGGTAGGACGGGCTGGACAAGGTAGGACGGACTGGACAAGGTAGGACGGGCTGGACAAGGTAGGACGGGCTGGACAAGGTAGGACGGGCTGGACAAGGCGCTGCCTCTTCATTTAATATCTACAAAAATTCTACTGCCAATTAATCAGTAAGTTCCCTTCATATATTGCAGTGTACGTCACACTGCAGTTATTTATATGTTTAAATGACGTGTAGTGATAATACTAAATTACGACATACACTAAGAATGACTGATGAGTCTGGCTACTACGACACACGAACAATGAGTGATGACGCTGGCTACTACGACATACACTAACAATGAGTGATGACGCTGGCTACTACGACATACACTAACAATGAGTAATGACGCTGGCTACTACGACATACACTAACAATGAGTGATGAGGCTGGCTACTACGACAAAACACTAACAATAGTGATGACGCTGGCTACTACGACATACACTAACAATGACTGATGACGCTGGCTACTACGACATACACTAACAATGAGTAATGACGCTGGCTACTACGACATACACTAACAATGAGTAATGACGCGCTACTACGACATACACTAACAATGAGTGATGAGCTGGCAAATTACGACATACACTAACAATGAGTAATGACGCTGGCTACTACGACATACACTAACAATGAGTGATGACGCCCGGCAACTACGACATACACTAACAATGAGTGATGACGCTGGGGTACTAGACATACACTAACAATTTGTGATGACACTGGCTACTACACATAAAACTAACAATGAGTGATGACGCTGGCTACTATGACATACACTAACAATGAGTGATGACGCTGGCTACTACGACAACACTAACAATGAGTTATGACGCTGGGTACTACGACATACACTAACAATGAGTGATGACGCTGGCTACTGCGACATACACTAACAATGACTGATGATCTGGGCCCACTACGACATACACTAACAATAGTGAAGACCTGGCTACTAGACATACACTAAACAAAATGATGACGCTGGCTACTACGACATACACTAACAATAGTGAGACGCATGGCTACTACGACATACACTAACAATAATGAGACGCTGGCTACTACGACATACACTAACAATGAGTGATTTACCGCTGGCTACTATGAACAAAACACTAACAAAGAGTGATGACGCGGGTACTACGACATACACTAACAATGAGTGATACGCCGGCTACTACGACATACACTAACAATGATGATGACGCTGGCTACTATGACATACACTAACAAGACTGATGACGCTGGCTACTACACATAACACTAACAATGAGTTTATGACGCTGGCTACTACGACATACACTAACAAGAGTGATGACGCTGGCTACTATGACATACACTAACAATGACTGATGACGCTGGCTACTACGACATACACAAAAAATGAGTGATGACGCTGGCTACTACGACATACACTAACAATGACTGATGACGCTGGCACTACGACATACACTACAATGAGTGATGACGCTGGCTACTACGACATACACTAACAATAGTGATGACCTGGCTACTACGACATACACTAACAATGAGTGATGACGCTGGGGTACACGACATACACTAACAATGATGATGACGCTGGCTACTACGACATACACTAACAATGATGATGACGCTGGCTACTACGACATACACTAACAATGAGTGATGACGCTGGCTACTACACAACACTAACAAAAGTGATGAGGCTGCTACTACGACATACACTAACAATAGTGATGACGCTGGCTTACTACGACATACACTAACAAAGAGTGATGACGCTGGCTACTACGACATACACTAACAATGAGTGATGACGCTGGCTACAAAGACATACACAAAAAATGAGTGATGACGCTGGCTACTACGACATAAAACCCAACAATGACTGATGACGCTGGCTACTACGACATACACTAACAATGATTGATACGCTGGCTACTACGACATACACTAACAATGAGTGATGACCAGTCAAGCACAAACTCATGTATGTCCCTTACACTTTACAAATACCAACAACATTTAATTAATATAACATCAAATTAAAATAAAATCTATATTCAATTAAATATGGGGTGTATGAGTGATATGTAATTATAATATATTTGTGAAGTATAAAATAAATTTCCAGTGTGACTTTGTAAATGGACCCAAATCGGACGAAACGTCGTCGTAAGCCCTGTCTTCCCATGTGGGGTATTTGTGATCGTTTCCCGTCACGGGATTGTGCATATTTTTTGTTATTTATAATTTCCATGTATAAAAATAATAGCAAAGGCTTGAGTTGTAAATTTAATTAATACAACAGAAAATTTTATAGTTAATATTGTAGCCTGCAGCAAGGCTACCGAGAGTTACTGCACAGACTACACTGTGTGCTATCCTGACTTACTTTATAGACTACACTGTGTGGCTACACTGACTTACTGTATAGACTACACTGTGTGGCTTTCCCGACTTACATAAAAGACTACACTGTGGCAACCCTGACTTACTGTATAGACTACAATGTTGTTTTTTTACCCTGACTACTATATAACACAAAAGTGTGGCTATCCTGACTTACTTATAGACTACACTGTGTGGCTACCCCGACTTACTATATGACTACACGTGTGGGTACCCTGACTTACTATATAGACTACACGTGTGGCTTCCCTGACTTACTGTATATACCTACACGTGTGGCAAACCTGACTTTCGTATAGACTACACTGGGGTATCTTCCCTGACTTACTGTATATACACTACACTTGTGGGTACTCTAGAACAGCCTGTACTGCTGCACAGAACAGCCCATGCTGTCTGCCACTTCGTTCAAATTTCGCACCATGCCAGTGCTGCCACCTATAGGCGCTGCCCACTTCAGCCTGCCTGCCCCTGCCTCGCTCTCACTCCTCACTGCAGCCTAGCAGGAAGACACAGGCCTCTCCTAGCCTTCCTCTTGTTGATGGCCCTGGCCCGGCCATGGGCACAACAAACTAAGCCTTTAAACCCACCACGACTTACAATAAAGTAAGAACCTCCAGATGATGACATTTTACTACCCCGCTACCAGAGCACTAAACAAACTTGTTATAAATGGTGGAAAGTCGTGGTCGCAGCAGTTGTTTGCCCAGAGAGAGGAAGGAAGAGGTATGAAGTCATCTTCACTTCATCATCCCATACAACAAGCATCCGTCTCTCAACAAGTTATCCTGATGTTGTGTCTGCACGTTTGAGCACCCAGACACAGGAACAAGCAGGATCCCGCCGAAATTTACCGAATTTCTTCGAGAATTGTAAGTGGCGTCCCAATGACCCCATGCTGTTTCTCAAGTCACATGTTCAGCGTCACTTGTATGTTGCTGTTGTTGTTCAGCTCAGCACAGCTGTTTCAGCAAGCCAGAGGTGAGTTTCGTGGTGATTTCTGCGTCCAGTGTGAGTTCTCCACGTGTTTGTGGGAGGAGGAACTGGCCGCTCCTTGCCTCGCCCTGCTGTACTCTCACACCTCACCAGCCTACCATACACCACTCACCACTACCCACTCCCTCTGCTGTGTTTTCTGCTGTTTTCCATGTGAATTCATTGCTAGAACTGTGTTATCCGAGTGCCCGAGGCCACTCGAAGCTACGTGGATCAGCATGCCACGTAGATCACGACGCCACGTGGATCCCGACACCACGTGGGTGTGGGCGATGTCACGTGGATCTACCAGCCACGTGAGTTACCAATGTCCCAGGCCTCATGCTGTGGTCTGCTCCCACATCACATCGACGTCACCCACGACGGGCCGACTTCATGACGCCACGATATCTCTGACTCCCCAAACGATGTCTGTCTGACGTACCTCGAGATGTCTGCTGGGACGTCACATGCTGCGACGTCATCACTCCTGACATACAGATTCCCCACCATCAGTTTTCAGAATTATTAAAATATTGTCGAGAAGACTCAGAGAAGAATATGTCGTGTGTTAATTCCTCTCGTCTGTTTTTTTTTAGTTTTGTCTTGTGTCATTTTTGTGCACGGAAAAGCATTTTTGCAGTTTAACCCATGTTTACGATGTCCCACTGGGTGTTTAAATTTTTCCATGGCCAGTGGGGTCTGAGCCAGACCTGGTAGCCCCACGTGCAAAGTCACCCAATATGACCAGTGGTTGACAGCTGATGAAAGAACCCCCGAGAGCCCGAGCCCTTTGTACAGAAATTTTTTGCTCGTTGCTCATTAGTTTGCAAAAATCGCACCTGCTACGATTCCATTGATTTGTTTTATTCCCTCAAACCTTAGAATGCAGTTATATGTAAGAAACAAGTTGGGGACTCTTAGACTAACCCCTGCTACAACCCAACTGCCAAAGGGAAGATACTCTCAAGCCCAGTCAGCCTGTCGGGAGGCGCTGTGTCAGCCCCGTGTCACAAGCTTCATAGCGCCTGCACAAAGATGATGTCACTTTTACTGCTACCTCCACTGCAGTCTGGAGTATGATGTTTAAAGACTCCCCTTTTTCGCCCCTCGACTCTGCCTCGACTCTCTCCACAACTATTCCACGCTCACCGGCAGTGACAGCCCAGCGACAGTACAGTCGAGAAGTGTCTCCTGAGTCGCTTGCCAGAAGTCCTGCCCAGTTGCCGAGTTTTGTCGACGCCTCACTCGAGGGCACCAGCATGTCGTGCACCAGGTTGAGTGAAACCTGCAGCGACTCCTACGATGACTGCTTCACCGTTCCAGAGGAGACCGTACCCTGTTACGTCACAGCTCAGCCCAGCAATGTCTCCGTCCTCCGTGTTGCAGTATCTGTCCAGACACAGGAAGGCGTGCAGTGATGCACTTCGATGCTCACTGCCTTTGACCACGATGTTTAGCACACCCCATATGTTTTTTTCTTCCCTCCCTGTAGGAAGTTTTTTTTTCCATGGCCAAATGTATATATATGTTTTTTATTTGTGTTCTGTGCCCAGTTCCTACGAGAGGGAGACAGAGTTCTTTACCACCATATTGTCGCGTCGGGACGATGCGTGGTAGGTGGCCGAGCATATGTAGACAGCCTGCACTGTCTGCACAGACAGCCCATGCTGTCTGCCAGCTTAGTTCAAATTTCGTGCCATGCTGGACGCCACCTATAGGCGTTGCCACTTCAGCCTGCCTGCCATTGACTCGCTCTCACTCTCACTGCGGCCTACCAGGAAGACACAAGGCCTACTCCTAGCTCTCTCTCGTGGGATGGCCCGGCCCGGGCCATGGGCACAACACACAAGCCTATGTACCCACCACGACTTAACAATAAAGTAAGAAGCCTCCGAAGATGCATCATTTACTACCCGCTACCAGAACACTAAACAAACTCGTTATAGTACCCTGACTTACTGTATAGAATACACTGTGTGGTTCGACTTACATTACACTACACTGTGCTCCTGACTTATATAACACTACACTGGTGGCTACCCTGACTTACTGTATATACACTACACTGCGTGACTTCCCTGACTTACTGTATATACACTACACTGTGTGGCTAACCTGACTTACTTTATAGACTACACTGTGTGGCTTCCCTGACTTACTATATATACACTAGACTGTGTGGCTTACCCTGACTTACTGCTATAGAACTACACTGGGTGGCTTCTCTGACTTTCTATATAGACTACACTGTGTGGCTTCCCTTACTTACTGTATGTACACTACACTGCGTGGCTACCCGGATTTACTGTATAGACTACACTGTGTGGCTTCCCTGACTTATTATATAACTACACTTCTTCCGATTACTGATACATGTGTGGTACCCTGACTTACTGTATATACACTACACTGTGTGCTACCTGACTTTACTGATATAGACTACACTGTGTGGCTTCCCTGACTTACTGTATTACACTACACTATGGTGGCTAACCGACTTTACTGTTATAGACTACACTGTTGCGGCTTCCCTGACTTATTATATATACACTACACGTGTGGGCTTTCCTGACTTACTTATAGACTACACTGTGTGGCTTACCTGACTTACTTATACACACTACACTGTGTGGCCTATCCACTGCCTTACTGTATAACACTACACTGTGTGGCTATCCTGACTTACTGTATATACACTACACTGTGTGGCTACCTGATTTACTTATAGACTACACTGTGTGGCTTTACTGACTTACTATATAACACTACACTGTGTGGTTCCTGACTTACTGTATATACACTACACTGTGTGGCTTCCCTGACTTACTATATAGAATATACTGTGTGGCTTCTCTGACTTACTGTATATACACTACACTGTGTGGCTTTCCTGACTTACTGTATATACACTACACTGTGGCAACCTGATTACTGTATAGACTACACTCGTGGCTTTACTGACTTACTATATACACTACACTGTGTGGCTACCCTGACTTACTGTATATACACTACACTGTGTGGCTACCCTGACTTACTGTATATACACTACACTGTGTGGCTTCCCTGACTCACTTTATACATTACACTTTGTGGCTACCCTGACTTACTGTATATTCACTACACTGCGTGGCTTCCCTGACTTACTATATTCACTACACTGTGTGGCTTCCCTGACTTAGTATATAGACTACACTGTGTGGTTTCCCTGACTTACTATGTAGACTACACTGTGCGGCTTCCCTGACTTACTATATACACTACACTGTGTGGCTAACCTGACTTACTGTATAGACTACACTGTGTGGCTTCTCTGACTTACTATATAGACTACACTGTGTGGCTTCCCTGACTTACTATATATACACTACACTGTGTGGGTACCATGACTTACTCTATAGACTACACTGTGTGGCTTCCCTGACTTACTATATAGACTACACTGTGTGGCTTCACTGACTTACTGTATATACACTACACTGTGTGGCTACTCTGACTTACTGTATATACACTACACTGTGTGGCTACCCTGATTTACTGTATAGACTACACTGTGTGGCTTTACTGACTTACTATATACACTACACTGTGTGGCTTCCCTGACTTACTGTATATACACTACACTGTGGCTAACCTGACTTACTGTATAGACTACACTGTGTGGCTTCCCTGACTTACTATATAGAATATACTGTGTGGCTTCTCTGACTTACTGTATATACACTACACTGTGTGGCTACCCTGACTTACTGTATATACACTACACTGTGTGGCTACCCTGACTTACTGTATATACACTATACTGTGTGGGTACCCTGACTTACTGTATATACACTACACTGTGTGGCTACCCTGATTTACTGTATAGACCACACTGTGTGGCTTCCCTGACTTACTATATACACTACACTGTGTGGCTACCCTGACTTACTGTATATACACTACACTGTGGCTACCCTGACTTACTGTATATACACTACACTGTGTGGCTACCCTGACTTACTGAATAGACTACACTGCGTGGCTTCCCTGACTTACTATATAAACTATATTGTGTGGCTACCCTGACTTACTGTATATACACTACACTGTGTGGCTACCCTGACTTACTGTATATACACTACACTGTGTGGCTTCCCTGACTCACTTTATACATTACACTGTGGCTACCCTGACTTACTGTATATTCACTACACTGCGTGGCTTCCCTGACTTACTATATTCACTACACTGTGTGGCTTCCCTGACTTAGTATATAGACTACACTGTGTGGTTTCCCTGACTTACTATATAGACTACACTGTGCGGCTTCCCTGACTTACTATATACACTACACTGTGTGGCTAACCTGACTTACTGTATAGACTACACTGTGTGGCTTCTCTGACTTACTATATAGACTACACTGTGTGGCTTCCCTGATTTACTATATACACTACACTGTGTAGCTCACCTGACTTACTGTTTAGACTACACTGTGGGGCTTCTATAACTGGTTTGTTTGGTAGGCTGTAGCAAGCGGGAAGTTAAATGATGAACTTCTTCGGAAGCTTCTTCGTTTTTTGTTAAGTCGTAGGGGGTTTTACACAGGCTTGTGTGTTTGTCCCCAGGGCCCCGGGCGGGGCCACCCCACGAGATAGAGCTGGGAGGTTGTGTTTCTGCTGGGCCCGCTGTGTGAGTAGGAGAGGAAGTCGGGGCTTGAAGTGGAAAGGCTACAGAGGGCGCACCTGGGGCGCGAAATATGAACAAAAGCTGGCAGACCAGGGGCTGTCTGCGCGACAGACGGGCTGTTACATCCCCGGGCCCCACCTACCGTGCATCGTCCCGTGCAAAAAATCTGGTGGTCTCGTCGTGGGAACAGGGCCCAGGGGCAAAAAAATAAAAGCAATATTTAATTTGGGACAGGGAAAAAAAAAACTTCCTAAGGGAGGGAAGAAAAAAAATGTGGGGGGGTTTTGTGCAAAAACATCGTGGTCTTAGGC
Source organism: Cherax quadricarinatus (assembly GCF_026875155.1). Taxonomy (NCBI): domain Eukaryota; kingdom Metazoa; phylum Arthropoda; class Malacostraca; order Decapoda; family Parastacidae; genus Cherax; species Cherax quadricarinatus. The sequence goes on from NC_069483.1 coordinate 2,146,974, forward strand.
AGTGGGTCGAAGGGCATCACTGACCCCTTCCCTGCGTCGGGAAAGATACTGAACAAGGGACATCGCTGCGGCTGAGCTGTGACGTGAAAGGGTAGGGTTTCCCCTGGAAGGGTTTTGGGAAGCAGAATCGTAGGGTGCTGCAGGTTTCATCAACCTGGGCACGACAGCTGGTGCCTCGGTGAGGCGTCGACAAAATCGGCAATGGGGAGGGCTTCTGGCAAGCGATAGGGGAAATTCTGACTGGTTCGTCGCTGGGGTGTCATGCCGGGGAGGTGGAGCGAGTGTGGAGTGGTCGTGGCAGGACGATGGGCAAAAAATCGGGGTGTAAATCTACCCCAGTGCAGTGGGGGATCTAGCAGCAAAATGAATCTTCTATGTGCGGCTTACGAAAAAACTTGTGACCGGGCTGACACGTGTGCATTTTTTCGCAGTTGGGTTATAGCAGAGGTTGTCTAAACATCCCCCGATTTTTTTTTATAACTGCAGTGAAGGTTTGTAGGTGAAGTGAAACAAATTTTTTCGATGGGAATCGTAGCAGGTACATTTTGAAAAACATCACGAGCGAGGGAGCAAAAAAAGCTTTTTTGTACAAGGGGGGCTCGGTCCCCCGGGCGTCTGATAGCGTCAAACACACGGGTCACCCGGGGTGACTTAGCACAGGGGTTTGCTACTCAGGTTTCTGGCTCAGCCCCTCAAATGGAAAACAAACCCCCGGGAAAAATTTAAAAACCAAAAGGGTACAAAAGGGCCAAAAAACTAAAAAGGGATGCTTTTTGTTTGCACAATATTTTTTTGAAAAACTAAAAAAATTTAAAAAGTGGAACACTGTAAAGGGAAAAAAATTAACCCCCACGACATTATACTCCAACTTCTCGAAATACTAAAAAATTTTCCGGGGGAAACTCACTCAAAGGTGACTTAAAGGAAAAATCCGAGGTGACGTCGGCGGGCCTGTGACGCCAGAAAATGGGGCGAGGGTGACTTCCAGCAGACAAACCCGAGGTGCCTGGGAAAACCGGGTAACTCAAAAATTTTGGAGGTGACCACCCCCCCAACCCCCCTTTTTCGGGTGATCCAGGGGCAGACCTCGGGATTTTCCCCATGAAGTCCGGGCACCATCGTTGGTAAGTTACAAGGGAAAACAGAGAAAACCACAAGGGGGGGCCTGGGGAATTTTGGTAACTTACGGGGGCGGGGGGTATGAAATCCCCCAAAACCCTGGGCGCCCCTTTACCCCAAGGGGCCGGGAAAAAAACGGGAATGCGGGTCCCCCAAAACTTTCACCGGGGGCCCTTCGGAAACAGCTCTGGCTGAAAACAAAAACGGGAAAGAAAAAAAGGGAAGGAAAAGGGGGCTTAAAAAAAGGGGGAAGGGTAGCGGGGACCGTTGGGGCGGGGTAATTTTCGAAAGGTTTTTTTCGGCGGGCCCTTCTTTTCCTTCCCAACCCAAAAACACAAGGGAAAATAAAAACACCGGGGGGGAGGGGAAATCCCCTTCAAACCCCCCCCCCCTTCTGGAAACAAAACTGTTCGGAGCTGAACCCAAAACCCCCGGGCTTTTTTAAACGTGAGGGGGTTTTTGAAAACTTCTTGGAAACCTTGGAAATTTTTTAAGCTTTTGGGCCCGCTGTTAGGTGGGGGCAAACCTTTCCCGGAAATTTGGGGGCCCTTTTTCCGGCTGGCCCCCTTGTTGTTAAACCTGGGTCTGGGGAACCCTCAAACGTGGGGCAAAAAAAACCCAAACGACACGGGGCTTTTTGGGAGAAAAAGGGGCCCCCCCCCGGACTTCTTTGAAAATAATTAAGTGGGTTGATTTTAAAATACCCTTCCTTTTCCCTTTTTCCCCAAAACCCCGAACTGTGGGCCCCTGCCAATGAAAAACCCTTGTTTTGGGTTATTTAAAAGCAACGTGTTAAATGATTTTTCCGGAAATCCTTTCGGTTTTATTTGTTAAACCTTGGGGTTACAAAAAGGTTGTGGTTTGGGCCCATGGCCCCCGGGGCCACCCATCCCACAAGAAACAGGAAAACCTTGGTTTTTGCTTACTCCTTTTATAAAACCATTTTTCCCAACCTAATTCAACCCCCAAGGGGGAGCCCCTTGAGGTCCAAAAATTTAATGAATAAAGGGAGCCCCCAAAATTTTTGTAAAACCAATTTTAAAAAGGCGGGTTCTACATTCCCGACTTTTTTAATAAAAATTAAACCTTTTTTGTTTTCCCTTTGACTTTTTATTACAAAATTTTTTTTGATTTTATTTTTAAATTAATTTAAAATTATTAATTTTTAGATTAATTTTTTTTATTAATTTTAAAATTTTTATTTTTATTAATTTTTAACTAAGAAATTTTTATTTATTTTTTTTTTTTTTACACACCCCGGTTTTGTGGGTTTGGAAAAAAAATTTCCCCCGATATTCCACTATACTGTTTCCAAACTTTCCACTAATTTTTTAAACTGCAAAATAACCCTGGGTTTTAATCCCAAAATTCAAAGTCCCAAAAAATTTTTAAATTTTCCCACTCCGGAAAAAAAAAAATCCTCCCCCCCAAACGGGTAACCCGGCCCCGGTTTTCCTAATTTAACCCCTTTTAATTTTAAGAAAAAATTTTTTAAAGTATTTTAAATCAAAAATTTTAAATAGAAAGGGAAAGTTAAAAAACCCCCTTTTCTCCTTTATTATGCCCCCCCCTGTGCCTGCCTGGAACCCCCAAGTGAAGTAAAACCCTTTTTAATTAATTTAAAATTAAAATTGTTTTAAAATAAATTTTTAATTTAAGTTATTTTTTTATTTTAATTTAAAAAAATTTTATTATTAAACATTTTTAAATTTAATTTTATTAAATCAATTTTTTTTTTTTTTACCACACCCCATTCCCCAAAAAGCCCCGGGGGCCCCTAAAGTTCTTCCCCCAAACATTCATCCCCATGCCTTCCCAAAGGGCTTTAAAACTTTTAACCTCAACATTACCCCCCCCTTTCCCAAAGGACACTTTTCTTTTCCCCAAAGACCCCAAGTCCCCTCCTTTTTTTTTTTTTCCTCTAACCCCTTCTAAAATTCCCCCTTTTTTCTAACCCCCCTTCCAACACCCACTCCAAATTTTAAAAAAACCCTTTTCCCCCTCCATTCCCCCCTAATCAAAAAACCTCACCAATCCTTTTTGAACCCCAAACCCCTTTTTCCCCAAAAAACCCTTTTTTAAACCCCCTTTTTTTTCCCCCTCCAAAACCCTTCCACCAACCCCTCCCCCCTTCCTCCCAAAGAATTGATAAAAAACCTTTTGGGGAAACCCCCACATTTGGGTATTCTTTACTTTTAACCCCCAACCCCTTTTTCCCGGGCCCCTCTCAACTTTTTAAACCCCCCCCCTTTAAAAATTAAAACAACCCTAAAACACAAACCTTCCCCCTAAGGGCCATTTTTTAACGGGGTTTCCCCTTTCCTCCACAACTTAATCCCCCATTTCCCCCTAAAAACCTTTGTTAAAACCCTTACCTCCTCCCACCCCCTCCTTCCCCCCCCAAACCCCTTTTTTTTCCCCCCCAAAAACCCCCTTTCCACCCCTCCTTTTTTTTCCCCCCCCCCTTCCCCCTTGTTCCCCCCCCACCCCCCTTCCCTTAACCCCCCCCTGCCCTCCCCCCCTTCCCCCAAAATCCCCCCTCCCCCCCCCCCCCCCCCCGTTTCCATCCCCCCTTCCCTTTAAATTTTTTTGTTTCCCCTTAACCTCCCCCCTTTCCTTTTCCCCCCCCCTTTAAATTTCCCTTCCCTTTGGCCCCCCCCCCCCTTTTTTTTACCTCCCCCCCCCCTTTCCCCTTTCCTCCCCGGCCCTTTCCCCCTCCCCGACCCTTTCCCCTCCCCTTTTTTTTTCCCCCTTTCCCCCCCTTTTCCCCCTCCACCCCTCCCCCCGCCCCCCCTTTCCTTCCCAAAACCTTACCAACCCCCCCCCTTAAAAATTTCAACCCCCCTTTCCCCCCCCTCCACCCCCTTTCCCCCCCAAAGGCCTCCCTTTTTCGGGGAAAAATTTTTTTTTACAAAAACTCTCCCCTTAACCCCTATCCCCCTCCTTCCCTTTTTAGTCCTTTCCCCCCTACACCAAACACTTGCAACATCTCCCAAACATTGCCCCCCAAACCACCCTGTCATACCCCTTTTTTCCAAACCCCATAAATGCCACAAAAAACCTCTTTACCCTTATCAAATTTCTTTTTCCCCCTTATATTTTTCCCCTTTAAACACCTGGTCCACACCCCCCCCTTCCTTTCCTAAACCTCCTTTTTTCACTGCTATCCTTTTTCCCCCCTCTTACTCTTAATTCTTTAAATTTTAACCCCTTACCATACCCATTTACCAGGTACACTCAACAGACTTATCCCCCTAAATTTTTGAAACCTCTTTTACCCCCCCTTTCCCTTTTATACAAAGAAACAAATTGCATGCCCCTCTGCCAATCCCTAAAAAACCTTTAACCCCTCCCAAACATTTTTTTAAATAATTGCACCAACCACCCCAGAACAAACCCCCAAACCTGCTTTAACATTTCTATCTTATCCCAAACAATCCCGGCTCCCCTTAGCCCCCTTTATTTTACCTACTGCCTCAAAAAATTTTCCCCCACACCAAAAGGGGGGCTCTTCCTCACTCCTTTTTTACAAATGTTTTTTCCCCCTTCCCCTATACAGAAATAAACAGCCCCCCTATCTTCATCAACATTTAAAAATTCCCCAAAATTTTTTCCTTTCCCAAATCACCCCAAATACCTCTAACTTCCATTTAGAAACTTTTCCTCTCCTATTTTTAACTTGAAAAAATCGTTTGTTCTTTTGTTTTTCTTAACTGTTAATCTCCCCTCCAAAATTTTTTTCTTTTTTTCAACAAAATTTGTTGAAAACATCTCACCCACTTCTCAATTGCCTCTTTTTAAAATTGCTTCACCACTCTCTTAACTTCTTCTTTTTCTCCCATATACTTTTGCCCCCCTTGCTTTCACTTCTATTTTAAAAACTCCCATATCTAATTTTTTTCTCCCTTACAAACTCTCTTTCATCATCTTTCACCAATCGCTCCTTTTTCCCCCTCCGAAACCCATTTTTTCCTGAAAACCCCCAAAACTTCTGCGAACACCTAACACAACCTCTTCGACCCCATTGCCTATGCTCTAAATTGACCCCAATCTATCCCCCAAATAGCTTTTTTATATTTTAAACCCAAACTGCCTCCTATTTTTAAAAAAATTAAAAAATTAAGTTTAAAAAAGGGGCCCTTACACGACGTTTGGGTCCGACTTAAAACCTTTTAAAAAAATTCCCCCCAAACGACAAGGAGAGCAGGGATTTTTTAAATAAGGCAGGAGGGGGTAGCGTATTAAAAGGGTTTGGGTGGTAGAAATTTAATGAGGGGGTAGTAATTTTTGGAGGGGCCAGTCAAAAAACTAAAAAGAGGGGGCACGGCCGGGGAAAGCGGGTGCCCAAAAAAGGAGCTTTTGCCCAAAAGGGAAGTTTGGTGCCCCAGGATGGTATGACAAGAACACCGAGGGGTGAAAAAAAAATAAATAAATAAAGAAAGAAGGAACAAATACACAGGGCAAAGACAAAAAAAAACAAGGGGAAAAAGGAAAGATAAAGGGGAAAAAGGGAGAAGAAAAAAAAAGGGGGAATTAGGTTTGGTCATGATGTTCTGAATTTGGGAAGGAAATTTTATCCAAAAACCCTGAAAGTCCTGTACGTCCTATCATACCCCCGGGGTTTCTGTCTCTTATTCCCCTTGCTTTTTGGGTTGGGCCCAAAACCCTCACCCCCCTTTCTAGGTACTTTTCTCCTGCCCCCCCTCCTCACTCAAAAGCCCCCCTTCTTTAAAAGGGGTTTCACTCTCTCCCCGACCTGAAAGGGAAAACTTAGTCTTGACGTTAAACCCCCTTTTCCCACCAATTCCCTTTTGTTTTTTGTCCTTGTTTTTGTTTTAGAAGAACCCCAAAGAAGGGTTTCTAATCCCCCTATCCCACAATGTTTTTTCTTGTCTTATCCGCCTCGTTTTGGGCCTCAAATTTCCCTTTTTTTCCCTTTTCCAAAGGGAAATTTTAAATTTTTAAAACCCTTTTCGGTGTCCTATGGGCTCCCTCCTCTCCTTTTCCCTTGCAAATCTTTACTTGGAAAATTCGAGACTGTTCTTTTTTCCTACCATCAAATGTGAAAACCCTTCACTCTGGCCCCCAGTAGGGTGGATGAAAAATCATCGCTCTGTGGCTTTTTAAAAATCTTCCCCCTTCCTTTTAAGTTTAAAGTTTGAATGGGAACCCAAATTTCCTTTGCCCCTTTTCTTGATGCCATGTCCACCGCTCAGATACGGGTTTTGTTTTTTTCCGTTTACCGCAAACCTTTTGCAAAAGGGGCATCTATATTCACAAACTTTTCCTATCATGTTTTCTTCTGTCAAGAAAAGTGTTCTTTTTTCCCCCCACTCTCCCCCCGTGCTCTCCACATCTGTGACCCCCATTTCCTTAAGCAGAAATTTCAAACTCATAATAATTCGTTTTCCCCCGGGTCTTCGTTACCCTTCCCGTTTAAAATTTTAAAAAACTCTTTTTTCCCTCACTGCTAAACGTAATTTCCCCCCCCTTTTCCCAAACCCCCTCAACCCCCGGGAACCCTTTTTTTGCCCCCTCTGCCTTCCTTACATTTCCTCATTCTAATCTCAACAACTCTCTCTTTTCCCCAAGACACCCAAACTTATTTTTCCCGCCAGCCCAACACGTTTCGAAAACTAAATCTCGTTCTACCTCTTTTTTCCCTTTTCAGTTTTTCCTTTGGTTCAAACACATTTTTTTTGCTCCCCCCGGCCCCCTTTAAATACTTTGGAAAAAAAGGTCATCTTTTTCGACAGACTTGGGGAAGCACAAAAAAGTGTTGGGTTTTTCCCGGGCACTAAAAAGCTCTTTTCTGCACATCAGAGATCACAGACCATCCTATTGACTTGTCTTCTCCCAAAAACTGTTTTCCCCCAACATCCAACTGATTCAATCCTCCCTAATAAAAACTTTTCTTTTGAATCTTTGTTCCCCGGCTACGTCTCTGTAATGCCTTCCTAAACCCACTACACTGGGAATTTTCTCCCCAAAATTCAGAAAAAATCGTAACTTAAGCTGATTCCTACTTTTTTGTTCTTTTTCCCCCTTCCCCTTTTCCCGTTTTTCCCCCTTTTCCCCTATTGGACCTTGGGCCCTTTTGTTTTTATTTTTTCCTTCTTTATTTAAAATTTTTTTTTTTTCCCCACCCCCCGGGGGTTCTTGTTCTTAACCCCCCTATGGGACCAGCTTCCCCTTGTGGGCACCTACACCATTGGGGAGTGCTCCTCTTAGTATTTTGACTGGCCCCCCTTTTACTCTTTCAACTTTCCCCCAATTTTCTTCCTTCCCCCCATAAAATACTACTAAATACTACTTTCTACCAAATCCTCCAATAAAAACCCATCCTGCTCTTCTTTTGTTTTTGGGGACTTTTTTTAAAAGGGCCCCAAGGGCGGGGCTGAAACGACGGTAAACTCCTCCTTTTTGTGTGGTTATTTGTGTAGTGTTCCAGTCAAGGTATTGTGCCTTTTATTTTTTTTTTCCGTTTGTACTTGTACAAAATTATTTAAAATTTTACTTTAACATAAATTGAAAAAATATTTAAAAGAATATAAGAAAAATTTTACAAAAAATTAAATTTTTAAAACACTACTTGCTAATTGACGAATTTAAACCTTTTTGGGCGAAAATATATTTAAATATATAAAATATATATATATATATATATATATATTAAAATATATTTTAAATATATATATATAATTATATATTGGGGGAAACAGAATAAAATTCAAGAGTGTTTTCCGTCCGTAGTGGAAAAGGGAAGGGGGGTAGGGGGCGGCCTAGGAAAAGGGGTTGGGGGGAGGGGGGGAAAGGGGGTTTTGTGTGCGAGGGGCTTTGAAATTCCCCCAGGGGATGCGTGATCGGGGTTTGATAGGAGGGAAAGGGGACAAAAAGTTTTTTAAAACTTTACGTGCGTTTGGGGGTGAGCAAAGTAACATTTATGGAAAGGGGTTCAGGGGAAAACCCCAAAGGCCGGCCCTTAGGGCCCGGAGATGGTAAGTACAGTGGGCCCGCACTCTGAAGGAGGGGGGTTTTAAAGTTGCAGTTTAAAAAATGTAGTGTAAAGCACCCTTCTGGCAAGACATTATGGAGTGAATGATGGTGAAAGTTTTTCTTTTTTCCGGGGCCCCCCTTTCCCTGGTGGGAATCGGGGCCCGTTTTGATAAAAATAAATATATAAAAATATATAAAAATTTTATAATATAAATAAAATATAAATATATATATATATAAATAAATTTTTATATATATATATATATAAATAAATTTTATTTGTTGGCAAACCCCGAAAGGGGCAATTTATTTAAATTTTTATATAATACATGTAAAATTACCTTTTCCCTAAAATTTTATATTGCTTTTAAAATTGTGAAAATACAAAATCGAAAAAAAAAGAATTTTTAATTTTAATTTTAAATTTTTTTCCTTTTTTTTAGGGTGAAGTAACACATTTAAAAATGCCCCATAGATTTAAGTCTTGAGGTCTAACTACTGTAATTATCGCTTGTGCCTTGGGTTTCCTGCCGGCTTCTTGCTGGGGCGACAGCAGTCCACGGGGGCTATCAGGGGATCGAGGGGGGGGTCCCACCTCCCCCTGAAGTATTCAGTCTGGTCCCAACTCCCCTTGGTGGGTTGGGGCAGAATTTTCTGTCCCCATTATTCTTGTTTGTTCTGTAGAATCCTGTTTTACGAACAATTTTATAGACTTAGTGATTTTTGACGTTGAAAATGAGGTTGGGTTTTCGCCAAAACCCCTCGACAACCAGGTCCTGAGCTGTAGCTTTTGACCTAACTTTTACCCGGATCTGTGTATACATCCGGGGGTTTTCAAAAGCGAAATTAAAATTCAGTAGTATGGGGGGTTTTTTTGACCCTTTTTTGGAGGTCTGCAATGGGGCCCCTTAAAAAACTTTTAATAACTCCTTGTTCATGATTTTGTGTCGCAGGTTTTTTTTATAAATTTCATTTGGGGGTTTGCCCCTTCTTTTTAAATTTTTCAAATTAAATGTTTTTGATTTTGGGCCCTTTTGGGCAAGAAGTTTTTTATTTGTGGACTTTGTCATCACTTGTTTTAAGTCAAGTCGGGGTGAGACATGGGGAACTAAAATTTGAGCACTTACACACATACACACAAACTTTCTTGTACATTTTGTAATATCTTATTAAATGTTAATGTAAACCAGATGGAACATAAGAACCCAAAAAATTGAAATGTGGGTTTTAGCCAAAAATACTGAAAATGGGGAGAAATGATTAAAATTATTTTGGGTTAAAATGTGTTGATTTAATTAATATGAATACCTCTAGATGATAAATAAAATTTTTTTAAATTTTAAAAATTTTTTTTTAGTTAGTAGCCCAGTACCCGGCCCGGGATTCCAAAAAGGGCAAATCCTTTCAAATTCCCTGGGGATCCAACTTTTAGAAAACGCGCTTTTTGTAACAAAGGAGGCCCCTTTTGGGGGGCTCTGGGTCCCCAAAGGTTTTTTAGAAAAAAATCCCGTTTACCCTACAGTAACTCCCATGCTTAAAAAACTTTTAGGGACTTTCCTAATCGAAGACTTTGAATTTTTCTTAAAACAACCCTACCGGGTGGAAAAAGTAAGAAATTGACAGTCTCTTGATCCAAGAAAGAAATACTGTTTAAAGAGCCCCTAGCCTAAAAACAAATAACCCCTAAAATTCCTATTAGGATTATAGTTTCTCATAATCACTCCCTTTGTAGAACACTTTTTTTTCCGGAAGTATGCCAAAAAGAAAAAAGTTTTGTACCCAGGAAACCCGGCAGGATGCTAGAAAAGGGGAGGGGCCTTTCAAATTTTTCCAAAATGGAGGGCTCTAAGCTTTTAGAATCGCGCTTTTTGTTAAAAAATTGGGGGCCTGTCCGGGAGGCTCTGGGTCCAAGGGTTGGAGAAAAATTTTTCCCGGTTTTACATATCTAAAAACCTATGCTCAAAACTTTGATACTTTCCAATTCTGAAACTTTGGGGGTTTAGTCCTTTTACAACCCTACCGGGTGATGTAAGTACTTGGGCTGAGTCCTTGATCCAATAGATGGGAAAAACCCGTTTTTTAGCTCTACTCTAAGAAAAACTAACAAATAAAAAACCCATTGGGGTTTTAATTTTTTTCATAATCACTCTCTCGTAGAACACTTGTTTTTCGTGATGTTTCCAAAATGAAAAAAGATAATTGAAAAATTCTGACTTTGTCTGAGTTTAAATTTCTTTTTAAAATTCCCGACGTGTTTTACAAGTAGCCAAAAATCCCCAGAGTGACGTAAAAACAGGAATTACAAAACCGCAAAACGCAAGCTTTAATTAAAGATAAATTGTTTTTCCCCCGCTCATACAGAGAGTCTGATTAAAAAAAACAATTCAGGGAAAACCAAATGTCCAATTAGGAAGTATGAAAATTTGAAATTTCTTAAAAAGAAAGGGGCAACTACGGCAGGGAAATTTCTGACCTAGTGAAAACCCCTGGGACGCCTTCCCCGCCTCAACCCGACACAAAATACAGAGTAATGCTTGTAGTATGGGTTAAAACCTCATACAGGGACCGGGGTATTCTAACACCGTATCACTTATCCTAGACCAGAACTAAAACCCTCTAAGCGGGCCCGGGCCAGGGGTTTCCCACCAAAGGAAAAACCCCGGGCTCATTTTTTATTTTTCCCCACTCCTTCCATTACCCACTGGCCTATCTCTTTAAACATTTTGGGGGCTTTAAAAAGCCTCATTTTTGTTGCAGACTGCACAAATAGGTGCACTGAGGAAATTTTAAGAAAAAGGTTTCGAGGGGAGAAAAAGTTTCGCTCAAAGACAACCCGACTGATAAACACAGGGCACTATTAAATGTGCAGAAACTGCATCCATGGTTTTCCCAAGTTTTTTGAAAGTTTACTTAGACACCTATTTTGAAAGTTTTTTGAGAAACCCGGGACTTTCATGAACCCGGCCACGTAAGGGACTGGGCCCATTTCCTTTTTTTTGCACAAAAGCTTTGACAGAAAAAAGCTCAAACTTGTACCGGGTGCTTTACCCTTTTCCAAGTACATAGTTATGATACTGTCCCAAAATATTCAAGGGGAAAATAAAACTTGTTGCCTGTAAAATTATCAATGTTTCAAAATTTTGACGGGTTAACCAAAGACGACAACGTTTAAACCCTTTTGTAGAACTTGCTCATGAGAGAAAAAATTTCCCTTTGAGAGATTGTGAAAGGGCTGGGCCCAAATGAAAACTATGGGCACCCTTTTTCAGTTGTTAAATACATGAAAGTTTAAAAAACTGTAAAAGTCTGCGGGCAAACAAGAATATCTTTATCGAACATACTACCCCCCAAAAATTTTGGAAACGCGCATTAGCAACAATTACGGGGAATTTTTCACAAACTTGTACATAATTTAAACCCCAAAAACAAGGGAAAAAAAGTTTTCCTAGAAGTTTGGGAACCCCAAATCAGCTGCTCATTGCCGGGCTGACATTAAACCTTTCAAATGAAACTTCTCGTAAACCCTTTTCCAGGAAAAACTCACAACCTAATCTTTTTTTTGGGGTTAACAGAAGTCTGAAAATCAGAAAAAAAAGTTAAATTTTACCTATTTTAACAAAAAGGACCCTGCTAGATAGGGATTGCTATAAGTTCGAAAGAATTTCAAAGGGAGCTTAAAGGCTGGCGGCCCCCCCCAAAGGGCGTATCGTTTCCCCCAGCAACAAAGGGAAACCCAAAAACCCAGTAAAACCTCTGAACGACTGTTTTAGATAATATTACCCAGGATAGAACTAGCGTCAAAAGTGTAATTTTGACGAAAAGATTCCCTTCCCGCGATGAGTCCTTAAATTTTCGAGAGGAAAATAGGAATTTTTTGGGAATAACATCTAACTGAAAATAATTAACTTCCAAAAGACCGGCAAATTTTCTCACTTATTTAAAGAGAAGATGGGACTGCCCCTAACTTATGAAACCTATTGCAAGATAGATTAATGTTAGAAAACCCCATGGTGGGGCCCTTTTTTTTAAAATAAAAACCCCTTTATAAAAGTTTACATTGAAAAAAACTAATTTTTAACCCGGTTATATTTTAAATGGGGATATCCATTTTTGTATTTCCAACATCATTGGACATTTTTTTTTTTTTTTAATTTAAAAAGAAAATACAAAACAAAATTTGAAAAAATAAACTGTAAATCACCAAAAAAAGGAACTCCAAAACCATAACCAATTTTACCAAAGGCCTCCTTTGGGCGGTTTTTAAAACCTTTAAAACATTGTCGAAAAAAACCCCAAAAAGGGACCTTCCAAACTTTCAACATGCAGTAAAGACCTAAAATATTACATTTTTCCCCGTATCAAAAAAATTATTTTACCTTTAATTAAAATTTAAAAATTTTTTCCATCCCCAAAAGAAACAGTTCCATTGTTATCAATGACCAAACCCCCTCAATCATGTTTCATTTTTTGGGGGGGTTTTTCTTTTTAAAAAAACAATACAAAATTTTTCCTTAAATAATTTTCCCTTTATCCCGTATATATATTCCTAAAATAAACCCTGGAAAAATTTCCCCTGATAAGTTTTACCAAATTTCCCCTATTTAAATATCTTTTGACCCTTTTTTAAAAATATGTTGAAATGGGTTAAACCCCTCCCCAAAGTTTTGGTTTTTAAATTCACGGGGTTTTTGTTAATATTACTTTGCTAAAACTAGTGAGAACCTTTTATCTCAAAAAAACATTATATGCACATGCTAAAAAGGTTTGCCTTCACAGAAGGGAAACCTTTTAAAAAATTGGGAACATAAAATACCTATACCTTTTCTATATAACCTTTTTTTTTAAAAATACTTTTATCACACATTACCCACAAACCCACCATCACACACATTAACACAACAATAGAAAAAGGAAATTTTAAAAAACCTTAAATTTTTAAAACCTTTTTTAGGGAAAAAAACAAAATCAACTGAATAATTTTTGAGAAAAACTTTATTACTTTTGTATCCTTTAAAACCCAAAAAGTTAAAAAAGCTTTTATTGTTTTCCCTTTTTGTAGTTGTCCCCAATTACAAAGGTCATTTACCTTATTAAAACTACGATCCAAAGACCTGTTTTTTTTCAACACATGGGGAAAAATAAAACATTCACACACAAGGGAAAAAAATCCCAAAATTTCACCAATTTTAAAATGTCATCCCCTCCCATACAAACCCCATGGACAATCCTAAACCCTATTTACATATCCTTTCATATGGTCAATTCGCTCTAAAGAAAAAAAAATGGGTTCCATATTACTTTAAATAGCCAAGTTTTCTGAGTCCCCCTTTACCCCTTATTTTATAAATCCCCTTTCCGGGGAAAGCAAATTCCCCCTTTTTTTCCATAAATTAGTTTTTTTTCTACAGAATGCGATAAATTTTCCCGCTGCAAAATTCCCCTTTCCCAATCCCCAACCTCTTTTCCCTTTAAGCCCCGGAATAAAACAAGAAAACTTTTACAATGTCAGAAGGGTCTCTTTAAAAACCTCAAAAACCCCCCCCTTAAACCCCTTAAAATTTTGGGCACGCAGGACCCCCTACATTGCCCCCACCCATTAACTTTAAGACCTAGCCAGCCACACCCGTAAACCGCCCCAACTCCCTACAAAAATATACGGCATGAAAAGCTGTTTCCGATTCCTCACAATGTTCGCATTTCGTTTCACTTACCAAACCATCACACACAAAGCCTACTTTGACGCTAAAATTCCCATTACAAACCATAATAATACTAACTCCCTTACCTCGCCATTAATCTAAGCTTCTGGAAAACATGCCAAATCGTACCCCAATCATACAAAGGGGACACCGCCACCCTTTGCATGACTTCTGGTTTCCTACTCATCTCTACAAACCCTTTCCCCACCTTGGGTTTTTTTTACCTCACCTATTACTAACATAACCCTTAGATATTTTCACATTCCATTAAGTCCTATCCTCCCACCATCGTCGTATATCCCCATCACCCTCCCAACCCTCACCCCTTTTACCCCCATCCCTTACAAAACTTCTGTTTAACATACAGGGCCCTTTTTACCCTCGGCCCGAGCATCAAAAGCCCTACTCCCCCTCTGCGCACATTCGTCATAACCACCTCTTTTCTTAGCCATGCTCGTCCAAAACCCCAATACAACGAAGCACCCTTCTCTGTATCTCCTTTATCTTCCTGTTCCCATAAAGGATGCACCATGCCACTTTTCCACACTTTACTATAAACCCAAATGAATTTATTATTATTCCCCTTTGCATTAAAGTAACATCCTTCACTCTTAGATTCCTAATCCGTTGTAAAACTTTTCTCTCCCACCAATTCTGAATTCCTCCATTAGCCACTTCCCTCATCTGCCACAAAAGATAATCCCACAAATTTTAGCTGTTCACTCACATCCCATCCAAAACTCCACGCCATTCTACCCCCCACCAATCCCCTTTATCTCTAATAATTTCGATTTAGCTCTGTTGACACGCATGCCTGACGCCTCTCCAAAAAACCCCCTCATTACTCTCTCCACCTTTCGCAAACCTTCGACACATTAATCAGTATTGTTGTGTCATCTACATAACCAACTACCTCTGTGAACCCCGTCCCCTGTTCCCTCCTCCTGTAATGTTGTTGCTTCCTCATCCATTCCATAAAATGGTGTTGCATACATGCCAACAGAATTTGAGACATAGGACACCCTGTCTCGAACCTTTCTCCATTTCAACATGCTACTCAACCTACCATTAATTTGCACCTGAATCGTGGCTTCTGCATACAAGGTCTTCACCCATTTTACTATTCCCTCCCCAAACCCCATAAGCCTTAAAGTGTCAACCTTTGTACCCCCTATTCACACCGTCATAAGCATTCTCCAAATCAATGCCCAAAATTCCACCCCTTACAGCCCTGCAAAATTCCCTAATAGGGACTATGCCCAAATCCCTCATATACGACCTGGAATCCCCAATGACCCTTGTGCACAATACCACCTGTCACACATTTATGGTTTCCCAATGCACTCTATAAAAATCATTGGAAAGCCCTTTCGATTCCGGTGCTTTCCCCTTACTTAAATTGAACACAGCCTCTTTCACTTTCTTCCATACTTATTATTCCATCCAATCCCCTCTGCCCTCCCCACCTTTCCCCAAGGCCTTCACCCCCAACTCTTTCTTATTAACTATCCCCATGTTACCCTTTTCCCCATTTCCTATTAAACCAAAATCCGCATAATTATTACCCCCTCAGTTGTCACCAACTTTTTGCCCCTTAGTATAACCTTCCAAATCGCACTAACCTCTAAAAGTATGATAGTGGACTCCAGTTGGCTAATGCAAAAACGTCTTAACACACTACCTGACGGTTTATCTCCCCATACTACAGCATCCATACCTGCCCTTACCCTTAATTCATCAAATCTTTCATTATGTATTACCCTTAGTCTATCTCTTAGCCCTGAACTTCTTCAAAAGACTTCCCCTCCTCACTCGCATTACACTCATTGAGCTGCTTTTCCCAAATAATTCTGTAAACCTCCCTCCACCTCGCCTCCTTCTTCCTTGGAAATATAAAAAACATATGCATTTATAATGTGATCCTTTATTGCTACGTTTCGCCCACACAGTGGGTTTTTTTCAAGTCACAAACAGATCTACCTGGTGTGGAAGGGACGAGAGTATTTATAGTCAGGTTCAGAGTGTTTGAGATGTGCTGGACTGATAGTGCCCAAGAGTTTAGAGAGGTGTTTTGCGAGAATTCCTGAGAGCTGGTGGGGAGCACTGCCTATTCCCGAGGATATGGGCCCTCAGTGGGATACCAGGCTTGTGAGTTTTGGCAGGCCGTACATTCTGGCAGGTTCTGGGGTTGCTGGGCATGGTGTGCAGAAGTTTCTTCCCTTGTTCTGAGCCCCCAAAATCCGGCGAGTCCTTTGAAAAAAAAGTTTTAGTAAGGTTGTCCACTTGGTTAGTTGTGAGAGGTTTGTAGGTAACTGGGTCATTAAAATAGATTGAGCATTTTGTTCCTGTAATCGTCCAGTGTTCATGATAAAACACCACCTCCTTTATCAGCGGTGGTGACCCTGATGGTCGTGTCTTCTGCTAAACCTTTGAGTGCACGATGTAACGTTTGAGGGTTTGACTGGGGAGGGTGCGTGTTGAGACGGCTTTCTGAGATGATGCCTTTAAGTAGCCTTTTTGGAAGTCGGGTTTATTGTGTCTGTAGTTTTTGGCTATGAAATTGAGGTCTTGTTTTGGTTTCGTAATTTCCTGTTGCGAATTTGAGGCCTAAGTGAGGGCTTCAGTTTCTGTGGGTTTGACAGTGGACGAGATGAGATTTGAATAATTTCAGGTCTTCCTAAACTTTTCCAATTACTATTATCGCAGGGGTGTTTGTAGTTTCCTAGTAAGTCTGATCTTCTGTTGAACATTCGCTGTGGTAACTCTGCTGCGAATGATTTCGGCGGTGCGTCTGTTCATGTTGCCCCGGAGTGTTGTGCCTAGTGTTTCTGGCTTGGAGAAAAGCTTCCTTTGTGCATTGTTAAAGTCGTCTGCACATTCTTCAAGGTAGGACGAGCTGTAGCGGAGAAAGGTGGGTTTGGGTGTTGGCAATTTGAGGAGGAGTAGATCTTGGTAAGACCATTTTTTGGATTGCAATCACGAAGAAAATTTTTGTCTGTTGCGAAGTGAGTAAGCTTTTAGAAAAAGGTTTCCCGGTATTCTCTGTGTGAAGGATCCATTTCTGCTGCAGTGTTGACACGATGGAAATAAATGGTATAAAATACCGACACAATGGAAATTAAAAAAACATATGCAGTATAATGTAATCCTTTATTGACTACGTTTCGCCCCACACAGTGGCTTTTTCAAGTCACAAACAAATCTACCTGGTGTGGAAGGGACGCGGGTATTTATAGTCAGGTTCAGAGTGCTGAGGTCAGGTGGAGAATGCTGCATCTGATGATGTAACCGAGTGGGGGTTTTAGAGTCTAAAATCTTTGGGGAGCTTGTAAATGAGATTGGATAAGTTTGTGAGCAGACTTTCTACAATGTTCTTACGTGGGATAGCGATGAAGAAGTTTCTTGGCAAGTGGTTCAGCTAAAGTTATAAAAGCCACTATTCTGGTTGAAGTTGTCGGATATAGAAATAATGATGATTCCAGGATTCTTTTGGTATTGAGTGTTGTCTTCTGTGGCGATGAGTCTTGACTTTCTGTAGTTATCAAAATGGTTGTGTGAATTACGGTGTTGTTACACAGGCATTCCTTGTGTCGTCAGACCTGCTTGCGTATTGGTGTTCTGAAATTACGTGTTTGGAGGTCCCTTGATGTTTCGCCCACGTATAACTTGTTGCAGTCATTACAAGGGATTATGTATACCCCTGCAGAGGGTGGAGGCTTGTCCTGTCTATCACTGGTTTAAAGTCCTTGATGGAGAGCTTGAATGTTGAAGCATTTAGGAGTTATGAGGAGAATGTCGTCAACTTTAAAGGAGCCAGGTGACAGACGAAGGAATAATGGTGGAGAAACGTTCGGCTTCTAGATGTTTCATGTATAGGTTCGCCAGGACCGCACTGAGTGGGGGAACCCATGGGTAGTCCAAAAGTCTGCTGAAAGAGGTGGTTTTCGAAAGGAAAACACGTAAAGCCAACACATAGTTCAACAAGGTCGATGAAATCGCTGGCTGGAATGGGAAGATCAAGTGAATCGTTAATTTTCCTGCACAAGAGATTGTTGGCTTGTGTAGTAGGTACTTTGGTGAATAGGGAAGTCACGTCAAGGTGGAAAGTTCTTGGTCCTGATGTTGATGTTGCGAATGCGATTGAGAAGGTCACCCGAGTGTTTGAGATGTGGCTGGACTGATAGTGCCAAGAGTTTAGAGAGGTGTTTTGCGAGAATTCCTGAGAGCTGGTGGGGAAGCACTGCCTATTCCGAGGATATGGGCCTCAGTGGGATACCAGGCTTGTGAGTTTTGGCAGGCCGTACATGGAACATCTAGAAGCCGAACGTTTCTCCACCATTATTCCCTTCGTCTGTCCCTGGCTCCGTTATGTTGACGACATTCTCCTCATAACTCCTAAATGCTTCAACGTTCAAGCTCTCCAAGACAAGCTCAACCAGGTCGAGCCTTCAATCCAGTTCACACTTGAAGAAGAAGTCGACAACACTCTTCCTTTCCTTGATGTTCTACTCTGCAAAGCTGACCACGAACTTCGTTTTAAAGTCTATCGAAAACCCCACCAACTAAAACGACCTTCTCCACTTTACTCTCACCACGACAACCCAAAACCAAAACGTGGTGTAATTATTAGGCTTCTTCCTGCGTGCACTCAGAATCTGCAGCAATGAGTTCCTTGGAAGAAGAATGCCGATAAATTTAACAAGTATTTTTAAACTCCATATCCTCGTCATTTATACAGATGCAGACGACGGGCATTAACATCTTCAACA
>NC_069483.1:2166056-2211402 GCF_026875155.1 Cherax quadricarinatus
TCACTGTCGAAGTAGGTCTTCGTTAAAAGGTTGAACAAGTGTTGAAGAATTTCTTTGTAATAAGACCCCATGATGCTGCCGTGTCTGACAGTTGTGATGAATGGTTTGAAAAACCGAAAGTTGAAGATTGAGACACTTAGCAGCTTATGGGAATCTTTATTCAGGAAACGTTTCGCCACACAGTGGCTTCATCAGTCCAATAAAAGGGGAAAGGCGTAAGGAGAGGAGGAGAATGAGGTAATCAGTCCCTCAACCTGGAGTCGATGTGTTCAGTCCATCAATCTTGTGAATGTACAGCATGGGGCCCGTAGACGTGGCTTATATACTGTAGTGAGGTGACGTGAAAGCAGATGGAGGCGGGGTCTAGTGGTACATCCACTAGTCGAAGTAGGTCTTCGTTAAAAGGTTGAAAAGTGTTGAAGATTCTTTGTAATAAGCCCCCATGATGCTGCCGTGTTGACAGTTGTGATGAATGGTTTGAAAAACCGACAAGTTGAAGATTGCGACAACTTATGAGCATATGGGAATCTTTATTCAGGAACGTTTCGCCACACAGGGGGCTTCATCAGTCCAATACAAAGAGGAAGGCGTAAGGAGAGGAGGAGAATGAGGTAATCAGTCCCTCAACCTGGAGTCGATGTGTTCAGTCCATCAATCTTGTAGAATGTACAGCATAGGGCCGTAGACGTGGCTTATATACTGTAGTGAGGTGACGTGAAGCAGATGGAGGCGGGGTCATAGTGGTACCATCCACTAGTCGAAGTAGGTCTTCCTCTTTGTATTGGACTGATGAAGCCACTGTGTGGCGAAACGTTTCCTGAATAAAGATTCCCATATGCTGCATAAGTGTCTCAATCTTCAACTTGTCGGTTTTTCAACCGATGGGTGTGTGTGGGAAACAAGCAGGTTGCAACACTTGGGTTGGAAACAGTAAATGTATAAAAGGCATTCAGCATGAAGTTATAAATAAAGACAATAGATCAGGTCAGCAAACAAAGGGGGACAGCAGAGGGCAGCAAGGAACTAGCTCCCTTAAGGTTTACTATACTAATAGCAGGAGTGTAAGAAATAAGATAGATGACCTAAGATTAATTGCAAGTGCAGGAGACATAGATATTATTGCTATAACAGAGACCTGGCTCAATCTGAAAGATAGAGAGATGCCCTCTGAATGTCACATACAAGGCTATAAATTATTCCACACTGACAGGGGTCAACAGGAAAGGTGGTGGAGTAGCGATGTATGTCAGAGACAATTTAAATTTGTTGTGTTAGACAAGAATTAATTTAGAAGCGTCAGCCACTGAATCTGTTTGGTTACAGCTTCTCGAGGGCCGAGAAAAAACTAATTTTGGGTGTGATTTACAGGGCCCCAAATCTTGATAGGGAGTGCAGTAAAAATTCTATGGGACGAAATTCGTAGGCATCTACATACGAAAATGTTGTGCTAATGGGAGATTTCAACTATAGACAGATTGACTGGAGGGAATTTGACAGGAAATTTGAGTCAGGTGACTTTCTTGATACGATCCAGGATTGTTTTTTAAAACAGTTTGTGACAGAGCCAATAGGGGAAATAACCTCCTTGACTTGGTTCTTGCCAGTAGGGAAACATAATTAATAACTTGAGGTTAATGATGAGCTTGGGGAAAGTGATCCCCAAATCATCAGTTTTAATATATCATGGAATTCCCTAATTTAAAGGCATTTAAGTTCCGTCCCTGACTTTCGCTTGGTGATTTCAT
The DNA here is from genome assembly GCF_026875155.1 of Cherax quadricarinatus. Lineage (NCBI taxonomy): Eukaryota > Metazoa > Arthropoda > Malacostraca > Decapoda > Parastacidae > Cherax > Cherax quadricarinatus. The sequence continues at coordinate 2,167,802 of NC_069483.1, forward strand.
AGGACTGAAAAATTACTTAGGTGGGCAGGAACTGGAATGACCTGACTAAGGGGGCAGGTAGGTGGTGATGGTTGCCGATATGATGCTTTCCAGGGCATAGTTCTAGCTGCTCAGTCAAATTATGTTCAACAAAGAACTATCATCAAAACTAACCTTGTTAAATTAATTCATTTCAGTCAAGGAGCTTAATTTGTCAATTAAATCTATGTTGTTTTTAACATTAAAGTTAGAAATTTTACCAACAATATGGCTCAAAATGTTAACAAGCCATTTTCATAATTTATACGAAACTGATCATATTGAGCTAATAATGAAGATGAAATAGATGAAGAAATATCACAAAAAATTTATGAAATAGCCAATGATCTGAAAATACCCAAGAAATGTAATTGATAAATCATTTAAAATTGCAAGAAATACTTTTTTACAACAATAAAAGGGACAACCAGCCTTATTCAACTAAAAATACGTTGATTCTCCATTACCATGAAAACTTGGTTGATATGCCTTCTCTTCTTAAGACTTTTAATATTAAAGTTTGCATTTAAAAATCATTGATACAGCAAAAAAATACTGTTGATAAAGAATTCCCCACCAAAATTCTGACGGACTGTTGTCTATAAGAATTCCTTGTAGAATTTGTGATGAAGTTATTATGGTCAAACTTAATTTATCAAACTATCTAAGTACTCTACGGGTCGTATTAGGTGTCACTCGAATACTTTCTAAGTAATCTACGTCCTATCAGTGTCACAACTACTACTTTCTACTCGTACGTACGGTTCTATTCTGTGTCAACCCGACTACTTCTCTTAGTTCTCAACGGTCCTATTCAGTGCTCAAACGACTATGTTTTCTAAGTACTCTAGGGTTCTATTCAGTGTCACATGTTTACCCTTTCTTTGGTACTCTACGGCCCTATTCAGTTTCAACTCGGACTACCTTATACATTCTCTAGGGTCCTATTCAGTGTACATGGGATTACCTTCTCTCTAGCATCCATATGGTCACTTGTCAGGTTTCATCGGACTATCTTCTTAGTACTCTGCCGTCCGACTCAGTGGTACACGTACTACCTTCTCTAGTACTTTTCAGTTCTATTCAGAGCAAATCTACCTTCCATAGTACTTTCGGTCCAATTTCAGTGTCCACACGACCCCTTCTCTAGTACACAACAGTGCTACTCAGTGCACAGATTACCTTATCTAGTACGTCGGACGGTCCTATTCAGTGTCATGCTACTAACCTTCTTCTAGTATCTAAAGCCATATTCAGTGTATTTACACAAACTATCTTCTCTGGTACTTACAGTCCTATTCAGTGTCACACGACTACCATCTCTAGTTTCTTTAGGCCCTAATATATTCACACAACTACCTTCTCTAGTACGCTAGCGGTCTATTCAATTTAACAGACTACTATATTAAGTACTACACGGTCATATTAGTGTTCACACGCTACCTTCCTGAGTACTCTTCGGTCATATTCAGGTGTTACCGATACCTTATTCGTACTCGAGGTCCTTATTCAGTGTCACTCGACTTCCTTCTCTAGTATTTTACGGGACAATTCAGTGTTCACCACGTCAATTTTCTCACTGGTATTCAACAGTCCCTTATTCAGTGTCCACAGGACTACCTTCTCTAGTTGTCTATGGTCCTATTATATGTCAGACAAACTTTCCTTCTTAGTACTCTTCGGGTCCTTTTCATGTTTAACACGGACTTCCTTCTTTTGTACTCTTACGGTCCTATTCAGTGTCACTCGATACCTTTTCTTTTACTCTACTGTCCTCATTTCAGTGTCACACGACTACTTCTATAGTATATACGGTCTCATTCAGTATAAACTCGATACCTTCTTAAGTACTCTACGTTCTCTTCAGTGTCACATGTGAAACCTTTTCTTTTACTCTACAGCCTACACAGTGTCACACGGACTACTGTTCTCTAATACTCTACCCGGTGTCCTTTTCTGTGTCACACAACTACCTTCGCTAGTTACTATCATGGTCACATTCAGTTTAACTCGACTACCTTCTTTAGTACTTTATGGTCGTTTAAAAAAATCAGTGTCACACGATTACCTTCTCTAGTACCTACGAGTCCTATTCAGTTGTACTCGACTGCCTTCTCTAGTACTATATGGTCTTATTCTGTGTCACTCGGACTACATTCTCTAAGACCTCCTACGGTCCTTCCTATTCTGTGTTCACACACGACTACTTCTCTTGTACTCTACGGTCATATTTCAGTGTGACACGACTACCTTCTCTTTTTCTCTATGGTTCATTATTCAGAGTCAAACTGACAACCTTCTCAAAGTAAACTCTATGGTCCTATTCAGAGTCACCCGACTACATTTCTCTAGCTACTCTTACGATTCCTATTCAGTGTCACACGTTTACCTTCTCTATACGCTTGATTCCTATTCAGTGTCAAAGGGACTAAATTATATAGTTAATCTGTGGTCATCTTCAGTGTTACACGACTACTTTCCTAGTAATCTTCGGTTCCTATTCCCCCAGTGTCACACGACTACCATTCTCTAGTTCTCTATGGTCATATTCAGCGTCAAACGAATACTTCTCTAGTCTCTGCGGTCCAATTCAGTTGTCACATTCACTACACTCTCTCTAGTACTCTACAGTCACAATTCAGGGTCACTAGACTACCTTCTCTAGTACTCAATGGTGCAATTCAGTGACACACGACTACCTTCTCTAGTATCTAAGGCTCATATTCAGTGTTCACACGATTAAAACTTATTAATACACTAAGGTCCTATTCAGTGTCAAACGGACTAACTAAATTTTCTAGTACTCTTTGATCGTATTCGGTGTCACACGACTACTTTCTCTAGTAATCTACGGTCCAATTCAGTGTCACATTACTACTTTCTCTAGTACGCTACGGTCCTATTATGTGTCACCCCGACAACTACCTTCTCTAGCTAGTTACTCAACGGTCATAATTCAGTGTCAAACGACTATGTTCTCTAGTACTTCTTGGGTCCTATTCAGTGTCACACGATTACCTTCTTTGGTACTCTACGGCCCTATTCAGTTTCACACGACTACCTTCTACATTACTCTACAGTCCTATTCAGTGTCACATGATTTCCTTCTCTAGCACTATATTGTCCTTTTCAGTGTCACACGACTGTTTTCTCGAGTACTATGCACGTCCGACTAGTGGCACACGATACAGTCTCTAGTACTCTTCGGTTTAATCAGTGAACACATCTACCTTCTATAGTACTCTTCAGTCTTATTCTGTGTCACACGACTACCTTCTATAGTACTATACTGTGCTATTCAATGTCACACCGACGCATTCTCTAGTACTCATTCGGTTTGTATCAGTGTCACAAGATTACATTCTCTAATACGCTTATGGTCATCACCATTCAGGTGTCAAACGACTAAATTCTACTAGGTTTTCTGCGGTTCCTATTCAGTAGTACACACCGACTACTTCTCTATTATGCTACAGTTCCTTTCAGTGTCACACGACTACCTTCTCTAGTACTCTACTGTCCTATTCAGTGTCACACGACAACGTTCTCTAGTACTCTATGGTCCTATTCAGTGTCACACGACTACTTCGCTTATACTTTCGGTTTATTCAGTGATTGGCACTCTACATTCCTCTAGTACTCTTCGGTACTTTCAGTGTTACATGATTACCTTCTCTTGTACTCTATTGTCCTAGTCAGTGTCACACGACTACATTCTCTAGTACTGTCCTATTCAGTGTCACACGAGTACCTTCTCTAGCACTCTACGGTCCTATTCAGTGTCCACACGAAAATACCTTCTCTAGCCCTCTCGTGACGGTTCTATTCAGTCGACACATCTACCTTCTCTAGTGTCTTCGGTTATACTTCTATGTCAAAAGACTACCTTCTCCAGTATCTACGGTGCTATTCTATGTCACACGACTACCTTCTTAGTACTTACGGTCATATTCAAGTGTCACACGATTACATTCACGCCTGTGTAGTGTATATACAGTAGTTAGGAAGCCACACAGTGTATTCTATATAGTAAGTCAGGGAAGCCACACAGTGAAGTCTATTCAGTAAGTCAGTGTGTACTATAACGCGAGTTTGCTTTAGTGTTTGGTAGCGGGTAGAAAAATGATGCTTATTCGGAGGCTTCTTAATTTATGGTTAGTCGTGGTGGGTACACAGGCTTGTGTGTTGTACCCATTGGACCCGGGCCCGAGCCATCCCCGATGGAGAGCTTGAGGAGGACTTGTGTTACCTGCTAGGCCGCAGTGTGAGTGAGAGCGAGTCTTGTGGCAGAGGCTGAAGTGGCAACGCAGTAGGTGGATAGCTCACAGCATGGACACGAAATGGAGATTGAGTCACTTTTTGCAGAATATGGGTTTCTTTATTCAGGAAACGTTTCGCCACACAGTGGCTTCATCAGTCCAATACGAAAGCGAAGGCGTAAGGAGGAGGAGGAGGAATGAGGTAATCAGTCCCTCAAACCTGGAATCGATGTGTTCAGTCCATCAATATCTTGTAGAATGTACTGCATAAGGCGTAGAGTGGTTATATTCTGTAGTGCCGGTGACGTCTGAGCAGTGGAGGAGGGGTCATTGTGGTACCACCAAGAGTCGAAAAGTAAGTCTTCGTATTCAAAGGTTGAACAAGTGTTGAAGAATTTTTGTAATAAGACCCGCTTGATGCTGGCCGTGTCTGACACGTTGTGATGAATGGTTGAAAAACATGACAAGTTGAAGATGAGACTCTTATGCAGCATTCATGGAATCTTTATTCAGGAAACGTTTCGCCAACACAGTGGCTTCATCAGTCCAATACAAAGAGGAAGGCCGGTACAAGGAGAGGGAGGAGAATGAGGTAATCAGTCCCTCAACCTGGTGAGTCGATGTGTGCAGTCATACAATGTGTAGAATGTACAGCATAGGGGCCGTAGAACGTGGCTTATATACTGTAGTGAGGTCGACGTCGAAGCAGATGGAGGCGGGGTCATTGTGGTACCACTCCAATAGTCGAAGTAGGTCTTGTTCAAAGGTTGACAAAGTGTTGAAGAATTCTTTGTTTAAGACCCAGATGCTGCCGTGTCTGCACAGTTGTGATGAATGGTCTTGAACATAAGAACATAAGAACGAAGGAGGATCAATGGCTGAAGGACTACTGGCCATGCGAGGAAGGTCCTAAGTTGGGGGGGGTCTCCTACGTCTTAAGCCATTGCACCCAACCTGTCAGGTCAGGTCACCATTGACTTAAGGGAGGAAACACGGAAACGTCATGGTTACACAAAGCTATCAGGTCTAACTCACACCACCCACATCCACTAATGTATTTATCCAACATATTATTTAAAGCCTACAGAACCGTTCTGGCCTCTATAACGGTACTGGAGTTTGTCCCCACTCATTCACAAACTCTATTACCAAACCAGTATTTCCTATTTTCCTTCCATGGAATCTGAATTTTTCCAACTTAAAACCATTTGCTGCGAGGTATGCTCTAGGCTAGATATTTTTCATGCACAATATTTCAATCCCCTTATTTATTCCTGTCTTCCAATTTATACACCTCAAATCTATCACCACTAATTCTACGGTATCTTTCTAGAGAGTGAAGATTTCAGGGCACCTTTAGTTATCCTCATAGGGAAGGTTGTTTCTGATACATGGATAAACTTTTGTCTCATCCTACTTTGTACATTTTCCAGAGAATTTATATCCATTCTGTAATAAGGTGACCCAAATCTGTGAAGCATAATCTAAATGGAGGGCCTAACCAGGATGTAAGAGTTGAGAAACAACCTGTGGATTCCTAGTATTTATGCTTCTTGATATGAAGCCAAGGATTCTATTAGCTTTAATGCGTGAAAACACTTATGCACTGTTGATCATTGGTTTTAGTTACTGCCTACCAGAACTCCTAAATCTTTTTCGCAATCCGTACATATTAAGGATATACATTATATTTAGTTTATATAGTGGCATGGTTATTGTCCTGTCCAACATTTAGAACTGCATTTGTCTATATTAATGCATCTTGCCACTTCTCCGCACCCCCCCCCCACTGCATTCAGTCTATCAAATCTTCTGAGTGCTCAGAATGTCATCGTCAGAAGAATTCGACGGCCTATTTTGTGTCGTCGGCAAACTGGCTTTTTTTTCTACCGTTTCGTCTTTTTTGCCCTCATCTTTGTCGTTTATGTAGATTTGTGATCAGCAGGTGGGCCCAACACTGACCCCTTTTTTTTTTTTTTTTGGGGTGGGAACACCGCTCGTGACACTTCACCACTCTGAATTTTTCCCCATTTATGCATACTCCTGCGCCTATTTGTCAAACCATGCCTCTATCCAGGAAAAATTATCTCCTCCTATTCTCCATGTGCTTTTAATTTTCCTCACATAGTTTGTTGTGGGACCCTGTCAAAAGCCTTACTGAAGTACATCTATACACAATATCATATTCATTACCATGTCTACCTCCTCAAATACCTGTGTGAAAAAAAGTTAATAAATTCGTAGGCAGGAACGGCCACTTTGTAAACCATGCTGAGATTCCGTTGATTAATTTATGCTTTTCAAGGTGGACTACCACGAACTGCCTCGGCATTATTGATTCCATTAAATTTTCCCACTAATGGAGGTTTGGCTTATTGGTCTATAGTTAGAAGATAAGGTCCCTGTCACCTGTTTTGAAAATACGGTATCACATTTGCCATTTTCCACTTATTCTGGCACCATGCCAGTTTGTAGTGTTATGTTGATGATTAGACAAGGTGTGATAAGAGCTAATCTTTACATTCCCTTTAGAACCCTTGCATACAGTTCATCAGGGCTGGGGATTTTTTGGTTTTAAGTTATCTATTTTGCCTATGCGGACCCATGTCACTTGTTGACCTAATAGTACACAGTTTCTTATCGTCCTGTTCTTTCTTATTTTATTCATTACTGTATATCGATGGTATTCCTCCTGTGTAAAATACTGAGAGGAAGTTATGTGTTAACAATTCTTCACAATTCCTTATCATGTCAAGTGAGCTGACCCGAGGGAACTTTTGGTGTGGGCATATCTTGTCCTCTGATCTTACTTCTTATACCTGAAAGGAATCCTTTTGGGTTAGTCCTTAGATTCTTCTTGCAACTTTAACCTCTTAATTCTCTTTTTGATTTTCTACTTCCCTTTTTTATTTCTCTCTCTAACTGAAAATTCGATTTCTCAATTGCCCTCTCCTCTTTTGATTTGCATATATAATGCCATATCTTGTGAACAATCAGATATTTTATCTATTGTTCATCCATTTAGGATCATTTTTTTGTTTGTACTGATTTCCCTATTTGTACTTTATTGATGAGCAGCTAGAACTTTGCCCTGAGTATGCATCATATCGGCAACCATCCACCAGCCTACCTGACCCTTAGTCAGGTCTTCCAGTTCTGCCCACCTAAGTAATTTTTCAGTACCTATGAAATAAGCCAAGCGAAAGTCAGGGACGGAGACTTGATTGCCATTATTAGGGGAATTCCTGATATATTATAAATAGAGTGATTTGTGATCCTTCCCATGGCTAATCATTAACCTCAAGAATTATTAAATTAGTGTTTCCCACTGGCATAGAACATAAGTCAAGGAGGTTTATTTCCCCTAGTTGGATCGCTCACAAACTGTTTTAAAATAACAATCATGGGGTATCAAGAAGTCACCTGGACTCTAAATTTTCCTGTCAAATTGCTCCAGTCAATCTGTCCTATAGTTGTATTCCCATTAGCTCAAACATTTTCGTGTGTAGGATGGCCGTTACGAATTCGTCCCATAGATGTTTACTGCTTCCTATCAGATTTGGGGCCCTGTAAATCACACCCAAAAATTAGTTTTTTCTCGGCCCTCGAGATGCTGTAACCAAACAGATTTCAGTGGCTGACGCTTCTAATTTAATATCTTGTCTAACCAACAATTTTTAAATTGTCTCTGACTTACATCGATACTCCACCAACTTTCCTGTTGACCCTGTCAGTGTGGAATAAGTTATAGCTTGTAGTGACATTCAGAGGGGCATCTCTCTATCTTTCAGATTGAGCCCACGGTCTCTGTTATTGCAATATTATCTATGTCTACTGCACTTGCAATTACTCTCTATGGTTCATCTATCTTATTTCTTACATCCTGCATATTAGTATAGTAAACCTCTAGGGAGCTAGTTACTTGATGACCTATGCTGTTCCACCCTTTGTTGCTGACTGATCTATTGTCTTATTTTATAACGTCATGCTGAATGCATTTTTTTACATTTACTGTTTTCCAACCCAAGTGATTGCATCCTGCTTGTTTCCCACACACACCCATCGGTTGAATAATCAGACTAGTTGAAGATTGAGGTCACGTTGCAGCATATGTGAATCTTTTATTCAGGAAACGGTTTTCGCCACACAGTGGGCCTTCAACAGGCCATTACAAAAGGAATAAGACCTACTTCGACTAGTGGATGGTTACCACTATGACCCGCTCAATCTGCCTTCAGTTCACCTCAATACAGTATATAAGCAACGTTACGGCCCTAGGTTTTACTGTACTTATAAAAGATTTGATGGAACTGAACACATCGACTCAAGGTTGAGGGACTCGATTACCTCATTCTATCCTCTCCTTACGACTTCCTCTTTGTATTGGAATGATGAGCCACTGTGTGGCGAAACGTTTTTCTGATTAAGATTCCCCATATGCTGCATAAGTTGCAGCAATCTTCAACTTGTCGAGTTTTCAACCATTCATCACAACCTGTCCACAGCACGGCAGAATCATGGCGGGTCTTATTACAACTGTATTCTCAAACACTGGTCAACATTTGATATTGATCGAAGACTCTTGAACTAGTGGATGGTCCTCTTTGCCCCGCCTCCATCTGCTTCTACGTCACCTAACTACGTATATAAGCACGTCTACGGCCCCCCCTATGCTGTTACATTCTACAAGATTGATGGAATGAAACTCGACTCCAGGTTTGAGGGACTGATTACCTCATTCTCCTCCTCTCCTTACGCCTTCCTCTTTGTATTTGGAATGATGAAGCCACTGTGATTTTTATGGGCAAACGTTTCCTGAATTAAGATTTCCCATATGCGCATATAAGTGTCTCAATCTTCAACTTGTCGGTTTTTCAATCCATTTCATCAAACTGTCAGACACGCAGCATCATGGGGTCTTTTTACAAAGATTTCGTCAACACTTGTTCAACCTTTGAACGAGACTACTTCGATCTTAGTGGATGGTACCACTATGAACCGCCTCATCTGCTTCACGTCACACCTCACTACCAGTATATAAGCCACGTCTACGGGGGGGGGGGGGGGGTCCCTATGGCTGTACTTTCTAAGATGTTGTTGGACTGAACACATCGAATCCAGGTTTGAGGGACTGATATACCTCATTCTCCTCCTCGCCTCCTAGCCTTCCTCTTTGTATTGGATGAATGAAGCCACTGTGTGGCGAAACGTTTCCTGAATAAAGTTCCCATATGGCTGCATAGTGTCTCATATATTCAACTTGTCGGTTTTTCATTCATTCATCACACATGGCACGAAATATGAACTAAGCTGGCAGACAGCACTGGGCTCTCTGTTGCAGACAGTGCAGGCTGTCTACATATGCAAGGGACAACCATAACCACGCGCCGTCCCGACGCGACAATTAATGGTGGTAAAAAGAAACTCTGTCTCCCTCTCGTAGGAAATGGGCACAGAACACAATTAAATACATATATATTCATTTGTCCATGGATAAAAATGTTTTACTGTGAGGGTAGTGTCTCACTACTCCTTCTCTAGTACTCTATCGGTTCCTTTTCAGTATCAAACCAACTAATTTCTCTAGTACTCTATGGTCATATTCAGGGTCACACGATTACCTTCTCTTTTACTCTCGGTTAATTATTCAGTGGCAAATCTACCTTTTCTAGTATCTCGTCCTATCAGTGCTCCACACGACTTCGTTATCTAGAATACTCTTCTGTCATATTCGTTTAAGAGACTACCTTTATCATGCACTCTACTGTTCTATGCACTGAACATATTCATTCTTAGTACTAGTCGTCTATTCAGTGTCACAACGACTACCTTCTCTAGTACTCTTCAGGTGATATTCTGTGTCACAAGACTACCTTCTTAGTACTTCCTACGGTCCCGATTCTGTGTCACACGATTTAACTTTTCTATTAATTTATCGTCCTATTAATGTCAAACGACTAAATTCTCTAGCTACTCTACGGTCGTATTCAGTGTCACACGACTACATTCTCTAGTAATTCTACGGTCTATTCAGTGTCACACGATAACTTCTCTAATATCTCACATCGTCCTACTTCAATGTCAAAACGACCTAAATTCTCTAGTACTCTAGGTCTATTCAGTGTAACAACTACTATCTCCTCTAGTACTCTTATACGGTCTATCTGTGTCTCCCGACTACCTTATCTAGTACTCAACGGGCATATTCAGTGTCAAACGACTATGTTCTCTAGTACTCTAGAGTCCTATTTATTGTCCACACGACTGACATTCTATGGGACTCTATGGTCCATATTAGTGTCACACGGACTTCCTTCTCTATTACTATACGGGTCCTATTCAGTTGTCACAGGATTACCTTCTCTAGTACCTCTATGGTCGTAGTCAGTGTCACACGATTACCTTCTCTAGTACTTCTACTGTCCTGTTCAGTGTCATTACGACAACGTTATCGAGTACTCTTTGGTACTGCTTCAGTGTCACTCGACTACATTATTAGTACTTCTACGGTTCTATTCAGTGATTACATCTACCTTTCTAGTACTCATTCGGTGCCTAATTCAGTGATTACATGATTACCTTCTCTGTATCTATTGTCCTAGTCAGTTGTCACACGAATACATTCTATACGTTTCTCTCATACTGTACTATTCTGTGTCACACGAGTACATTCTTATACTCTGTTTGGTTCTATTCCGGTCCACACGACTACCATCTCTAGCACTCTACACGGTCCTATTCATGTGTCACACGAATACATTCTATTCGCACTCTACGGTTTATATTCAGTGACAAATCTTACCTTCTATAGTGTCTTCGAGTTATATTCACTGTCAAACGATTCATTCTCTATGTACTCTTCGGTTAGGATATTCAGTGTACACGACTACCTTCTCTAGTACTCTACCGGTCCCATATTCAGTGTCACACGATTACCTTCACGCAGTGTAGTGTATATACAGTAAGTCAGGGAAGCCACACAGTGTAGTCTACATAGTAAGTCAGGGAAGCCACACAGTGTAGTCTATACAGTAAGTCAGTGTACTATAATGAGTTGTTACTGTTCTGGTACGGGTAGTTAATGATGACTTCTTCGGAGGCCTTCTTAATAAATTGGTTATAGTCGTCGTGGGTACACAGGCTTGTGTGTTGTGCCCATGGCCCGGGCCGGGCCATCCCACGAGAGAGAGAGCTAGGAGTAGGCCTTGTGTCTTCCTGCTAGGCCTCAGTGAGAGTGAGAGCGAGTACAATGGCCAGGAGGGGTGGCGATTGGCAAACTACGTTTAAGTGGCAGCACCAGCATGCATCAATTATGAAACTAAGATTGGCCAGAGTGCATGGGCTCTTGTGCAGTCATTGCAGGCTGTCTACATATGCACGGCACTCCACGCGTCGTCCCGACGGCAATACTGGTGGTAAAAGAAACTCTGTTCCTCTCGTAGGGAACTGGGCAACAGGACACAAAATAAAAACATATATATACATTGGCCAATGGAAAAAAAATCTTCCTACAGTGAGGGAAGTGTCACACAACTCCCTTCTTCTAGTACTCTATGGTAGTATTTAGTATCACATACTACCTTCTTCTAGACTCTTTGTTCATATTCAGTGTCAATCGATTACCTTCTCTAGTACTCTACGGTCCGTTATAGTCAGTGGCACATCTACCTTTTTCTAGTACTCTTACGTATTATTCTGTGTCACACGACTATGTTCTCTAGTACTCTACTGTACTATTCAGAGTCCACGAGTTACCTTCTACTAGCACTATTCTAGGTCACTATTAAGTGTCACACGACTATATTATCTAGTACTCTACCGTCCCTATTCAGTGTCTGACGTTACATTCCCTCTTGCACTTCTATGGTTCTATTCAGTGACACACCTTCATTCTCTAGTACTATTCGGTCAAATTCAGTGTCACTCGATACCTTCTCTAGTACCTCTACGGTGATATTTCAGTTATCACACGACTACTTTCTCTACGTAATCTAACGGTCTATTCAGTGTCACACTATATCTCCTCTAGTACTCTAGCGGTCCCTATTCAGTGTCACACCATCTGCATTCTGTGGTACTATTACGGTCCAGATTCAGTGTTACACGAATAACCTTATTATTAAGGCTACAAGTGCTATTCAGTGTCACATGATTACCTTCTCTAGTACTCATGGTCGTAGTCAGTGTCACACGACTACCTTCTATAGTACACTACTGTTCCTATTCAGTGTCAACAGGACAAAGTTCTCTAGTACTCTGTGGTCCTATTCAGTGTCACATAGACTTCCTTCTCTAGTACTCTACGGGTTCTTTCAGGATACATCTACCTTCTCTAGTACTCTTCGGTCACTTTCATTGTTACCTTGATTACCTTCTATAGTACTCTATTGTCCTAGTCAGTGTCACACGGACTATTATTCTATAGTACTCACAGACATAATTCAGTGTCACTCAGTACCTTCTCTAGTACTATGTGGTTCTATTCAGTGGTTCACATGACTAACCCCTTTTAGCAAATCTTATGAATCCTATTCAGTGTTGTCTACCACGACTACCTTCTCTTGAGTATATGGTTCTGTTTGTGATCATCTACTTCTCTAGTAGTCTTAGGTTATATTCAGTGTCAAACGACTACCTTCTATAGTACTCTTCACGTGCTATTCAGTGTCACACGTACTCCCTTATCTTGTAGTCAAAGCCGTCATATTATATATTTCAGAAAACTACCTTCTTAGTAACTACTACCGCCTGTTCAGTGTCACACGACTATCCTGCTCTAGTACTTCTTCGGTGCCTATTCAGTGTTACATTGATTACCTTTTTAGTACTCTATGGTACTTGTTATAGTGTCACAGGACTACTATTCCTAGTACTCTACTGTCGTATTCCCCGTGTCACACGTGTACCTTCTCTAGCACTCTGTGGTTCTATTCAGTGTCAAACGACTACCTTCTCTAGTACTCTACTGTGCTATTCAGTGTCACACAACTGCCTTCTTCTAATACTCTATGGTCCTATTCAGTGTCACACGATTACCTTTTCTAATACTCTATGGTCCTATTCAGTGTCAAACGATTAAATTCTCATGTACTCTACGGTCGTATTCAGTGTCACACGACTACTTATATCTAGTATATACGGTCTATTCAGTGTCACACTACTACCTTCTGTAGTACTCTACGTTCCTATTCTGTGTCACACGACTACCTTCTCTAGTACTCAATTGTCCTATTCAGTGTCAAACGACTATGTTCTCTAGTAGTTAAGGGTCCTATTCAGTGTCACACGACAACCTTCTTTGGTAGTCTACTGTCCTATTCAGTGTCACACGACTACCTTCTCTATTACTCTACAGTCCTATTCAGTGTCACATGATTACCTTCTCTAGCACTATATGGTCCTAGTCAGCGTCACACGACTACCTTCTCTAGTTCTCTACTGTCCTATTCAGTGTTACACAACAACCTTCTCTAGTACTCTATGGTCCTATTCAGTGTCACACGACGACATTCTCTAGTACTCTACGGTAATTTTCAGTGTCACTATCTCAAACCTCCCTTCTATAGTACTCTCTATACTTCTATTCAGTTTCCACAAGACTTCCTGTTCTTGTACTCTATGGTCATGTTCAGTGGTCACGCGATTACATTCTCTAGTTACTCTACGTTATATCTCAGTTGGATATCTACCTCCTCTTTCACTCTTCAGGTCCATTTCAGTGGTCACACGACTACCTTCTCTAGTATTGTACGTTGCTATTCAGTGTCACACGACATAACTTATCAAGTACTCCTACGATCATATTCAGTTGTTCACACGATTACCTTCCTCTAATGATCTGGTCCTATTCAGTGTCAAAACGACTAGTTCTCTAGTTATATCTTACGGTCCTATTCAAGTGTCACTCGATACACTTGTCTTGTTATCTACGATCTATTCAGTGTCGCATGAATACCTTCTCTAGTACTCTATGGTCCCCTCCTAGTCTGTGTCACACATTGTCCTACTCTTTATCTAGTATTAATGAACTGTTCAGTGTCACACTGCTACTTCTCTAGTAGCTATGGTCCTATTCAGTATCACATGAATACTTCTCATACTCTACGGTTTAATATTCAGTGGGCACTTCTACCTTCTATAGTACCTCCTTCGGTTCATATTCAGTTCACAGAACTACCTTCTTTAGTTCTCTATGGTACTATTCAGTGTCACACGACTACCTTCTCTAGTACTCTACGTTCCTAGTCAGTGTCACACGACTTCCTTCTCTATTACTCTACAGTGCTATTCAGTATCACACGACTTCCTTCTCTAGCACTCTACGGTCCTATCCAGTGTGAACCGACTACCTTCTCTAGTTCTCGACGGTCGTATTCAGTGTCATGCTACTACCTTCTCTAGTACTCTACAGCCCTATTCAGTGTCACACGACTATCTCCTCTGGCACTCTTCAGTCCTATTCAGTGTCACACGACTACCATCTCCATTACTTTACGGCCCTAATATATTTCACACAACTACGTTCTCTAGTACGCTACGGTCCTATTCAGTTTAACACGACTACCTTCTTAAGTAATGTGCGGTCCTATTAAGTGTCACACGACTACCTTCCCTAGTACTCTATGGTTATATTCAGTATTACCCGAATACCTTCTCTAGTACTCTACAGCCCAATTCAGTGTCACACGACTATCTTCTCTATTACTCAACAGTCCTATTCAGGGTCACACGACTACCTTCTATAGTAGTCTATGGTCCTATTATATGTCAGACAACTACCTTCTCTAATACTCTATGGTCCTATTCAGTTTAACACGACTACCTTCTTTAGTACTCTACGGTCCTATTCAGTGTCACACGACTACATTCTCTTGTACTCTACAGTCCAATTCAGTGATACACAACTACCTTCTCTAGTACTCTACAGTCCTATTCAGTGTCACACGACTTCCTTCTCTAGCACTCTACGATCCTATTCAGTGTCAAACGACTACCTCCTCTAGTACTCTACGGTCCTATTCAGTGTCACACAGCTACCTCCTACAATTCTACTCTCTTATTCAGTGACACATTATACTTCTCTAGTAGTCTACAGTCCTATTTCAGTGTGGACACGACTTCCTTCTCTTAGTTCTCTATGTTCATATTCAGTGTCAAACGACTACCTTCTCTAGGTACTCTATGGTCCTAATACAGTGTACGTGACTACATTCTCTAGTTACTTACGATCCTATTCAGTGTCACACGATTACCTTCTCTAGTTCGCTATGGTCCTATTCGGTGTCAAAGGACTAAATTCTCTAGTACTCTATGGTCCTATTCAGTGTTACACGACTACTTTCTCTAGTACTCTGCAGTCCTATTCAGGTGTCGTATGACTACCATCTTAGTTACTCTACAGTCAGATTCAGTGTCACACGCTACCTTCTTAGTAGTCTTCGGTCCTATTCAGTGTCAAAACGATTACCTTCTCTAGTTACTCTAATGGGCTCATTCAGTGATACACAAAAACTTTGCTTTCTCTAGTACATCTAGGTCACTATCCCGTGTCACACGTTTACCTTATCTAATACACTAAGGTCTATTAACAGTTGTCAAACGGACAAAGCTCTAGTTACTATATGGTCGTGTTTCAGTGTCACACTATACTTTCTCTAGTATGCTACTGGTCCTATACTATGTCACAAGACTTACTTCTCTTGTCACTCAAATAGTTCCTATTCATTGTCAAAACGACTTACGATCTATAGTACTCTAGGTTCCTATCAGTGTCACACGATTACCTTCTTTGGTTTCCTCTACGGTCATATTCAGTTTCACACGACTCCTTCTATATTACTCTACAGTCCTATTTCAGTTGTCACATGAAAAACCTTCTATAGCAGCTGGAAATTAAACACTTATGCAGTATAATGTGATCCTTTAGTGACAACGTTTCACCCAGGACTGTGGCGTTTTCAAAGTCACCACACAGATCTCCCGGGGTGAAGGTACGGGTTTATTTTTAGTCTTGTTCAGAATGTTGAGGTCAGTGGTGAATGTGCAATCTGATGATCTAACCTGGTGGAAGTTATGAGTTTGGGTAGCTTTGGCTGGGATATTGACAAGTTGTGAGTAGACCTTATTGCCAGTGTTATATGTTCTTATGTGGCGATAGCGATGAAGAAGTTATCAACAGGTAAACTTTCGTAACAAAGAACTAACATCAAAACTAACCATGTTAAAATAATTCATTTCAGTCAAGGAGCTTAATTTGTCAATTAAATCTATGTTGTTTTTAACATTAAAGTTAGAAATTTTACCAACAATATGGCTCAAAATGTTAACAAGCCATTTTCATAATTTATACGAAACTGATCATATTGAGCTAATAATGAAGATGAAATAGATGAAGAAATATCCAAAAATTTATGAAATAGCCAATGATCTGAAATACCCAAGAAATGTAATTGATAAATCATTTAAAATTGCAAGAAATACTTTTTTACAACAATAAAAGGGACAACCAGCCTTATTCAACTAAAAATACGTTGATTCTCCATTACCATGAAAACTTGGTTGATATGCCTTCTCTTCTTAAGACTTTTAATATTAAAGTTTGCATTTAAAAATCATTGATACAGCAAAAAAATACTGTTGATAAAGAATTCCCCACCAAAATTCTGACGGACTGTTGTCTATAAGAATTCCTTGTAGAATTTGTGATGAAGTTATTATGGTCAAACTTAATTTATCAAACTATCTAAGTACTCTACGGGTCGTATTAGGTGTCACTCGAATACTTTCTAAGTAATCTACGTCCTATCAGTGTCACAACTACTACTTTCTACTCGTACGTACGGTTCTATTCTGTGTCAACCCGACTACTTCTCTTAGTTCTCAACGGTCCTATTCAGTGCTCAAACGACTATGTTTTCTAAGTACTCTAGGGTTCTATTCAGTGTCACATGTTTACCCTTTCTTTGGTACTCTACGGCCCTATTCAGTTTCAACTCGGACTACCTTATACATTCTCTAGGGTCCTATTCAGTGTACATGGGATTACCTTCTCTCTAGCATCCATATGGTCACTTGTCAGGTTTCATCGGACTATCTTCTTAGTACTCTGCCGTCCGACTCAGTGGTACACGTACTACCTTCTCTAGTACTTTTCAGTTCTATTCAGAGCAAATCTACCTTCCATAGTACTTTCGGTCCAATTTCAGTGTCCACACGACCCCTTCTCTAGTACACAACAGTGCTACTCAGTGCACAGATTACCTTATCTAGTACGTCGGACGGTCCTATTCAGTGTCATGCTACTAACCTTCTTCTAGTATCTAAAGCCATATTCAGTGTATTTACACAAACTATCTTCTCTGGTACTTACAGTCCTATTCAGTGTCACACGACTACCATCTCTAGTTTCTTTAGGCCCTAATATATTCACACAACTACCTTCTCTAGTACGCTAGCGGTCTATTCAATTTAACAGACTACTATATTAAGTACTACACGGTCATATTAGTGTTCACACGCTACCTTCCTGAGTACTCTTCGGTCATATTCAGGTGTTACCGATACCTTATTCGTACTCGAGGTCCTTATTCAGTGTCACTCGACTTCCTTCTCTAGTATTTTACGGGACAATTCAGTGTTCACCACGTCAATTTTCTCACTGGTATTCAACAGTCCCTTATTCAGTGTCCACAGGACTACCTTCTCTAGTTGTCTATGGTCCTATTATATGTCAGACAAACTTTCCTTCTTAGTACTCTTCGGGTCCTTTTCATGTTTAACACGGACTTCCTTCTTTTGTACTCTTACGGTCCTATTCAGTGTCACTCGATACCTTTTCTTTTACTCTACTGTCCTCATTTCAGTGTCACACGACTACTTCTATAGTATATACGGTCTCATTCAGTATAAACTCGATACCTTCTTAAGTACTCTACGTTCTCTTCAGTGTCACATGTGAAACCTTTTCTTTTACTCTACAGCCTACACAGTGTCACACGGACTACTGTTCTCTAATACTCTACCCGGTGTCCTTTTCTGTGTCACACAACTACCTTCGCTAGTTACTATCATGGTCACATTCAGTTTAACTCGACTACCTTCTTTAGTACTTTATGGTCGTTTAAAAAAATCAGTGTCACACGATTACCTTCTCTAGTACCTACGAGTCCTATTCAGTTGTACTCGACTGCCTTCTCTAGTACTATATGGTCTTATTCTGTGTCACTCGGACTACATTCTCTAAGACCTCCTACGGTCCTTCCTATTCTGTGTTCACACACGACTACTTCTCTTGTACTCTACGGTCATATTTCAGTGTGACACGACTACCTTCTCTTTTTCTCTATGGTTCATTATTCAGAGTCAAACTGACAACCTTCTCAAAGTAAACTCTATGGTCCTATTCAGAGTCACCCGACTACATTTCTCTAGCTACTCTTACGATTCCTATTCAGTGTCACACGTTTACCTTCTCTATACGCTTGATTCCTATTCAGTGTCAAAGGGACTAAATTATATAGTTAATCTGTGGTCATCTTCAGTGTTACACGACTACTTTCCCTAGTAATCTACGGTTCTATTCAGTGTCACACGACTACCTTCTCTAGTTCTCTATGGTCATATTCAGCGTCAAACGAATACCTTCTCTAGTACTCTGCGGTCCAATTCAGTGTCACATTACTACCTTCTCTAGTACTCTACAGTCCAATTCAGGGTCACAAGACTACCTTCTCTAGTACTCAATGGTGCAATTCAGTGACACACGACTACCTTCTCTAGTACTCTAAGGTCCTATTCAGTGTCACACGATTACCTTATCTAATACACTAAGGTCCTATTCAGTGTCAAACGACTAAATTTTCTAGTACTCTTTGATCGTATTCGGTGTCACACGACTACTTTCTCTAGTAATCTACGGTCCAATTCAGTGTCACATTACTACTTTCTTTAGTACGCTACGGTCCTTATTATGTGTCACCCCGACAACTACCTTCTCTAGCTAGTTACTCAACGGTCATAATTCAGTGTCAAACGACTATGTTCTCTAGTACTCTAGGGTCCTATTCAGTGTCACACGATTACCTTCTTTGGTACTCTACGGCCCTATTCAGTTTCACACGACTACCTTCTACATTACTCTACAGTCCTATTCAGTGTCACATGATTTCCTTCTCTAGCACTATATTGTCCTTTTCAGTGTCACACGACTGTTTTCTCGAGTACTATGCACGTCCGACTAGTGGCACACGATACAGTCTCTAGTACTCTTCGGTTTAATCAGTGAACACATCTACCTTCTATAGTACTCTTCAGTCTTATTCTGTGTCACACGACTACCTTCTATAGTACTATACTGTGCTATTCAATGTCACACCGACGCATTCTCTAGTACTCATTCGGTTTGTATCAGTGTCACAAGATTACATTCTCTAATACGCTTATGGTCATCACCATTCAGGTGTCAAACGACTAAATTCTACTAGGTTTTCTGCGGTTCCTATTCAGTAGTACACACCGACTACTTCTCTATTATGCTACAGTCCTATTCAGTGTCACACGACTACCTTCTCTAGTACTCTACTGTCCTATTCAGTGTCACACGACAACGTTCTCTAGTACTCTATGGTCCTATTCAGTGTCACACGACTACCTTCGCTTATACTTTCGGTTTATTCAGTGATTGGCACTCTACATTCCTCTAGTACTCTTCGGTACTTTCAGTGTTACATGATTACCTTCTCTTGTACTCTATTGTCCTAGTCAGTGTCACACGACTACATTCTCTAGTACTGTCCTATTCAGTGTCACACGAGTACCTTCTCTAGCACTCTACGGTCCTATTCAGTGTCACACGAAAATACCTTCTCTAGCCCTCTCGTGACGGTTCTATTCAGTCGACACATCTACCTTCTCTAGTGTCTTCGGTTATACTTCTATGTCAAAAGACTACCTTCTCCAGTATCTACGGTGCTATTCTATGTCACACGACTACCTTCTTAGTACTTACGGTCATATTCAAGTGTCACACGATTACATTCACGCCTGTGTAGTGTATATACAGTAGTTAGGAAGCCACACAGTGTATTCTATATAGTAAGTCAGGGAAGCCACACAGTGAAGTCTATTCAGTAAGTCAGTGTGTACTATAACGCGAGTTTGCTTTAGTGTTTGGTAGCGGGTAGAAAAATGATGCTTATTCGGAGGCTTCTTAATTTATGGTTAGTCGTGGTGGGTACACAGGCTTGTGTGTTGTACCCATTGGACCCGGGCCCGAGCCATCCCCGATGGAGAGCTTGAGGAGGACTTGTGTTACCTGCTAGGCCGCAGTGTGAGTGAGAGCGAGTCTTGTGGCAGAGGCTGAAGTGGCAACGCAGTAGGTGGATAGCTCACAGCATGGACACGAAATGGAGATTGAGTCACTTTTTGCAGAATATGGGTTTCTTTATTCAGGAAACGTTTCGCCACACAGTGGCTTCATCAGTCCAATACGAAAGCGAAGGCGTAAGGAGGAGGAGGAGGAATGAGGTAATCAGTCCCTCAAACCTGGAATCGATGTGTTCAGTCCATCAATATCTTGTAGAATGTACTGCATAAGGCGTAGAGTGGTTATATTCTGTAGTGCCGGTGACGTCTGAGCAGTGGAGGAGGGGTCATTGTGGTACCACCAAGAGTCGAAAAGTAAGTCTTCGTATTCAAAGGTTGAACAAGTGTTGAAGAATTTTTGTAATAAGACCCGCTTGATGCTGGCCGTGTCTGACACGTTGTGATGAATGGTTGAAAAACATGACAAGTTGAAGATGAGACTCTTATGCAGCATTCATGGAATCTTTATTCAGGAAACGTTTCGCCAACACAGTGGCTTCATCAGTCCAATACAAAGAGGAAGGCCGGTACAAGGAGAGGGAGGAGAATGAGGTAATCAGTCCCTCAACCTGGTGAGTCGATGTGTGCAGTCATACAATGTGTAGAATGTACAGCATAGGGGCCGTAGAACGTGGCTTATATACTGTAGTGAGGTCGACGTCGAAGCAGATGGAGGCGGGGTCATTGTGGTACCACTCCAATAGTCGAAGTAGGTCTTGTTCAAAGGTTGACAAAGTGTTGAAGAATTCTTTGTTTAAGACCCAGATGCTGCCGTGTCTGCACAGTTGTGATGAATGGTCTTGAACATAAGAACATAAGAACGAAGGAGGATCAATGGCTGAAGGACTACTGGCCATGCGAGGAAGGTCCTAAGTTGGGGGGGGTCTCCTACGTCTTAAGCCATTGCACCCAACCTGTCAGGTCAGGTCACCATTGACTTAAGGGAGGAAACACGGAAACGTCATGGTTACACAAAGCTATCAGGTCTAACTCACACCACCCACATCCACTAATGTATTTATCCAACATATTATTTAAAGCCTACAGAACCGTTCTGGCCTCTATAACGGTACTGGAGTTTGTCCCCACTCATTCACAAACTCTATTACCAAACCAGTATTTCCTATTTTCCTTCCATGGAATCTGAATTTTTCCAACTTAAAACCATTTGCTGCGAGGTATGCTCTAGGCTAGATATTTTTCATGCACAATATTTCAATCCCCTTATTTATTCCTGTCTTCCAATTTATACACCTCAAATCTATCACCACTAATTCTACGGTATCTTTCTAGAGAGTGAAGATTTCAGGGCACCTTTAGTTATCCTCATAGGGAAGGTTGTTTCTGATACATGGATAAACTTTTGTCTCATCCTACTTTGTACATTTTCCAGAGAATTTATATCCATTCTGTAATAAGGTGACCCAAATCTGTGAAGCATAATCTAAATGGAGGGCCTAACCAGGATGTAAGAGTTGAGAAACAACCTGTGGATTCCTAGTATTTATGCTTCTTGATATGAAGCCAAGGATTCTATTAGCTTTAATGCGTGAAAACACTTATGCACTGTTGATCATTGGTTTTAGTTACTGCCTACCAGAACTCCTAAATCTTTTTCGCAATCCGTACATATTAAGGATATACATTATATTTAGTTTATATAGTGGCATGGTTATTGTCCTGTCCAACATTTAGAACTGCATTTGTCTATATTAATGCATCTTGCCACTTCTCCGCACCCCCCCCCCACTGCATTCAGTCTATCAAATCTTCTGAGTGCTCAGAATGTCATCGTCAGAAGAATTCGACGGCCTATTTTGTGTCGTCGGCAAACTGGCTTTTTTTTCTACCGTTTCGTCTTTTTTGCCCTCATCTTTGTCGTTTATGTAGATTTGTGATCAGCAGGTGGGCCCAACACTGACCCCTTTTTTTTTTTTTTTTGGGGTGGGAACACCGCTCGTGACACTTCACCACTCTGAATTTTTCCCCATTTATGCATACTCCTGCGCCTATTTGTCAAACCATGCCTCTATCCAGGAAAAATTATCTCCTCCTATTCTCCATGTGCTTTTAATTTTCCTCACATAGTTTGTTGTGGGACCCTGTCAAAAGCCTTACTGAAGTACATCTATACACAATATCATATTCATTACCATGTCTACCTCCTCAAATACCTGTGTGAAAAAAAGTTAATAAATTCGTAGGCAGGAACGGCCACTTTGTAAACCATGCTGAGATTCCGTTGATTAATTTATGCTTTTCAAGGTGGACTACCACGAACTGCCTCGGCATTATTGATTCCATTAAATTTTCCCACTAATGGAGGTTTGGCTTATTGGTCTATAGTTAGAAGATAAGGTCCCTGTCACCTGTTTTGAAAATACGGTATCACATTTGCCATTTTCCACTTATTCTGGCACCATGCCAGTTTGTAGTGTTATGTTGATGATTAGACAAGGTGTGATAAGAGCTAATCTTTACATTCCCTTTAGAACCCTTGCATACAGTTCATCAGGGCTGGGGATTTTTTGGTTTTAAGTTATCTATTTTGCCTATGCGGACCCATGTCACTTGTTGACCTAATAGTACACAGTTTCTTATCGTCCTGTTCTTTCTTATTTTATTCATTACTGTATATCGATGGTATTCCTCCTGTGTAAAATACTGAGAGGAAGTTATGTGTTAACAATTCTTCACAATTCCTTATCATGTCAAGTGAGCTGACCCGAGGGAACTTTTGGTGTGGGCATATCTTGTCCTCTGATCTTACTTCTTATACCTGAAAGGAATCCTTTTGGGTTAGTCCTTAGATTCTTCTTGCAACTTTAACCTCTTAATTCTCTTTTTGATTTTCTACTTCCCTTTTTTATTTCTCTCTCTAACTGAAAATTCGATTTCTCAATTGCCCTCTCCTCTTTTGATTTGCATATATAATGCCATATCTTGTGAACAATCAGATATTTTATCTATTGTTCATCCATTTAGGATCATTTTTTTGTTTGTACTGATTTCCCTATTTGTACTTTATTGATGAGCAGCTAGAACTTTGCCCTGAGTATGCATCATATCGGCAACCATCCACCAGCCTACCTGACCCTTAGTCAGGTCTTCCAGTTCTGCCCACCTAAGTAATTTTTCAGTACCTATGAAATAAGCCAAGCGAAAGTCAGGGACGGAGACTTGATTGCCATTATTAGGGGAATTCCTGATATATTATAAATAGAGTGATTTGTGATCCTTCCCATGGCTAATCATTAACCTCAAGAATTATTAAATTAGTGTTTCCCACTGGCATAGAACATAAGTCAAGGAGGTTTATTTCCCCTAGTTGGATCGCTCACAAACTGTTTTAAAATAACAATCATGGGGTATCAAGAAGTCACCTGGACTCTAAATTTTCCTGTCAAATTGCTCCAGTCAATCTGTCCTATAGTTGTATTCCCATTAGCTCAAACATTTTCGTGTGTAGGATGGCCGTTACGAATTCGTCCCATAGATGTTTACTGCTTCCTATCAGATTTGGGGCCCTGTAAATCACACCCAAAAATTAGTTTTTTCTCGGCCCTCGAGATGCTGTAACCAAACAGATTTCAGTGGCTGACGCTTCTAATTTAATATCTTGTCTAACCAACAATTTTTAAATTGTCTCTGACTTACATCGATACTCCACCAACTTTCCTGTTGACCCTGTCAGTGTGGAATAAGTTATAGCTTGTAGTGACATTCAGAGGGGCATCTCTCTATCTTTCAGATTGAGCCCACGGTCTCTGTTATTGCAATATTATCTATGTCTACTGCACTTGCAATTACTCTCTATGGTTCATCTATCTTATTTCTTACATCCTGCATATTAGTATAGTAAACCTCTAGGGAGCTAGTTACTTGATGACCTATGCTGTTCCACCCTTTGTTGCTGACTGATCTATTGTCTTATTTTATAACGTCATGCTGAATGCATTTTTTTACATTTACTGTTTTCCAACCCAAGTGATTGCATCCTGCTTGTTTCCCACACACACCCATCGGTTGAATAATCAGACTAGTTGAAGATTGAGGTCACGTTGCAGCATATGTGAATCTTTTATTCAGGAAACGGTTTTCGCCACACAGTGGGCCTTCAACAGGCCATTACAAAAGGAATAAGACCTACTTCGACTAGTGGATGGTTACCACTATGACCCGCTCAATCTGCCTTCAGTTCACCTCAATACAGTATATAAGCAACGTTACGGCCCTAGGTTTTACTGTACTTATAAAAGATTTGATGGAACTGAACACATCGACTCAAGGTTGAGGGACTCGATTACCTCATTCTATCCTCTCCTTACGACTTCCTCTTTGTATTGGAATGATGAGCCACTGTGTGGCGAAACGTTTTTCTGATTAAGATTCCCCATATGCTGCATAAGTTGCAGCAATCTTCAACTTGTCGAGTTTTCAACCATTCATCACAACCTGTCCACAGCACGGCAGAATCATGGCGGGTCTTATTACAACTGTATTCTCAAACACTGGTCAACATTTGATATTGATCGAAGACTCTTGAACTAGTGGATGGTCCTCTTTGCCCCGCCTCCATCTGCTTCTACGTCACCTAACTACGTATATAAGCACGTCTACGGCCCCCCCTATGCTGTTACATTCTACAAGATTGATGGAATGAAACTCGACTCCAGGTTTGAGGGACTGATTACCTCATTCTCCTCCTCTCCTTACGCCTTCCTCTTTGTATTTGGAATGATGAAGCCACTGTGATTTTTATGGGCAAACGTTTCCTGAATTAAGATTTCCCATATGCGCATATAAGTGTCTCAATCTTCAACTTGTCGGTTTTTCAATCCATTTCATCAAACTGTCAGACACGCAGCATCATGGGGTCTTTTTACAAAGATTTCGTCAACACTTGTTCAACCTTTGAACGAGACTACTTCGATCTTAGTGGATGGTACCACTATGAACCGCCTCATCTGCTTCACGTCACACCTCACTACCAGTATATAAGCCACGTCTACGGGGGGGGGGGGGGGGTCCCTATGGCTGTACTTTCTAAGATGTTGTTGGACTGAACACATCGAATCCAGGTTTGAGGGACTGATATACCTCATTCTCCTCCTCGCCTCCTAGCCTTCCTCTTTGTATTGGATGAATGAAGCCACTGTGTGGCGAAACGTTTCCTGAATAAAGTTCCCATATGGCTGCATAAGTGTCTCAATCTTCAACTTGTCGGTTTTTCAAACCATTCATCACACATGGCACGAAATATGAACTAAGCTGGCAGACAGCACTGGGCTCTCTGTTGCAGACAGTGCAGGCTGTCTACATATGCAAGGGACAACCATAACCACGCGCCGTCCCGACGCGACAATTAATGGTGGTAAAAGAAACTCTGTCTCCCTCTCGTAGGAACTGGGCACAGAACACAAAATAAAAACATATATATACATTTGTCCATGGAAAAAAATGTTTTACTGTGAGGGTAGTGTCTCACTACTCCTTCTCTAGTACTCTATCGGTTCCTTTTCAGTATCACACCACTAATTTCTCTAGTACTCTATGGTCATATTCAGTGTCACACGATTACCTTCTCTTTTACTCTCGGTTAATTATTCAGTGGCAAATCTACCTTTTCTAGTATCTCGTCCTATCAGTGCTCCACACGACTTCGTTATCTAGAATACTCTTCTGTCATATTCGTTTAAGAGACTACCTTTATCATGCACTCTACTGTTCTATGCACTGAACATATTCATTCTTAGTACTAGTCGTCTATTCAGTGTCACAACGACTACCTTCTCTAGTACTCTTCAGGTGATATTCTGTGTCACAAGACTACCTTCTTAGTACTTCCTACGGTCCCGATTCTGTGTCACACGATTTAACTTTTCTATTAATTTATCGTCCTATTAATGTCAAACGACTAAATTCTCTAGCTACTCTACGGTCGTATTCAGTGTCACACGACTACATTCTCTAGTAATTCTACGGTCTATTCAGTGTCACACGATAACTTCTCTAATATCTCACATCGTCCTACTTCAATGTCAAAACGACCTAAATTCTCTAGTACTCTAGGTCTATTCAGTGTAACAACTACTATCTCCTCTAGTACTCTACGGTCCTATTCTGTGTCACCCGACTACCTTCTCTAGTACTCAACGGTCCTATTCAGTGTCAAACGACTATGTTCTCTAGTACTCTAGAGTCCTATTCAGTGTCACACGACTGCATTCTATGGTACTCTATGGTCCTATTAGTGTCACACGACTTCCTTCTCTATTACACTACGGTCCTATTCAGTGTCACATGATTACCTTCTCTAGTACTCTATGGTCGTAGTCAGTGTCACACGATTACCTTCTCTAGTACTCTACTGTCCTATTCAGTGTCATACGACAACGTTATCGAGTACTCTTTGGTACTGCTTCAGTGTCACTCGACTACATTATTAGTACTTCTACGGTTCTATTCAGTGATTACATCTACCTTTCTAGTACTCATTCGGTGCCTAATTCAGTGATTACATGATTACCTTCTCTGTATCTATTGTCCTAGTCAGTTGTCACACGAATACATTCTATACGTTTCTCTCATACTGTACTATTCTGTGTCACACGAGTACATTCTTATACTCTGTTTGGTTCTATTCCGGTCCACACGACTACCATCTCTAGCACTCTACACGGTCCTATTCATGTGTCACACGAATACATTCTATTCGCACTCTACGGTTTATATTCAGTGACAAATCTTACCTTCTATAGTGTCTTCGAGTTATATTCACTGTCAAACGATTCATTCTCTATGTACTCTTCGGTTAGGATATTCAGTGTACACGACTACCTTCTCTAGTACTCTACCGGTCCCATATTCAGTTGTCACATCGATTACCTTCACGCAGTGTAGTGTATATACAGTAAGTCAGGGAAGCCACACAGTGTAGTCTACATAGTAAGTCAGGGAAGCCACACAGTGTAGTCTATACAGTAAGTCAGTGTACTATAATGAGTTGTTACTGTTCTGGTACGGGTAGTTAATGATGACTTCTTCGGAGGCCTTCTTAATAAATTGGTTAAGTCGTCGTGGGTACACAGGCTTGTGTGTTGTGCCCATGGCCCGGGCCGAGCCATCCCACGAGAGAGAGAGCTAGGAGTGGGCCTTGTGGTCTTCTTGCTAGGCCTCAGTGAGAGTGAGAGCGAGTACAATGGCCAGGAGGGGTGGCGATTGGCAAACTACGTTTAAGTGGCAGCACCAGCATGCATCAATTATGAAACTAAGATTGGCCAGAGTGCATGGGCTCTTGTGCAGTCATTGCAGGCTGTCTACATATGCACGGCACTCCACGCGTCGTCCCGACGGCAATACTGGTGGTAAAAGAAACTCTGTTCCTCTCGTAGGGAACTGGGCAACAGGACACAAAATAAAAACATATATATACATTTGGCCAGGGAAAAAAAAAACTTCCTACAGTGAGGGAAGTGTCACACAACTCCCTTCTCTAGTACTCTATGGTAGTATTTAGTATCACATACTACCTTCTTCTAGACTCTTTGTTCATATTCAGTGTCAATCGATTACCTTCTCTAGTACTCTACGGTCCGTTATAGTCAGTGGCACATCTACCTTTTTCTAGTACTCTTACGTATTATTCTGTGTCACACGACTATGTTCTCTAGTACTCTACTGTACTATTCAGAGTCCACGAGTTACCTTCTACTAGCACTATTCTAGGTCACTATTAAGTGTCACACGACTATATTATCTAGTACTCTACCGTCCCTATTCAGTGTCTGACGTTACATTCCCTCTTGCACTTCTATGGTTCTATTCAGTGACACACCTTCATTCTCTAGTACTATTCGGTCAAATTCAGTGTCACTCGATACCTTCTCTAGTACCTCTACGGTGATATTTCAGTTATCACACGACTACTTTCTCTACGTAATCTAACGGTCTATTCAGTGTCACACTATATCTCCTCTAGTACTCTAGCGGTCCCTATTCAGTGTCACACCATCTGCATTCTGTGGTACTATTACGGTCCAGATTCAGTGTTACACGAATAACCTTATTATTAAGGCTACAAGTGCTATTCAGTGTCACATGATTACCTTCTCTAGTACTCATGGTCGTAGTCAGTGTCACACGACTACCTTCTATAGTACACTACTGTTCCTATTCAGTGTCAACAGGACAAAGTTCTCTAGTACTCTGTGGTCCTATTCAGTGTCACATAGACTTCCTTCTCTAGTACTCTACGGGTTCTTTCAGGATACATCTACCTTCTCTAGTACTCTTCGGTCACTTTCATTGTTACCTTGATTACCTTCTATAGTACTCTATTGTCCTAGTCAGTGTCACACGGACTATTATTCTATAGTACTCACAGACATAATTCAGTGTCACTCAGTACCTTCTCTAGTACTATGTGGTTCTATTCAGTGGTTCACATGACTAACCCCTTTTAGCAAATCTTATGAATCCTATTCAGTGTTGTCTACCACGACTACCTTCTCTTGAGTATATGGTTCTGTTTGTGATCATCTACTTCTCTAGTAGTCTTAGGTTATATTCAGTGTCAAACGACTACCTTCTATAGTACTCTTCACGTGCTATTCAGTGTCACACGTACTCCCTTATCTTGTAGTCAAAGCCGTCATATTATATATTTCAGAAAACTACCTTCTTAGTAACTACTACCGCCTGTTCAGTGTCACACGACTATCCTGCTCTAGTACTTCTTCGGTGCCTATTCAGTGTTACATTGATTACCTTTTTAGTACTCTATGGTCCTTGTCAGTGTCACACGACTACATTCTCTAGTACTCTACTGTCGTATTCAGTGTCACACGAGTACCTTCTCTAGCACTCTGTGGTTCTATTCAGTGTCAAACGACTACCTTCTCTAGTACTCTACTGTGCTATTCAGTGTCACACAACTGCCTTCTCTAATACTCTATGGTCCTATTCAGTGTCACACGATTACCTTTTCTAATACTCTATGGTCCTATTCAGTGTCAAACGATTAAATTCTCATGTACTCTACGGTCGTATTCAGTGTCACACGACTACTTTCTCTAGTAATCTACGGTCCTATTCAGTGTCACACTACTACCTTCTGTAGTACTCTACGTTCCTATTCTGTGTCACACGACTACCTTCTCTAGTACTCAATTGTCCTATTCAGTGTCAAACGACTATGTTCTCTAGTAGTTAAGGGTCCTATTCAGTGTCACACGACAACCTTCTTTGGTAGTCTACTGTCCTATTCAGTGTCACACGACTACCTTCTCTATTACTCTACAGTCCTATTCAGTGTCACATGATTACCTTCTCTAGCACTATATGGTCCTAGTCAGCGTCACACGACTACCTTCTCTAGTTCTCTACTGTCCTATTCAGTGTTACACAACAACCTTCTCTAGTACTCTATGGTCCTATTCAGTGTCACACGACTACATTCTCTAGTACTCTACGGTAATTTTCAGTGTCACACAACTCCCTTCTATAGTACTCTCTATACTTCTATTCAGTTTCCACAAGACTTCCTGTTCTTGTACTCTATGGTCATGTTCAGTGGTCACGCGATTACATTCTCTAGTTACTCTACGTTATATCTCAGTTGGATATCTACCTCCTCTTTCACTCTTCAGGTCCATTTCAGTGGTCACACGACTACCTTCTCTAGTATTGTACGTTGCTATTCAGTGTCACACGACATAACTTATCAAGTACTCCTACGATCATATTCAGTTGTTCACACGATTACCTTCCTCTAATGATCTGGTCCTATTCAGTGTCAAAACGACTAGTTCTCTAGTTATATCTTACGGTCCTATTCAAGTGTCACTCGATACACTTGTCTTGTTATCTACGATCTATTCAGTGTCGCATGAATACCTTCTCTAGTACTCTATGGTCCCCTCCTAGTCTGTGTCACACATTGTCCTACTCTTTATCTAGTATTAATGAACTGTTCAGTGTCACACTGCTACTTCTCTAGTAGCTATGGTCCTATTCAGTATCACATGAATACTTCTCATACTCTACGGTTTAATATTCAGTGGGCACTTCTACCTTCTATAGTACTCTTCGGTCCTATTCAGTGTCACACGACTACCTTCTTTAGTTCTCTATGGTACTATTCAGTGTCACACGACTACCTTCTCTAGTACTCTACGTTCCTAGTCAGTGTCACACGACTTCCTTCTCTATTACTCTACAGTGCTATTCAGTATCACACGACTTCCTTCTCTAGCACTCTACGGTCCTATCCAGTGTGAACCGACTACCTTCTCTAGTTCTCGACGGTCGTATTCAGTGTCATGCTACTACCTTCTCTAGTACTCTACAGCCCTATTCAGTGTCACACGACTATCTCCTCTGGCACTCTTCAGTCCTATTCAGTGTCACACGACTACCATCTCCATTACTTTACCCGGCCCTAATAATATTTCACACAAACTACGTTCTCTAGTACGCTACGGTCCTATTCAGTTTAACACGACTACCTTCTTAAGTAATGTGCGGTCCTATTAAGTGTCACACGACTACCTTCCCTAGTACTCTATGGTTATATTCAGTATTACCCGAATACCTTCTCTAGTACTCTACAGCCCAATTCAGTGTCACACGGGACTATCTTCTCTATTACTCTACCAGTCCTATTCAGGGTCACCACGGACTACCTTCCTATAGTAGTCTATGGTCCTATTATATGTCAGACAACTACCTTCTCTAATACTCTATGGTCCTATTCAGTTTAACACGACTACCTTCTTTAGTACTCTACGGTCCTATTCAGTGTCACACGACTACATTCTCTTGTACTCTACAGTCCAATTCAGTGACACACAACTACCTTCTCTAGTACTCTACAGTCCTATTCAGTGTCACACGACTTCCTTCTCTAGCACTCTACGATCCTATTCAGTGTCAAACGACTACCTCCTCTAGTACTCTACGGTCCTATTCAGTGTCACACAGCTACCTCCTCTACAATTCTACTCTCATATTCAGTGACACATATACCTTCTCTAGTAGTCTACAGTCCTATTCAGTGTGACACGACTTCCTTCTCTAGTTCTCTATGGTCATATTCAGTGTCAAACGACTACCTTCTCTAGTACTCTATGGTCCTATACAGTGTCACGAGACTACATTCTCTAGTACTCTACGATCCTATTCAGTGTCACACGATTACCTTCTCTAATACGCTATGGTCCTATTCGGTGTCAAAGGACTAAATTCTCTAGTACTCTATAATCCTATTCAGTGTTACATGACTACTTTCTCTAGTACTCTGCAGTCCTATTCAGTGTCTTATGACTACCTTCTCTAGTACTCTACAGTCCGATTCAGTGTCACACGACTACCTTCTCTAGTAGTCTTCGGTCCTATTCAGTGTCAAACGATTACCTTCTCTAGTACTCTATGGTGCTATTCAGTGATACACAACTGCTTTCTCTAGTACTGTAGGTCCTATTCAGTTTCAAACGATTACCTTATCTAATACACTAAGGTCCTATACAGTGTCAAACAACTAAATTCTCTAGTACTCTATGGTCGTGTTCAGTGTCACACTACTACTTTCTCTAGTAATGCTAGGGTCCTTTATATTTGGTTTCAACCAAACTCCCTTCACAAAGTACTCAAGGGGCCATTAAATTGGTCAAACACTAGGGTTCTCTAGTACTCTGGGGTCCTATTCGTGTCACACGATTACCTTCTTTGGTTTTCTCTACGGCCTACCCAGTGGCAAAGACTTTTTTCCCTTTTGTATTTAAAGGGTCCAATTCGTGTAAACCAAACAACCTTCTTTGGTACTCTCAGCCCATTCATGTCACATGATTATCTTCTCTGAACTATATGGTTTTAGTCAGTTTTCACAGACTCCCCCTTCTCTATTCTCTACTGTCCTATTCATTTGTTACAAAACCCCCCCTTTCCCTCTATTTCCCTTTTTGGTTTCCTTTTCAGTGTACCACGAACATTCTCTAGTACTCTACGGTAATTTTTCAGTGTAAATAAAACCCCCTTCCTAGTACTCTATGGTCCTATTCCTTTATCCATGACTGCCTTTTCTAGAAATCCGGGCCCTATTCATTTGGTCACGCGTTTACCTTCTCAAGTACTCTCCCCGGTTCTTTTCCCTTGGCACATCTCCCTTTCCTCTTGTACCCCTTCATTTCCAATTCGTGTCCCCACGACTCCCTTCTCTAGATTCAAACTTTGCTTTTTGGGTCAAACGACTCCCTTCTCTGTACCAAACGACCCATTTTCAGTGTCAAAACGTTTTCCCCTTCTCTAACCCTCTAGGGTTTATATTCAGTGTAAAACGACAAAATTTCCCTTATTTCTCTACGGTCCAATTCATTGATACTCGACTAGCTTTCTACTAATCTACAAACCCCAATTCAGTGTCACATGAATACCTTCTTTTGGACTCTATGGCCCTAGCCCTCTCTAAAAGACAACCTTCCTGTAATCTACTGACCTGTTCTTGGTAACAGGGCTACCTTTCTAAAATTCTATGGTCCTATTCAGTATCACACTACTATCTTCCTATTTACTCTAGGGTTTCCTTTTCATGCCCCAAAAGAAAAACCCCTCTAATACCAAAGGTTTATAAAAGTGGCACTTCTACCTTCTCTAGTACTCTTCGTCCTTTTTCCAAGTGTCACACGACAAACCTTTCTTTAGTACTCTATGGTACTATTCGTGTCACCGACTCCCTTTCTCTAGTACCTAGGGCCCTTTTTCAGTGTCACGGGGGGAATTTTCCTTCTCTAATGCTCTATGGCCCCATTCAGTGTCAAAGGGACAAAATTTCCCTCTAGTACCTACGGCCTTTTCCCATTGTCACAAAATCAAACCTTTTCTAGTAATCTCGGCCCGATTTAGTGTCAAAAGGGTTACCTTTTCTAGTTTTTAATACGGCCCTTTTCATTTGTCAACCGACTACCTTCCTATTACTCGCCCGGCCCTTTTCCCGTGTCAGGGCTATTTACCTTCTCTAGTACTCAACGGCCCTTTTCAGTTTTCACACGACTATCCTTCTGTTACTCACAGTCCTATTCATTTGTAACACGATACTCTTAGACTTTTTATTCCCCCGAAAAAATTTTTCACAAAAACACCTTCTCTATACCTAGGGTCCTATCTTTTAAAAAAATACCTATTTAAAGTACTATAGGGGCCTTATTAAGTGTCACACGCAAACCTTCCCCTAGAACTCTACGGTCATTTTCGTGTTCCCAAAAATTACCTTTCTATTTACCTGCTTTCCCAATTCTGGTCCACGACTATTTTCCCTCTGGAAACGCAACAGTCCTATTCAGGTCACACGACTTCCTTCGTAGCATCTATGGTCCTACCAGTTTTAAAACCAAACAAAATTCTCTGGGTTCTCGCGGTACTATTCGTGTCCATGATACAAACATTTTAAATACTCACGCCCTTTTTCAGTTCACGCGACTATTCCTCGGGTTACCCCTTCCCTTTAGTGTCACACGACTCCCACCTCTTTTACTTTAGGGCCCCTAATATATTTCACACAACTCCCTTTCTCTAGTACGCAGGGTTTCCTATCAGTTTAACACGACGGGCCTTCTTAAAAAACTATAGGGCCCCTTTTAAAAGTGTCACACGATACCTTCCCTATTACTCTACGGTCATATTCAGGGGTTCCCCGGGAAAAAACCCTTCTTTATACTCTACGACCCAATTCAGTGTAAAGCGACTTTTCCTTCTCTGGAAACTCAACATCCTATCGGGTCACACGCTACCTTTATTAGTAGTCAATGGCCCTATTATATGTCAGACAACTACCTTCTCTAATACATATGGTCCTATTCATTTTAAACACGATCCCTTTTTTTTTGTACTCTGGGTCCTATTCAGTGCCCACATGACAAACCTTCTCTTGTACTTTTCAGTCCAATTCAGTGTACACAACCCCTTTTTCCCCTAGTACTTACAGTCCTTTTCAGTGTCACACGACTTCCTTCTCTAGCATTTCTACGATCCTATTCGGGTTTTCAAACGAAAAAACCTCCTCTACTACTCTACGTCCTTTCAGTGTTCCAAAAGGCTACCTCCCAAATTTTTCCCTACCTTTTATTCGTGACACAAATCCCTTTCCCCTTAGTAGTTTTACGGTCCTATTCATTTGACACGACTCCCCTTTCTATTTTCCTCAAAGGTCCTATTCGGTGTCAAAGGACAAATTCTTAGTACCTTTTGGCCCTTTTCAGTTTAAAACGACTTTTTTCTCTAGTACTTTTGCAGCCCAAATTCGTGTTTAGGACTAACTTCTTTTACTCTACAGCCCGGGATTCGTGTCAAAAAGGGACTACCTTCTCAGTAGTCTTCGGCCCCCTATTCAGTGAAAAAAAGGGTTTTCCCTTTCTCTAGTACTTTTTGGGGTCCCTATTCAGTGATACACAACTGCTTTTCTAGTACTCTAGGTCTTTCAGTGTCAAAACGACCCCCTTTAACAAATACACTAAGGTCCTATTCAGGGGCCCCAAACGACAAAATTTCTCTATTTATTCTATGGTCGGGGTTCGTGTCCACTACTACTTTCTCTAGTATGTTAGGGTCGTTTTTACTTTTGTCACCCGACTACCTTCTCTAGTACTCAATGGCCCTTTCATTGTCAAACGATTTCAACCCTCTAGTCTCTAGTGCCCAATTGCAGTGCCCCACACGATTCCCTTTTTTTGGTATTCAAAGGGCCCCCTTTTCAGTTTCACACAAACTACCTTTTATATTACTTACAGTCCTATTCAGTGTCACATGTTTTCCTTCTCTACAGGGGAAAAAAAAACCACTATGCAGTAAATGTGATCCTTTTTGCCCAACCCTTTTTAAACCCCACACAGGGGGTTTTTTTAAAGGCAACACAGATCACCGGGGGGGAAAGGTACAGGATTTATTTATGCCCTGTTCGGGAATGTTAAAGGTAGGTGGGGGATGCTGCATCGATGACCTCCCGGGGTAAAGTTATAGAGTCTTGGGTAGGGCGGGGGGGGATTTTTGGACAAGTTTGAGTAAAACTTTTTCAGTTTTCAAAATTTTCTTATGTGGGGGTAGCATGAAGAAGTTTTTTTGGCGAGTGGTTCAGCTATGTTATAGAAGCCCCTTGTTTTTGGTTTTAAATTTTTGGGTTTTAGAGATAAGGGGTGATTCCGGATTCTTTTGGGATTGAGTTTTTTTCTTTTTGTGGCGATAAGTCTTGAGGTTTTTTTACCATCAGGGGCACACCGGGGATAAAGGGGTGGTGTTGGGTTTTTTGAACACGACGATTATAGGAACAAAAGCTCAATCTATTAATGAACCCCGATACCTACAAACCTTCACAACTAACGAA
This sequence comes from Cherax quadricarinatus, assembly GCF_026875155.1. Classification (NCBI taxonomy): domain Eukaryota; kingdom Metazoa; phylum Arthropoda; class Malacostraca; order Decapoda; family Parastacidae; genus Cherax; species Cherax quadricarinatus. The sequence continues at coordinate 2,203,811 of NC_069483.1, forward strand.
GTAGACAACCCTTTCTAAAACCCTTTTTTTCAAAGGACTCGCCGCATTCTGAGGGGTCAGGAAAAAAGGGGAAAAAACTTTTTGCACACCATCCCCAAACAACCCTGAAATGCCAAAATCTACGGCCCCGCCAAAAACTCACAACCCGGTATCCCCCTGGCCCTTTTCCTCGGGAATAGGCAGTGCTTCCCCCCCAATCTCAAGAATTTCTCGCAAAAAACCTCTCTAAAAATTTGGGCACTATCCGTCCAACACATCTCAAACACTCGGGGGATCCCTTTTCAATCGCAAATTTGCAACAAACCATCAGGGAAAAAAGAAACTTTCCCGCCTTGACTTTCTTCCCAAATTTTCCAAAGTACCCCATACACAACCATCGATCCCCTTGCGCAGGAAAATTTTACGATTCACTTTTATCTTCCCATTCCAGCCCGCATTTCCCTCGACCTTTTTGAACTAGTGTTGGCTTTAAAGTGTTTCCCCTTTCGAAAATTAAACCCCTTTTAGCCCCACTTTTTGGGCACCCCTGGGTTCGCCACTCGTGCGGTCCCGGCGAAACCCATAAATGGGGAAAATCAAGGAAGGGCCCAAAGTTTTTCCCCCATTGTTTTTTTGTCTGTCACCTGGGTCCGTTTTGTTTTACGACCCCTTTTCCTCATAACTTTCCCAAAAGCTTCAAAAGTTCAAAACTCTCCCCAAAAAAAACAAAAAAAACTCAACCAGGTCGACCTTTCAATCCTTTTACACTTGAAGAAAAAAGTGACAACACTCTTTCCTTTTCCCTTTATGTTTTGCTTTTGCAAAGTGACCACGAACTTCGTTTTTTAAATCTATCAAAACCCACCAACCAAAACGATCTTTCCACTTCTTGTTTCCCCACAAACCTAAAACCAAAAGTGGGGTAATTTTTTGGGTTCTTCCTGCTGCACCAGAAAACTGCGGGAATGGTTCCTTGGGGGAAGAATGCACTATAATTGAACAAGTTTTTTTTTAAAATCCCACTATCCTCGCACTTTTATCAGAGACTGCCCACGGCAGGCATTAAACATCCCTTTAACCCCATCCCTTTGAAAACACTGCCGAGAAAGAGAAACATAGTCCTCCCCCCAACTCCTTTTCCAAACAGTTTTAAAAATCTTTTTAATAGTGTTCCAAAATAACCCTCCACAACCACGACCATCAAAAGGGCATCACCAGTAATAGACAGGACAAGCCTCCTCCTCTGCAGGGGGATACATAATCCCTTGTAATTTAACTGGGAACAAATTATATGGGGGGGAAACTTTAAAAACCTTTCCCAACACATTTTTTCCAAAAAACCCCAATTTTTAAGCAGGGCTGGGGCGATACAAGAAATGCCTTGAACAACATCGCAATTTACAGAATTTAAGACTTAAACGCCACAAAAAAGACTACACTCAAAAACCCAAAAAATCCCGGAATCATCGCTTTTCTCTATAACCAACAATTTCAAACCAAAAAAACGGCCCTTTATACATAGCTGAACCACTTCGCCAAAAAAACTTCTTCGGGGGCCCATCCCCCATAAGAACCCTAGAAAAAACTGCGAAGGTTTCTCACAAAATTGTCCAATATCCCCCCCAAGCAACCCCAAAACTCTATAAAACCCCCCGGGAGACACAGATGCGCTTCTCCACCGACCTCAACATTCTTTAACAAGACTATATATACTCCCGAACCCTTCCCCCCCAGGGAGATCTGTGTGTGGGCTTCAGAAAGCCACTGTGTGGGGAAACGTTTTTAAATAAAAGGGCACATTATACTGCAAAAGGGGTTTTTTTTCCAATGTGTCGGTATTTGAAGCCATTTTTTTTTCCCCCTTCTCACAACAAATGGTCCCAGTCATTGCACATGACTACCTTCTCTTTGTACTCTGCCTTTTCCTATTCAGAGTCACACGAAAACCCGCTCCAGCAGTCCATGGTCCTATTCAGGGGTCATACGACTCCTTCTCTGTACTCGCTGCCCGACCCCGTGGCACACGACTACCTTTTTAGTTCTTACGGTTTTATTCAGGGGACCCTATTTCCTTCTCTAGTACTCCCTTTGGTCCCATTCAGTGTCACAAAGACTACCTTTCCAGTACTCTACAGTGGAATTTTATTTTCACTTTGACGACATTCTCTACTATTTTACTTTTTTATTTTAGTGTCCACGATTTCCCTTTTTAATTTTGCTAAGGTCCTATTCAGGGTCAAAAAAGACTAAAATTTTATAGTACTTTTCCGGTTTCCCAAATTTAGTGTCCCAGACTTCTTTCCCCTTTGTATTTTACGGTCCCCATTCTTTTCCCCCACGACTACCTTCTCTTTACTCAACGGTACAAAACTGTGTCACCCACTACCTTTCTAATACTCTATGGGTTTTATTTCAGTGGCACTTTTTACCTTTTCTATTTCTCTTCGGGCCTATTAGTGGGCCACGACTACCTTTTTTAGTAATCTATGGGGACTATTCCCTGTCACAAAGACTATCTTCTCTAGTTTCTCTATTTGGGCCCATTTCCGTGTCATGCGAATTTTCCCTTTTCCCAATGCTCTATGGTTCCCCTTCAGTGTCAAATTTACTAAATTCCTATACTCCTTTGGTCCTTTAAAAAATTTTTAGTGTCCACGACTCCCTTTTTTAGTAATCTTTGGTCTGATTCAGTGTCACCCCGAAATTTCCTTCTCTAGTACTCAATGGCCTTTTCCCTTTTTCAAAATGGGCTTACCTTCTCTAGTACTTTGGCGGTCCCATTCAGTGTCAAGCTACTTTCCCTTTTCTAGACTTTTCGGCCCCCATTCAGTGTCTCACGACAAACTCCTCTTTTACTCTACCCTCCCCATTCAGGGGTCACACGCTTTCCCTCTCTAAACTCTATTGCCCAAATATTTTCACAAAAACTACCTTTCTTTGTACGCTACGGTCCCATTTTAAATTTTAAAAAATGACTACCCCTTTTTGGTACCCATACGGTTTCCCATTAAGTGTCAAAAAGACACCTTCCCTTGAACTCCACGGTCCTATTTTAGTGTTAACCCCAAAACCTTCTCTAGTTCTCTAGGGCCCAATTTTTTTGTCACACGACTATCTTCTTTGGGACTAAAAAGCCCCAAATTTAAATTTTCACACGATTTCCTTCTATAGTAGTCTATGGGGGCCCATTAAAAAATGTCAGACAACACCTTCTCAATAATCTTAAAGGTCCTATTCAGTGCACACGGGCTTTCATTTTCTTGTACCTACAGTCCAATTTTAGGGAACCAAATACCTTTTTTAAAAACCCACCCGGGCCTATTCAGTGTCACAAAAGTTACATTCTCTGGTACCTATGGTCCTTTTCAGTGTCACAGACCCACCTTCCCTTTTAAAAACTTACAGTCCTATTCGTGGGCACACGACAAACCTTTTTTAATACTCTACGGGGCCCCATTCAGCATCAAGTGCTAATTTTCTTGTACCTACGGTCCTATTCTTTTGAAACACTACCTTCTTAGTACTCTACGGCCTCTTCGTGTCACATGTTTCCCTTTTTCCCTTTTACCTAAGCCCTATTCATGTCCACGACTACCTTCTCTAGTTCCTAGCCATTCTGGTCACCAACTTCCTCTCTATTTACTAGGGTCGCATTCAGTTTAACTTGACTCCTTGTTTACTACTCAGGGGTCCCTCTTCAGTATTACACGACTGCCTTCTCTGTACTGTATGGTCTTATTCAGTGTCAACGACCCCCTTCCCTAATATTTACGGTCCTATTCATGTCACCACTCCCTTCTCTATTCTCTACTTCCTAGTCAGTGCACACCTTCCTTCTCTATTACTCTACACCCCATTCAGTATCACACGACTTCCTTCTCTACACTCTAGGGCCCTTTCCCTGTCAACCGACTCCCTTCTCTAGTTCTCGAGGGCCCCTATGCTGCATGATACTACCTTTCCCTTTGTACCTACAGCCCTTTTCAGTGTCACACTACTATCTCCCTGGTACTTTCAGTCCTTTTCAGTGTCAAAACGACTCCCCTCTCATTACTTTATGGCCCAAATATATTTCACACAATCCCTTTTCTCTAGTAGCTAGGTCCTATTCAGTTTAAACCGACTCCTTTTTAAGTAATACGGTCCTATTAAGTGTCCACGACTACCTTTCCCCTAGACCTAGGTCATATTCGTGTTACCCGAATCCTTCTCTAGACTCAAAAGGGCCCCAAATTTCAGTGTCACAATATCTTCTCGGTACCAACATCCTTTAGGGTCACACGAAAAACCTTCTCTAGTAGTCTAGGGTCCTATTATATGTCAACAACTACCTTTCAAAACCCTTATGGTCCTTTTCAGTTTAACACACTACCCTTCTTTAGTACTCTAGGGCCTATTGTGTCACAGACTACATTTCTTGTCTCTACACCCCAATTCGTTATACACAACTACCTTCTTATATTTACAGCCCCATTCAGTGTCACACACTTCCTTCTCTGCACCTACGATCCTATCAGTGTCAAACGACTCCCCTCCTTTAGTCCTACGGTCCTTTCAGTGTCACACAGCTACCTCACAATTCGACTCCTTATTCATGAAACATAACCTTCTCTGTAGTTACATCCTATCTGTGACACGACTACCTTCTCTTTTTCTCTAGGGTCATATTCAGTGTAAAACGATACCTTCTCTAGTACTCTATGGTCCTATACAGTGCACAGAAAATTTCTCTAGACTCTACGATCCTATTCAGTGTCACACGATTCCCTTTCCCAAATACGCTTGGCCCTATTGGGTGCAAAGGCTAAATTCTCTAGTACTCTATGGTCCTATTCATGTTACATGACTATTTCCTGACTTCCCAGTCTATTCTGTCTTAGAACCTTTCTAGTACCTACAGTCCGATTCAGTGTCCACGACTCCTTCTCTAGATCTTGGGTCCTATTCAGTGTAAAACGATTACCTTCCTAGACCTATGGTGCTATTCATGATACACAATGCTTTCTCTGTACTGTAGGTCCTATTCATTTAAAAACGATTACCTATCTAATCACTAAGGTCCTAACAGTGTCAAACAACAATTCTTAGTACTCAGGGTCGGTTCAGTGTCACATACTACTTCTCAGTATGCTACGGCCCTATACTGTGTCAACCGACTACCTTCCTATACCGGTCCTTTTCTTGTCAAACACTATGATCTCTAGTACTCGAGGGTCCTATTCAGTGTCACACGATTACCTTCTTTGGTACTCTACGGTCCTATTCAGTTTCACACGACTACCTTCTATATTACTCTACAGTCCTATTCAGTGTCACATGATTACCTTCTCTAGCAGTGGAAATATAAACACATATGCAGTATAATGTGATCCTTTATTGACAACGTTTCACCCACACAGTGGGCTTTTTCAAGTCACACACAGATCTACCTGGGGTGGAAGGTACGGAGCTATTTATAGTCTTGTTCAGAATGTTGAGGTCAGGTGGAGAATGCTGCATCTGATGATCTACCGGGTGGAGTTATAGAGTCTTGGGTAGCTTGGCGGGGATATTGGACAAGTTGTGAGTAGACCTTCTGCAGTGTTCTATGTTCTTATGTGGGATAGCGATGAAGAAGTTTCTTGGCGAGTGGTTCAGCTATGTTATAGAAGCCGTTGTTCTGGGTGAAATTGTTGATTATAGAGATAAGCGATGATTCCAGGATTCTTCGGTATTGAGTGTTGTCTTCTGTGGCGATAAGTCTTGAGTTTCTGACCATCAGGGTCACCACCGCTGATAAAGGAGGTGGTGTTGTTATCATGAACACTGACGATTATAGGAACAAAATGCTCAATCTACTTAATGACCCAGATACCTACAAACCTCTCACAACTAACGAAGTAGACAACCTTACTAAAACTTTTCTTCAAAGGACTCGCCGCATTCTGAGGGGCTCAGAACAAGGGAAGAAACTTCTGCACACCATCCCAAGCAACCCTAGAACTGCCAGAATCTACGGCCTGCCAAAAACTCACAAGCCTGGTATCCCACTGAGGCCCATATCCTCGGGAATAGGCAGTGCTCCCCACCAGCTCTCAAGAATTCTCGCAAAACACCTCTCTAAACTCTTGGGCACTATCAGTCCAGCACATCTCAAGCACTCGGGTGATCTTCTCAATCGCATTCGCAATATCAACATCAGGAACAAGAAACTTTCCAGCCTTGATTGACTTCCCTATTCACCAAAGTACCTACTACACAAGCCATCGATCTCTTGTGCAGGAAAATTGACGATTCACTTGATGTTCCCATTCCAGCCAGCGATTTCATCGACCTTGTTGAACTATGCGTTGGCTTTACGTGTTTCTCTTTCGAAAATCACCTCTTTCAGCACACTTTTGGACTACCCATGGGTTCGCCACTCAGTGCGGTCCTGGCGAACCTATACATGGAACATCTAGAAGCCAAACGTTTCTCCACCATTATTCCTTCGTCTGTCACCTGGCTCCGTTATGTTGACGACATTCTCCTCATAACTGCTAAACGCTTCAACGTTCAAGCTCTCCAAGACAAGCTCAACCAGGTCGAGCCTTCAATCCAGTTCACACTTGAAGAAGAAGTCGACAACACTCTTCCTTTCCTTGATGTTCTGCTCTGCAAAGCTGACCACGAACTTTGTTTTAAAGTCTATCGAAAACCCACCAACCAAAACGATCTTCTCCACTTCTTCTCTCACCACGACACTAAAACCAAACGTGGTGCAATTATAGGCTTCTTCCTGCGTGCACTCAGAATCTGCAGCAATGAGTTCCTTGAGGAAGAATGCACTATAATTGAACAAGTATTTTCTAAACTCCACTATCCTCGTCACTTCATCAGAGACTGCAGACGGCGGGCATTAAACATCTTCAACACATCCAGAGAAGACACTGCCGAGAAGAGACACATAGTCCTCCCCACCAACTCCATTGCCAAACATGTTTCTAACATCTTTTCCAATACCTCATTCCAAGTATCAACCTCCACAACCACAACCATCAAGGACATCACCAGTAGTAGACAGGACAAGCCTCCATCCTCTGCAGGGGTATGCATAATCCCTTGTAATAACTGCAACAAATTATATGTGGGCGAAACATCAAGAGACCTCCAAACATGTATTTCAGAACACCAATATGCAAGCAGGACTGACGATACAAGGAATGCCTGTGTACAACATCGCAATTTACAGAAACTCAAGACTTATCGCCACAGAAGACAACACTCAATACCGAAGAATCCTTGAATCATCGCTTATCTCTATAACCAACAATTTCAACCAGAACAACGGCTTCTATAACATAGCTGAACCACTCGCCAAGAAACTTCTTCATCGCTATCCCACATAAGAACATAGAACACTGCACAAGGTCTACTCACAACTTGTCCAATATCCCCGCCAAGCTACCCATGACTCTATAACTCCACCCGGTAGATCATCAGATGCAGGATTCTCCACCTGACCTCAACATTCTGAACAAGACTATAAATAGTCCCGTACCTTCCACCCCAGGTAGATGTGTGTGTGACTTGAAAAAGCCCACTGTGTGGGTGAAACGTTGTCAATAAAGGATCACATTATACTGCATATGTGT